>CM031372.1:13411637-13959063 GCA_018208015.1 Medicago ruthenica
AAGATAATGGAAAAACGTGGAAAGAAAGGTGTTGGCTGCAACTTGTGGTGCTTTTGGGATTGATCCTTGAAGATTTGGGGAAGAAAAACAGGAAAAGAAGGGTGTTGCCCTGACAGAGGTTGGGAGAAAACATGGAAAAGGGGTGCTGCACACAGGGGAACAGAAGAGAAAATGGAAAGGGAAAGGATGTGCTGGAACAGGGCAGCAACCTGCAGGAACAGGGGCAGCAACTTGCAGAACAGGGGCAGCAGCTTGCAGCTTAATTGGACTTTCTTGACAAAGAAGAAAGGAAAGAAAACGGAAAGGAAGGGTGTGCTGGAACAGGGGCAACAACAGAGAAAAAAGGAAAGGAAGAAGTACTGCCCTGGGCAGCAACTTGCTTCTGAAGTTTCTTGGCTTGGCACGTTTCTTTTTTTTTTTGAAATAAACATAATAATAATAATAATAATAGTAATAAAAGTAATAATAATAATAATAATAATAATAATAATAATAATAATAATAAAAGATAAATAAATAATAATAAAACTTTTTTTTATTATTTAAAAAAAGAAATGAAAATTGATTTTTTTTTGTTTTGCATGATGATGATGATTTTTCTTTTTTTTTTTTAAAAAAAAAGAGACTTGGACAAAATTATGATACTACACTGATCAAATGCCAAATTATGCTTTTACTTCTTACCCCATCCATTTATGTAGGAAAATGCAAGCCGACATGATTTGAGCAAAGAAACATGAAGAATTGTCAAGGTGCCATCGCTACAGCGGAGGAGCTGGTTGCTATAGCGCGCCTAGGCAGGGAGGAATTAAGTTTCCATCGGTGCAGCGATGGATATGGTCGCTATAGCGACCAAAGGCGGTTTGAACCCTGTTTTGCTGACGTGGAGCAAACTCAATGGCCAAGAAACCTTCCATCGCTACAACGACCAACTCATCGTTGTACGAGCCTTGAAAAATCAAGATTCTATTTATAGTCTTTCAGCTCATTTTCAGAAAAAAAAAATATATATTGGATTATTGTTGTAATAGTTTTAGGATATATTTTTAGATATAGAATAGGATTAAAAGAGGTGATCTTCATGGAACAAGAGTGATTGAAGTGTGGAATCAACTAAGACTCTTTGGGAAATCAAGAACTTGGCTTTGGATCTTCATCTTCCTTCCACTTTTGTATAGTTGTCATGACAATGACCAACTAACCTTCCCTTGTTGGGATTGGAGGTACTCAATATAGCTTAGATGTAATCTTTGATTTTGCAAATATATGATTCTAATAACTTATGGGATAATTGAAGTTATTCTTGCTTTTCATTCTTATGCTTGATTTAATTGTTATTGACAAATACTTTTGAATCTAGGTTTAGAATAATCTTCTATCAAAATAAGAAATTCTAGACATGGAATTGGGTTTTGATAATCGCATAAAGTGTCGGAACGTAAAGCTTTCGGATCGTTTAATAGATTGGGAAATCGTCGATTAAACGATACGATCGATCTCACGACGTCATTTGGACACGAATGATATTGTCGAGTGATACGTGATAATTTCGCTAAAAAGCTAGAATTCATATGCTTGATCATTAGAATACTTTCGAGGCTAGATTGACGAACTCCGATCCCAACGCTTTTATTCCCTATTACTTGTCATCTTTATTTCCGCTTTTACATTCCAATAGTTTGTAGCAAACAAAGTTATAAACCCCCCACTCAAAATGATAACGATTGTTGAACGGCTTGAGATAGCGCACTAGTCCCTGTGGAGACGATATAAAAAATACTTACTTTAGTTGCTACCAACAGTTGGTAAGGCTCGGTTTGTGGACACCCGAATGGTCATCCGAGGGAGGGATGCCGCCCATCGGAAGAAAATATTTGGTAAGCTTTGGGGGCACGGATTATCATTTGTCCTTGTCGCTGCCCTTATTGTTTTCTCTTCTTTAATCGTTTACTTGCTCACCATTTGTGTTTCTTTTCTTATGCAGAATCCATGGCTTCTTTGGAGACGCTAAAGGTCACGAAGGAGGAGATGAACACCCCTGTTGTCGACGGGGGCTCGTTCTTCAGAAAAATAGTCCAATCCTCATGAGGGTGTCATTCCTCCTGAGCTTGTCAAAGCTCTTGCTGAGAAAAAGGTGGAGTCTGCGAAGGCGATTGGCCCTTCGGAAGTTGCCAGGGATGATCTCCTAGTCACCGTGAAGGGAAATTCACGGCGCCCCCAAGTGCGCGAAGGAAGTATCCTAAGGGTCAAAAGAAGGATGTCCTTGACAGTGACGGAGGAGAGAAAGATGGCCACAGGGAGCCTCTCAAAAAGCTTAAAGGCCCCACAAATTTGGTCAGCATGGAAATGGGTCGCGGTGGTTCCAATGTCGTCCCTCAGGTTGCTTCAACGGTGTCCGAGGCTAGGGTCAGTCAGAGGTCCGTATTTCAACTCCTCGACATCTACACCGGTTTCTTCCCTCAGTCTCGAGAGGAGTACGTGGGCGCCATAACGCCAGAAGACCGGGCTTTCTTTGATAATCTGGATGTCTCCTCCTGGCAGAAACTGATGTCGGACGTGGCATTGAGCGCTTATAAATTGGTGGGTATGTGTACTATGATGGCCGCTTATGACATCGCTCCTTGCATGGATCTGAGGCGCCAGGTTGAATTTGAGAATGGCTTTAAGGCACTGGACAAAGCCAAAAAGAAGATAGGCGAGCATGAGTAATCTCATGAGGAAACCCTTAGGAAGTTGAAGGAGGATGCCGCGGAAGAACTCCGACAGGTTAAGGAGGCAGTTGCTAAAGAGGCTTAAGATGCTAAGGAAGTTAGGGAAAAGGTTGAACAGTCCCTAGCTTCTGCAAATGACAAGGTGGCAGATCTAACTGTGGACCGTACTCACTTAGAGAATGAGGTGCATGATGGTATTTCCAAGGTATCTGCTCTCGAGGGCGTTGTCACCGTAAAGGACTCGCAGCTTAAAAAAACCCTTCAGAAGTTAGAGGCTGGGGGTCCGGCGGACGAGGCATCGCTTCGTGCCGCTCTAGATGAGAAGGTTGTCGCTCAAAATGAGGCGGCATTGTATAAGCAGAAGCTTGACAACGCGGTAGACCTTGGCATATGGGTCTCCGAGGAGGCCTTTCAGGATGCACTAAATCAAGTGGAGTTCTTTTATTCTTACATCAAGATTGATCGCTCCAAGGTCAACATTGATCAGGACATGCATAAGCCCCCTGTCTTCCCTGACGTCCTAGTTTTTTTTTTTTTTTTTTGTTTTAATGATGCAACTCCATCGCGGCGGCACCTTTTGTAATTAATTGTCACTTATATGGAATGAACTTTTCTTATTTGCGCATTGCTTGCTTTTTTATCTCCATTATGTTTTGCGGCGTTACTTTAGTTCTGCCGTCACTTCCCTTCCGCGTTTGCATTTTTGATTGGCAACGTGCTGATTTAGCGTTCTATTTCATGCTGCGACTGAGCTGTCGCCTTGCTCCTAAGCTTTGTGCCTCGACTTCCATGCGTTTCTCTTCGTTTGGTGTCCGGGAGAACGTGACCGACCAAGGTTATGTTCCCCCTTCGGAGGGCATGTGTGGGGCGAGACGCTCTACCTAGAGGGTGGCTAGCCCGTAGGAGGGTCTGCTGCGGCTGTTTAGGTTGTCATTCCGCTTAAGAGCAGAAGCCGGACAACCGCTTGGTCTTTAGTGGTTGATTGCTCATATAGTCGTAGGACTTCCGGCCCTATTTATCCAAATGATATAACAAACACGTTTCTTTTTGAGCGAAAGTTGCCCAATTTATTAATATTGGAAAATGGATGTACAATGAGTCTATATATTTACAGCAAAAATGGAAAATGGATTTTTTTTTAATAGGAATGAAGTTCAAGGGCTTATAGCTACTTAGCTACTTCGGTGTTTTGAGTCTCGCAGTATCCGTTCTCCTCTCGGTGGTGACTAGCCATGTTGGGTATTCATCATTTCATGGTGGCGTCCCTTGCCACGACTCCCTTCAAAATGGGGTTGGACTTCAGTACGAAGGCAGACTCCATCTTTTGAAAAGCTTTGTAGAATCTGTTGGCGCTGTATAGGTCTGCGTGGATGGTGATCACTTCCCCGCTCTCGTTATGATATTTCATATTTAAATGAATGGTAAAGGTCACCGCGTCCAGCGCGGCTAAGGTAGGGCGCCCCATAATGCAGTTGTACACCAATGTGACAGGGACTACCAGGAAGGATGTCTCCATTGTCCTTTTCCATGTCCCTTCACCAAAAGTCACGTTCAAGTTGATATAACCCCATAAGCGTGTGCTCGTTTCCGTTGAAAACTTGCAGCTCAGTTCCGTCATATGCCTTTAAGTCCTTCTTCTTCGGACTCAACTTTTCAAAAGCATCTTGGTATAGGATGTCGACGGAACTGCCTTCGTCAACCAAGCACCTGGCGACGTCATGGCCACAGATGCCAGTAATGACGACGAGCGGGAAGATAAGGTTGGAGCCTTCGTTGATTTTCTCTTCATCGGGGAACCCCAAAATGGGTCTCGTCTTGGTATTCTTTGATCGTCCGTCATCAATTCTTGCATCGAGGAACCCCAACATGCACCACCATTAATTCTGCCACTTTCCTTTTGGTCGTCCCCTTCGAGGCGTTCCTTGGGGCGGTGAATCCTCCCATGATGGCTCCAAGGAAAACTCATTTCCCTTTCTCCTTGTCTTAGCTTGCGTCGTCACGACCCTTCGATCCTCCGTCCACAACGCTTATCACCTTCTTGGGGGGTGACCTCTCCTGCTTCAGGGAGCGCCTTCTTTTCGGAGATTCGTTGTGGCAGGAAGATTTACCGGGGAATCACTTTTTCGTTTGTCATCCTTTCAATGGGCGTCCTTGGTGAAGCGGTTCAACTTCCCCTTCTTGATTAACTCCTCAATCACATCTCAGAGTTGATAATAGTCGTTGGTGTCGTGGCCATTACATTTATGGAAACGAAAGTACTTTGATACGTCTGACCTCGCAGATTCCTTCAGCGGTTGGGGTGGCCTGATGCCCGCCTCTTTGAACTCCGTGTTCAGGCATTCATGGAGGATAGTTTCTCACGATGAGTTTAAGGGCGTGTAGTCAGTGAAACAGGTGTGTTTGCTTTTTGCCTTCTCAGCCATCGCCACACCGCTTGTCATCGTTGCCCTTGCTGGACTGCTAGTTTTTCAGCGCCTCTTCAGCCAACCTCTTTTCCTCGTAGTTGATGTATGGTTGAACGTGCGTCAGCAGATCGCTCATGTCTCTTGCCGCCATGAGGCCCAACTCTTCTTTGAATTTACAATCGTCGCGGAGATTATTCTCAAAGATGAAGCACTTCAGGCTGTCTTGCGCGCCGCGAACTTCCACGCCCGCTCGCGTGAATCATTCAACGTACTCCCTCAAACTTTCCTTCTTTTCTTGAACAATGGCATTGAGCGCGGTCATGGTTTTTGGTTGCTTCCGCCTCGCAGTGAAGTGAGACGCGAACTCTTCATATAACACCTCCCACGAATTGATGGAGTTGTCTTCTAATCCTTTGAACCACGTCATGGCGGTGCCCTTCAGTGTTAGGACGAACAGCTTACATTTCACTACACCTTGGGCCTGATGGTAATCAAGGACGGTATCTATGTGCTCCACATGCTCGTTGGGATCCATACTTCCGTCGTATGTTTCCAGTTTGGGCGACTTCGCAAAGACGTCAGGAATATGATAGTCCATTATCTGTCTAGTGAACGGTCCCTTCTGGTGGTTCTTGCGGTGATGCTTTGGAGAATAACTATCCTTCTTCCGGTGTCCTCGGTGTGGAGGAGAGTCTTTCTCGCCGTGCCGCCCTAAAGACTTGCCGCGGCGGTGACATCGAGGAGAATGACTGCTACTTCCCCTATCTGAATCATCTGGAGGTTTCCCGCCGCCTCTATGGCGGTTTACTGGAGCGGAGACGACATCGTCGACAACCACCGATGTTTCGTGACGTTGATTCTGCTGAGCAAACTCGATTTGTGTATCAATCTCGGTCGAAATCTTCATCTGATTCTCCTCAACGCGTTTAAGTCTGTTATTCTGCTGCTGGAGCAGATTCACCAGGTTTGCCAAAAGTTCGTTCGTCTCGAGCTGAGTAGGTAGAGGAACGTCTTCTATACTCGGAGGAGGTGGAGTGGTGTTCTCCGTGCACGGAGAAGGCGGAGGAAGGAGCGTCACTTACACTCCTGCGGAGGGAAGAACGCTGATCGTTGCGTCGGGAACAGTAGCAATCACGTTTGCTTCTTGATTTACCGGCGCAAGGATTGGAATTGTTCGATCTTGGAGGATTTGAATCGCGTAACGCGATTCTCACACAGTGGAGGAACGACTCGTGGTGGCTAGTCTATGAGTTCCAGCCATTTCTTAAGTAGATGAAGCAGTAACTATCAACTGTTGCAGTGGAGGAACGTGTAACTGAAAACGGTTACGACAAAGGAGCGCGTAACAGCAAACGGTTACGGTGGAGGATCGTTAGACCGTGGCGGTTAGCGAACGATCCCCTCCTTCTAGTGCCAAATGATCTGTTCGGTGAGAAATTGACGGAGGCAACTGTGGCGGAAGGTGCTCCGGTACGGTGGCGATGAGTCTTCACGGTGGGACGAAAGGTGCCTGCAGTCACGTTAGCCCTCCGACGATCAAGTCAGTAATGGAACTGAGAAAGAGTGCGTGAAAAGTGTGGGTAAAGTGAATCGTACATTGGGGGTGAAACTAACTCACCCTTATATAGGCGTACGCAAGAATAACTGCCTCCGAAATATACGACGTGTGATTAGGGGACGATTAGAGGACACGTGTGCGATATCTGATGCACAGGGGCATGCTATGGTGCGGTGACGTGCATTAGGTGCTACCACATCGCCAATCACAAAGCCACATCAACAAATTTGACTCTAGAACATGATAGGGGACCAAAAGTCTTGAAAATTAAAATAGGAGATCAAAAAGTTGGTTTTTAAAACAAGGGATCCAAACTTTATCTTTTTGAAAATATGGGGATAAAAAATGCATTTAAGACATACACACACACATATGAGGTTTGCTAACTTTGACCAGCAAAAAACACGAAGGTCTAAGTTAACAAAAGTGCACCTTTTCATTTGGACAAATACACCCTTCATCTTTATTATTTAAAAATAATAGTTTGAGGGTTACTTTAGTAATTTTCATTATAACATATTTGTTAACTTGCACCAATTTGCTAACTTAGATCCATTTTTATTTTATTACAAATAGCTTGAGGGATAGTTTAGTAATTTTTTTCTACCTTTTCATTTGGACAAAAATACCCTTCATCTTTATTATTTAAAACTAATAGCTTGAGGGTTACTTTAATAATTTTCATTAAAACATATTTGTTAACTTGCACCAATTTGCTAACTTAGATCCACTTTTATTTTATTACAAATAGTTTGGGGGTTAATTTAGTAATTTTTCCGAAAAATTAGAAAACAATTGTTGGATGTTTGTTTATTGAAAAATAAAATTAAATGAAATTTACTAAACTATCCTTTACTTTAAATTGGTTTACACTAGCGGATATTGATTTTTTTGTCAAAGTAAAAAGGTGCACTTTTGCTAACTTGAATCTTCATGTTTTTTGTTGGTTTAAGTTAGCAAACCCCGGACTAAAAATTGAAGATTACTCCCTCCGATCTTATATATATAAGATTTTTTTTAAGTTCATTGAATAATTAATTAATACATCTGCTTTAAAATGTAGACCAAATACATTAATTATATAATAAATTAATTTTTTTTTCATGCGAGACCGGAGATAGTAACATAAAAAAAATTATAAATACACAATTAAACGCAATAAAAAAATTAACAAACACACGCATATTTATTCACATGATAAGCGTGTAACAATAATTCTTCAGCACTGTAAAAAAAAAACAATAATCCTTCAGAAAAAAGCGTGTAACAATAAAAAAAAAATTTGAGTCCAAAATAGGTGACGGAAATGACGAAATCAACCTCAGCGACGTCGTGATCACGCTAGTATTTTCCTTTTTTGTTGTTATCCAGTTATTATTAATTTTCTTTTTATTTAATAATCCAAAACCCAAATCATTTTTCTTTCACGACTCTTCAACTTCTCACCGGAAAATCTCTGCGGCGGCGGCGGAAAAATTTATTCACCATTCGGCGGCGCTTTTTCTGTACATGTATTCAATTTTCCCCTAATTGTTGTTTTATTTTATTTGATCTTGAATTGCACGAACACGCAATTTGGGTGTTGTTGAAGTAATTAACGTATTCTTCACGGAAAATTGATTTGTTTTTATTTCAATTGCAGAGTATTATAGTATGGGCAAAACTTGGTGGTGCTTGATTTTTGTTACCTGGTTATGTCTTTTTGCGTTTTCAGATGGTAGAGGTAAAGTGTGTAACTTTTGCATCAGTGTTTCTTTATGTTTTTCAATTCATTTTGCCTGTTTAGTCTTGTGTGGTTATTAATAAAAGGGGATAATTGGATTTGTTTCATGCTTGGTGGCCTAGTAATATCCCTGTAGCACCGACACTCCTGATCGAATCGAATGAATGTCGGACACATGTGATCATATTCAATTATGTCACTTTCTTAAATTACTACCGGTGTTGACGTGATAGTTTAGTGTCCAGTCTCTGGTGTTTCTGTCTGTGTTAATGCTCCATAGGCTAGTTTTGATTTGCATTTTAAAGTAGTTGGATGATTATTGTTGGGTAAAACCTATGAAACACGGACACTCCTCGGATTAGGCGTGTCCCGTTGTGTCCGACACGACATCGACACATATAATTACACTGAATTATGTGATTTTCTCAAATTATTAGCGGCGTGTCAGTGTCCATGTCGTGTCCGGTGTCCGTGTCCGTATCTGTGCTTCATAGGGTAAAACTCAGTGCTGTCATTCGCGAATTGCGAAAAATTGTTTTTTCAAATTTTGATACCATACAATGTAAGCATGTTATAGCCGTTATTTGACAACGCTTTGTACTAGATAGTGTATCACAAAACAATAGCGATTTGTTCAAATTCTGCTACGCCATTGCCGCTATTTGACAACATCGGGTAAACTTACTTTTTAAGTTTTTAGTACAGCTGTTCCCTTGCCCTTGGATCCAAAAACCATGGGCAGTGGGAAATGAGTTTATCTGTGCATGATTTAGTAGCAGAATACTTTATTTAAAAGGTAAGGATCATATTGTGGGCCGTTCAACTTCGAACTATGTCCTTTTTTTTTGTATTTGTTTTTGGGTAATGTATGACTGATGCATGCTACAGAACTCCATATATGAGATATTTCTTTTTACGCTTTTGAAGAAGTCATGAACGATTCAGATATGCAGATATGTCTATTGTATAGATGAACAAATACGAACTTGTGTGATATAAAGAAATTACTTCCTGAACCATAGTTATGTACTCTTCTGGACCATTCACATTTGCATACCAATGATACATTTTTCATCTGCAGAACTCAAGGCCAGGCATACGAGTCATCTTGCGCAGTATAATCATACACTTGCTACCATATTAGTGGAATATGCATCTGCGGTGAGTTAATATATGTTCAACCTAAGCAATGCATATAGAGGAATTATAATTATTGTATATATTTGTATTCTAATCTTATCAGAGAGGGTTGATCATGAATTAATGATTGTATTGAAAATTTCAAGTTTCAACCCGGCTTTGCTTAAGTAGGTTTTAACTCTGCCACTTCAAACCATGTCTTCTTTATTTTACTGATTAAAGAAGTCAATGTCTTCAATTATGCCTTTGCATAACATAAATAATTTAACAATTGAGGGACCTTCTCACATGCTAATCTTGATGGAGAGATTCCCCTTCCTGACCAGCTCATAGCCAAAACAAGCTAAACTATCAGTTATTGCATATTATCGGAGTGGCCTAGACTTTAGAGTTTAAGTCATCTTGCTTGCATGATGCAGTGAATCTAAAGTTTCGTTACATTCATTTAGTCAAGGCAAACCATGTGGGCATTCTGTATGAATTATATACAATACAAGGACTGAAATAGGTCTGGCTCTTGCAGGTATACTTGTCAGATTTGACTCAACTTTTTACCTGGACGTGCTCTAGATGTGGTGACTTGACCAAGGTGCTGATAATATGAACATTAATTTAACTTGTTCACTCAAGTTGTGAGTGAGCTTCGAATTATTTAAATTCTAGTATTCTACTAATTTGACTCTTCTTTCAAAATAATTGGTCTAAAGATATTTTTAATTTAAACAGGGATTTGAAATTATAGAGTTGGTTGTTGATGTCGAGCATTGCTTACAGGTTGGTGAACTCTCATCACAGATCAATATTCCATTACTCTATAGTAACAATGAATTCTATTTATTTTATTGTTTTACTCGTTAATTACATCTATTCTATCAATGTACTATTTGTTCTTATGTAATTATTACATCCTATTCTAGGCATTTGTTGGAGTAGCTGATGATCCGCGTGCTATTATCATTGCATTCAGAGGAACTAATGAACACAGGTGGATTTTTATTTCTGGCTTAAGTTTTGTGTGTTATTTGCACCCTAATTACATAGTCACCATTAAAATTGATCGATTGTAGTTTAGTGTTATGTGTATGTCTACACACAGAGGCCTGTATATTTTAGAAAAAAAGAAAAAAATGTTTTCCTTATGCATGTGAAGTTTGTATGAACATATATTCACATTCTTGCACATGCAATTGTAAGTTAATGAATGCAGTTTATTTGATTTATTATGAATGCAACGTATTACTGGCATAGAGGTGGTGAGCAAATGACTAAGTAATACGAATTATTTTCAGTTTTTTTGCACAAGGCATGCATTTCTGTGATCCGAAATTGATCAGCAGGGTTCTTTAGCTTATGAAGTAGACGACTGTCTATTTTTCAGATCATGTTTGAGATGTTGTAGGTTGTACATCATAGATTGTTCTTTTTGAAAGGGTCAGAAGCTAGATTATCTATATACTAATAAAACATATTGTTTATTATGTTTGTTAAGATGAGCATTACTTCTCCTATATTGACCTACATGAGAACCATTTTACTATGAAGAAAACATTTGTCCATAAAACACGTTTAAAAGGAAAACAGTTTACGTCTTTCAGATTTTTGGTTCACTTCTGAAATAACTTTATTATATTCTGAGCTTATTTGTTTAAAACTGCTTTTATGTAGTTTACAGAACTGGATTGAAGATTTATATTGGAAGCAGCATGAAATAAATTATCCAGATATGGATGATGCAATGGTATGTGAGCGAACGCTTTAGCCTTACTTTGTGTCTGTAATATTTTCCATTCTGAAATATTATCATTATTCTCTACAGGTTCATCGTGGTTTTTATACTGCATACCATAATACAACAATACGTCCTGCAGTTTTAGAGGCGGTTGAAAGAGCGAAGAAATTTTATGGAGATATTCCAATTATAGCGTTAGGACATTCTATGGGCGGAGCAATGGCTGCATTTTGTGGACTTGATTTAACGGTAACTATAATTTAGCTTTCTTGGTATTGTACACCCAGGTTTTGTTGTTCCATATGTATTGTCTTAAATTTGGTCTATATATTTTTGTGGTATCTGGATGTCGTAGTTTTTATGTTGTTATATTTGTTTTTTGTGTTAGGAATAGTATAATTTAGTGCATATTGCTAATATATGTTATCTATAAATTACACATTGATCAAGAAATGAACCTAACTGTTGGACAAGTAAATTGGAACATAATGGGCTTGTTTGGTCTATTCTGTTAGTTTTTTTAGTTAAATTTGGTCTATATATTTTTGTGGTGTTGGATGTCAGATACGTTAATGTTGAAATTTGGGGCCTAACTCATCATTACAAAACCGGCTTGTAAGGTGAGGAGTGCCTCCTCTTTATAAACTCTGATCAAGCTTCCTATCTAACCGATGTGGGACTAAATCCACCCCCTCAAAGACAAGCCAACATAAGGCAACTAGGGGCAGATCGCAATTAAGGTGGGATTACCAACACACCCCCTCATGCTCGGGGCGGGATTTCCAACACACCCCCTCACGCTCAGGCCTAATGGGCATGAAGCGTGGCAATGCGGAATCCCGACAACGGTAGATTTTGGATAGGCTCTGATACCATGTTGAAATTTGGGGCCTAACTCATCATTACAAAACCGGCTTGTAAGGTGAGGAGTGCCTCCTCTTTATAAACTCTGATCAAGCTTCCTATCTAACCGATGTGGGACTAAATCCACCCCCTCAAAGACAAGCCAACATAAGGCAACTAGGGGCAGATCGCAATTAAGGTGGGATTACCAACACACCCCCTCATGCTCGGGGCGGGATTTCCAACAGTTAAAATGCCAAGGTCAAAACTAAAATTCAACTAATCAGCTCATGAACACTCGTTCATAAAAAAAATCTTTTTTTTGTCAGTCATGATTATTCTCCTAGAAACTAATCAGAACAGTGTCCAAAATTCAAACTACAAATCAGTGCTATTACTTCGTACAGATTGTTGTTTAAATTCTCATTTCAAGATATTCCTATTATACGAGGATGCATAATTACTTGTTTGATTTTACATTCTTACAGGTAAATAAACAAGAAAAAAATGTCCAGGTTATGACATTTGGACAACCTCGTATTGGGAATGGTGTTTTTGCATCTCTCTACAGCAAACTAGTTCCAAATACAATCCGAGTTACAAATGACCATGATATTGTTCCCCATTTGCCTCCATACTATTACTATTTACCACAGAAGACATACCAGCACTTCCCGAGAGAGGTAAGACATTGCATAATAAAGTGATGAAATCTTACTTCAAAACCAACTATATTATCTTTAAATTAAAATATTTGCGCTTGTTTGTTGAAAGTTAGGATTGATTATTGCCATCTGCTGTATCTCCTTTGATGGTGATTATACTTTGTTTTTTCCGGCATATGCCTGTTAATATATCAAGTTTCACATAGATGCAGTACATATGATAGCTTGGCTTCCTTGTATTCTAAATAACGATCTTATCTTCTTCATTACGGACATATTTTTCCCTATGTATTCGAAGTTTGCGTTTATCTGTTGCTTATAGCTCACTCTTGTAATACATTTAAAAGAAAATTTTGGAGCACACTGCATGGTATTTTATAGCTGTCATTAAAGTTTGATGCTTGTTTGTCTGTTTTGGTGTGACTTAGTAGTATGTGATTTGCCAAACTCTCTGCACGCCCAGCAATGTGAGAGAGGTTCCTATTTGTGTCTTCTCTATCAGCTTGTTTGTTGCTTGGACCATGCAATAATTTTGTGTGGGTCATTCTGCTTGTCATGATCTATAACTCTTGGTTTATTTATGGCAGGAAATTTGCATACCTGCAAAATTTGTTTTATAGTTTTTCAAGAACCTTTGTTGTGGATTGCAGGTATGGCTTTACAACATTGGATTAGGTAGTCTTGTGTACAGGGTTGAGAAGATTTGTGATGGATCTGGTGAGGATCCATCTTGCAGCAGGTTAGTCATTCTGTTTTCAAAATGCGACCGAAAATGTAGAATTGCTGAAAACTTTGCCATTGCAGTGGATTCCATGTATACTAATTTATAGAGTATCATTTAATTTTGAGTGTTATGATATGATGATGGTTGGGGGAGGTTTTATCTTAACCATCTCCAACCCTACATATAGCTGCCGAAATTTGAATTATTATCTTTCTGCAGGTCAGTGAGTGGGAATAGCATCACAGACCACTTAGTCTATTATGGTGTTGACATGGGATCAGATGATCCACAAACATGCAGAATCGTTATGAATTCTGACGTTCTGAGTACTAGCAGCACCAGAGATTCAAGAGGAAACTTCATCTTATCTAGAGATCCTACAAGTTCCCTTCTCAAATTGAGTCGAGAGTTTGACAATCAGGAAAAAGCCGTTAATGTCTATTGAATTGGCATGAGATATATCATGCAACATAATTGTCGAACGTTATACTTATTCTTTTCTTTCTTCACAGTCCTTTCAAATGCGGCCGAAGAATTTTATAAGAATTAGCTGTAACTGGAAGAAGATTGTGTGTATAGTCTTTGTATATATTCATCCTTGTATATATGACTCATAATTCTTGGTGCCGATGTAAAGTGTAGAATTTCACATGCAAATTCTTCTCATTCGACTAATAATATTTGATTTACTCATATTTTTTTTTCTTTTTCCCGAAGTTAAATTTTATTAAATATATTTTGTGTTCCTCCCATTCATTAAAATTTTGTTTTGGTCGGCTTTCATCTTCTGTCCATGATATTTGCTCGTCAATTAGCAAATAGTAGTTACAAGCGTGACGCAACATACACAAAACAGGTCAAAAGTGGATGAATTGGACCCCCAACCTACCCATAGCCCCACACCACAAGTGTAGCCTATAAGTTGTACAACATTGAATAGGTTTGGTAAGTTTTTAAAAGGTCCTCAACATTGAATATGTTTATTTTAACTTTTAAACGGTCCTCAACGTTTAAAAAGTTTTAAGTTGGTTCTTTGGGTTAATAATGTTACAATAAGTTAGTAATTTTGGGAAATTCTTGTTTACCCATCAATAAAAGGTGGGTAATACTACCCATGTTGAGTTGGTCCAATCAAAATAATGTATTTATATAATATTAAAATAGTAGAAAACAAATAAATAACTTTGATTGGTGTCAATTCAACATGAGTTGTGTTACCCACCTTTTATTGATGGGTACCTAAGCTAAGATAAAGTTAACTTTAAATTTCATGGAATGGACAAGCTTATGGTGACATCAATAAGAAATTCCAAGACCATTTTTAGTCAAAAGACTAGTTTATAGATGGGTGAGTTATGAGTGTGGTTCAGGCAAACCAAGTAAATTATGAAAGCATGCCTTGAACCAATGGCATAGGCATAAAAGTCCATTTTTTAGTTGTCGCATAATTTTTTTTGTTTTGAAGCAAGTATGTTGTGCATAACTTGTAAAGCATGTCCATAATGTTTGAAATAATGTCACAAACATGAATAGTTGTGTTTTTGTCTTTTAGTGTACCTCATTGCCTATAAAAGGAGAAGTCTTGTAACATAATGGAGGAGGAAAAACAAATAAAAATTCATTGTGTTTAAGTAAAAACATGTCCTTCTAAGTTTTTCTCTCCTTTTTGAAAGCTCTAGTTATCATGTTCATGTCATTAATTCCTCCTACAGAGATGCATGTATGCTCTACACTTGTCTTACATAAGGATATTGTGTATCAAAAAACTTTATTGACTATTGATCCATGCTACCCTCTTCTCTATTCTCAAATAAGGATCTTGTGTATCAAAAAACATCCGACTATTGATCCATGCTACACTCGTCTCTATTATAAGATGATAATTTTAAAAGTTAGTTTGTGCTTGATACTTTTGTTTGCATATGGATGGCTGTTTAATGTCTTGTTTGACAAAAGCTACACTTTGACGATTCGATAGACTCACTGTTGGTCCAAACATACACGTAATATAATGCTGTGAGAGTCACTCTTCAATTTTCTTTTCATTGACTCTGCTTTCTCTCTTCAATAAAAGAAAAACCTATTACTCAGGTAAACTATGGCAGCGACTTTGATTTGTGGTTCTAGTTACATTGCGTGATTCAAGTCACAAACCTTTATTTGAAACTGTGCTCAAAATTCAAGAGTTGTCACTAGTATTTTGCAACATAACTTTTTTTTTTTTAATAAAAAAAATTAATACGTCTTTCGAGAAAATGTCTCTATGTTCATTTGGAAACAGATTTACCGCATGCAACGTATTGCCATCAATATTCAATACCAATGCTAATCATATTTTTGATGAATCAATTCTCTTAAAAGCCATATTCATTCACTTCATATAGTATAAATTATTGTCTCTTGTTGTCCATTTCGTGAAAGCATTTCAAAAATCAAAGTATCATCTCTTCAACAAATACACAAGAACTTATATATTCTAGACAATTGAAAGATTATACTTCAAAGTATATCAACTTAATAGAAAATTTAATGGCGTACACCATAGTTTATTGTCCAAGATAATAATGATCTTTTAATCATATCACAATATATTTTCTAACCAAGTACATTTGATCGAACCTCTAGTCCATGTATTAATTCCACAATCTTATCTTATATATTTATTCCCAACAAAAAAAAATCTTATAATTATTTTGTCTTCACATCCTCTCTAATTGTTGGATTCTTTATTGTCCCTGCAGCTCAAACATGCCAATATATACTTCCTCTCCCCAGTTATCAAACCTCCTTAATTCTTTTCACCTCCAGCTTCAGCTTCAGCTTCAGAGGCTGAAACATTTGTGTCTTCGACAACTTCTTCCTCCTTAGCCGAAGTCTCTTCCCGTGCAACAACATCCTCTGTACACAAACAAAACCAAATTAAAATTCCTAATGAAAATTCATATGCTACATGACATCTATGAAGAAAGTTCTATTCATGATGCAAAAAAGTAAGTAAAATAATCCTAATTGTTCTCAGACAAAGCCTGTTTAAATTTTTTAGAATGAAAATATCAATATGGTCGATAATAATCTCAAATGTGAGTTAATTTGATCCCCATGAGATTTTTAAGGATCTTATTGATATTTTTTTTCCTCAGTGAATTTTGTTGGAGACCAATTTGTGTATTTACTCAAAATATGACAAAAGGGTTTAAAACTCTAATGGTTTATGCTATGCACACCTTTTTCAATTTCTTCACCCAAATTTTTCTCTTCTTCAGTACCAGCAGCATCATCAACATTGATTTTCTCATCATTCTCTATCAATGCATCATCATCTTTTTTCTCAACTTCTTTAGAAGGTTCCTCAACAGCTTCACCATCATTAACATCCTTAGCCGCATCCTCCTTATTTTCTTCAACACCAGCCTCTTTGACACTTTCACTTTCCTTTTGTTCCAACTCAACAGCTGAACTTACATTATCAACATTGTTGTTTATGTCTTTGGTTTCTGTCTCATTTTCTTTGACACCTTCACTTTCCTTTTGTTCCAACTCAACAGCTGAACTTACATTATCAACATTGTTGTTTATGTCTTTGGTTTCTGTCTCATTTTCTTTGACACCTTCACTTTCCTTTTGTTCCAATTCAACAGCTGAACTTACATTGTCAACATTGTTGTTTATGTCTTTGGTTTCTGTCTCATTTTCTTTGAAGGTGACGCTAGATTTCTTGCGTTGGAGGATGGTGGTGTTATCTGAAGCAACATCATGTTTAGATTTTCCACAACCCATTTTGTTGATTTATTTAATTGAATATAAATATTCTACTTTTGTGTGAACTAATTGATTTTGAGAGAGAAATAAGAAGAGAATGAATATTGAAATGTGGAATTAGTCTCTCTTATATAATAGGAACATTTGAAGAGATGATGATTTATTTTGTTATGTGTTCTGCTAGCGTTGTATCAAATTAAGGTTTGCATGGGTGTGCTTAGGTGTAATTGAACTATAGCTGTTTTTTTTTGTTGTTCTGCTGTGTGCTATAATTGGAGTTTTGTATTTTTTTTTTTGTGTGTACTATAATTGGTGTTTTGTATATTGGTAACTTAGTTTGGCTGCATTGATGAAAAAAGATAAATTAAGTTATTGGTTATATCTTGAAAAGTGGAAACTGCTTTGGCAACATAATTTGGTTTTCCTCCTTTAACTTTCTTCCAAAAATAAACATAATGATTCACTGAGAAAATAAACATAAAACCTCAATATTAATAATATTACAATTTTTTTTGGACGAAAGTTAAAACAGAAAACCAAATTATATTTCTAATGATAAGTAGTTTCAACCCATGGTCTCTCATTTTTAGGTAAGAAAAAAAAAAACCATGGTCTCTAATATTCTCATTGGCATCACTAATGTTTTTTTCTAACCACTCTCAAAAGAGTACATACGTGGAGTCATGCGAATTAAATATCACACTTAAATATGAAACAAAATGTATTTTTTGACCAATGACACTTCATAAAGAAGTGTGAAATTGTCTCATTATGTTGTCTATAAAAAATACGCAATGGATCACATCTAATTCTTCTTTTAAAAAGATCATTTTTGACTGACAGTTTTGCATACTTGAATCACTTTTTCAAACACAACAATAGCGTAACATTTTACAAATATACGTTTAAGTTATGACTTGGCAAAATAATCATAACATATCCTTCCTCTTTTTGTGTTTTTACCAACAAATACTTCCACTATTCCCAAAAACATCATCAAACAATTAGGCTTAAGTGGTTAATATCTTCATTAATATGATAAATTATTTACGAGAATTCGAGTTTGAATTTTGAGTGAAACAATTATCGACAAAACTTTACTTACCTTTCAACTGAACTTCAAATTAACAGAGTCCCCTACCCTTAAGAACTAGAGGGTTAACAAAGAAAATACTTTCATATTCCATGATATAAGTCATTTTAACTAAAAAATTGTCTCATTATATATGCCATTTTAAAATATCAATAATGTATTAATTTTATTTTGGGCACTAGTTAACATTTTCCTTTTGTTTTTTCTATTATACTATAACTATTTATTACTCTTTGGTCCGAACTATTGTAATTTATCTTTCTAATCAAATACAATTTTATAAAATAATTCATAATTTTATTAAAAAAAACCACATTTCTTAACTTGTGTATCATGTATAAAATGAGTTATGTTTTGAGTCAGAATGAATAATTATTTTCAAACTTAAATATGCAATAAAAATCTTTTTGTATTGTGTTTAATCCTTGTAAAGTAGCACTTTTTACTTCAGTCCTTATTGTTTCATTTTATTCTTTATAAAATTTATTTATATTATAATTGGTTTCAACTATACGTTGTGTCGGTCATGAGTCAACTACATTGTTTTGGTGGGACCTTTGATTGGAGGGGGAAGTTTTTAAAAATAGATACAGTCGTCTCTTTGAGTTAGCTGAGAATAAAATAGTGACCGTTTTAGAGATGTTTGGGGGGAGGGGAGGCGTGGAAGTGACATAGGCTTTTATTAGCATGGTAGGAGGAGAAGGTAGCAGAGTGTAGTACTTTGTTGCATAATATTGTGTTGCAGGATGGGGTGGCAGACAAGTGGATATGGAACATTCATACATCTCAACGATACACAACCAGTTCACCTTATCAATACTTGACAACTTTGGAAAATTTTACAACTCAAGAATCTTCAGACATCATTTGACACAAGGCGGTTCCTTTCAAAATAAGTATTTTTGCTTGGGGTCTTCTCCAAAATCGCATTCCTACTACGAATAATCTTTTGCGGCGGGGCTTACTTCAAAATCAGCAACAACTTTGTGTGGGTAGTTGTGGATCCAATGAGGACATCAATCACTTGTTTTTGCAATGTAATTTTTTGGGATCAATTTGGATTTCGGTTTCGCAATGGTTAGAGTATGTTAGTGTGATTCCTGCTCTCTTCGCAAGTCATTTAAGAGGATCACCAAAGCATCATCGGTCAACTACGTTTCTTTTATGGTTATCTTGCGTTTGGATGGTATGAAATGAAAGGAATGGTCAAACCTTCAAGCATAAGGAGTACTCTTTGGAGCAATTGCTCGACAAAATTAACCTACACATTTTTTGGTGGTTGAAAGAGAAATATGCTACTTTCTCTTTTGATCACCACTCTTGGTGGATTAACCTAGTTATGTGCTTGGGAGCTATAACGTAATTGTCTATTTCTTTCTTTGTTTCATCCTTTATTGACTATGTTATTGTAACATCTTGATTTAGCCTTTTCTTCTCGGCACACTTGTGCTCAGAAGTTTTGGTTCTTTGGTAATATAATTCCATTTTATCTTCTAAAAAAAACGGTCTCAATAATATGTGAAATTATTGATTTTAGTCGATTAAAATAATGAAAATCAATTAAATGAATATACATTAAAGAAAGAAATTTCAATATAAACAATTTTTACAAGGACTACACAATTTTGGAATATTCATTTAAAATAAAATAAAATCAATTAAATTAAATGAATATCCAATTTAAACAATTTTTACAAGGACTACACAATTTTCAATATAATCAATTAAATGAATATCCATTTGTGATATATTTGTAAAGATTAAAAATAAAATAAAATATTTTTACAGAAATTAATATCAAACAAAATATATTTGCAGTTTCAAAATCATGCTTAAACCTTGTTTTTATGATATTGTCAGTTATCATGCCATAACATTTTATGTTCAGATTGCATCTAATCCACCAAGAATGATTCATTATTTCATGCAGTGCCACTTGATAAGAACAGCAAGGAAGTGCATGAATCTCCAAGCCAAATAATATACTAAAATTAGAAAAATAATGAAATGGTCCTTGAGAAATATCCAGATCACCTCGTGGAATCCATATGTCGAGATCCAGTTATTAGTTGTTCACCAAAATAGTTCAGACACTTGTTTGTCTTATAAGGAATATTAAAAAAAAACTTTACATGAATATTTGGGTGTTTGTTAGGCTGTGGATCAAATATACAGCAGATTTTGTGACTTAATTATTTTGTATGTGATGTGATAAAATAAGTTAATAGGTAATAATTAGTATATAAATATTTAAAAGATCAAGTTGTTTCTAGTTACACTAAAAATTTGTTTCACCCTTCTTGGAATTTTCACAATTGATGAGAGCTTTTGGATCCGGATAACATAGCTAAGGTAATTCATACACCAGTGAGTAATATTGAAATTCTTGCTATGTGGAATATTTAGTGTACAAAAAACAAGCTAGGTTTTGACAATGTCCGATCAACTAAGCACTCAATGATTTTAGTTCTTTTTTCCCAACTACAACTTACTCAACAAGCTTTTGGACCAACCCTTTAGCCCCTCGTATTCTTACTCCAACAATGGTGAGCTGGTAGCATGAAGAAGGGGGACACACGAAGGACACTCCACGAAGGGAAATTTGTAGAGTGAAATTTATGTGGAAGCATTCTCGTTAAGTTGAAAACTATTAGTTTAGATCATCTTACCATGTTCAAACGAAATAATGCCTTGGGTGTATTTAAAACTTAGTTTTTCCTTTTCTTTAATTTTCTTCTGTAATAAAAAAAAAAATCATAGTTGTGAACCTATCATGGTACTGGAACAGCTATCTTAAATTTCCTCCACATTTTTGTTTTGAGGAGATTGATGTTTCCACAAGTAAAACCGTGGAATGAACCATAATTGCAACACAAAGATTTTTTGTTACGGTTAGTTGGCTTTTCCCATTTCTCAAATACCATTCGTTGATCCAGCGGCCATATCCCTTTATTTTATTCTGAAGTCATTCTCTTCTGCCATCCCATGCATGCCCCCTTATCTTCTCTTTCTCTCTCTACCATCTCTCCTACCAAGTGGGCATATACTATTATCCATTATTAGATCTTGTACTTGTACCCATCTTTTTTATTCATTTATTCAATCACCTTTTCATCCTCAAAATTATACTAGAAAATTTTGATAGTTTGGTCCTCGAAATACAATAAATACTAGTAGTAATTTGCTCTTAATATTGAAGTTGATTAATCAATCCGGTCTATAAAAAAAAATGCAGAATTGACACATTATTTAAGGATTTAATGAGCACACACGTGAAAGAATTTTACACATCAAATGGACAACCATTATCATGTTACACTGCCAATTTCAAGATATTATTACGAAAATATAGTGTGACAACATAAAGATTTTATTAAATATTGGTGTAAACCTTTTCCTCTCTAATATATTGGCGTAAGCTTTTTTTTAGATCAGTATAGCGGTGTATAAATTTGTTCTGTATTTATCCTAACCCCCATAGTCTTTTATGATGTTCATACTAACTTGTATTATCTGATTATGAATGAAATGCAGTAATTTTGCTTTTGCTAAAAAAAAACTTGTTCAGCATTCATCCTACATATTGTGTAAATCCTTATTTTAAACTTGTAAAATTTGCAGTACTTTTCACAAGTTTTTGTTTTTGTCTTGAGAGGAGTATTTTTCACAAGTTTATTTAGGACCTTTTTTTTGTTTTTGTCTTCAGAGGAGTATTTTTCACAAGTTTGTTTAGGAACTTTTTTTAGTTTTTATATTATAAATTAAGAATTAATTTAAGAACTAAATTAATAGAGAATCTTCAATATGGTTTTGCGAGAGTTGATAACACAATTTTATTGTAGGAAAAACCTCAATATTCTAGAGTTGTTCAATTTAAAGTCAATCCAACCCTATATTAAGGGGATGTATTGAATTAAGATTTTAAAAGACTTTTTTATTATGAAAAAGTCTTGTGGTATTCAATCAAGACTCTTGGCAACTAAAAAAAAGTTTTTTGGTATTCAATCAAGACTCTTTGGCATTTTAAAAAAATCTTGTGGTATTCAATCAATACTCTTTATCACTTAAAAAAAGTCTTGTGGTATTTAAAATAATTCAAATTTTGAAGAATTGTTTAATAAATTAGATTTTGATGGATTTTGTGGGATTTTCTAGGGAAATTTTTAGAATGAAAAAGTCTTTCATGAAAACATGAGATTTCTTAGAATTGTTTTTTCTTTTAAGATTTTACTATCTCTCTCCTCCCTTCTCTCTCACTCTCTCCCTCTCTCTTCCCTCCTCTCTCTCTCTCTCTCCCTCCTCCCTTCTCTCTCACACTCTCTCTATCTCTCACTCTCTCTCTTTTCCCTCCTCTCTCTCCTCCCTTCTCTCTCTCACACACACACACACACACTCTCTTCCTCTCCCTTCTCTCTCTTCCCCCTCTCTCTCTTGCCTCTCTATATCTCTCTCATACAAAAATAAAGTAAAATAAATAAAAGAGTATGTATTAAGAATATTGTGAAAGAGAGTGTGTTTTGATCATTTTTTTCAATGAGTCTTTAAAAATTCATAAAATCTTTTTGAAATATTTTGAAATCCATAAAATCATTTGAAATCTTTTAAAATCTTATGAGTTAAATCCATTGAAATCCAAATTGTAAATCTCGATAGTCTTTTAAAATCATCAAAGTCATTAAAATCCTACAAAGTCTTTTAAAATCCTAAAGACTTTTTTTAAACAAAAATTGTCCTTTAAAATCCTAATCCAATACATCCCCCTAAAATAAAAAAATAGATGCTTTGTTGCCAACTTGAAGATTAGTTCTATAGCACGAAGATATGAGATCCCATGAAGTGCTTACTTGATTAAAAACCTCCAATGAGTTAGAAAAATAAAAATAAAATGGTGAAACTAAATTAAGAACTAAAATAATTAAGGAGAAATTTACGATTTCATATATTTGAAGGACTAAAATGTGAATCCAAGCAAAATTATGATTCATTCACACAATCAAACCCTCAATTTTTTTTGTCATGTAGTTCAGTGACTAAAACTTACATTTTTAAAGGTAAAAAAGTAGAGTGTCCGAAGTTCAAACTTACTGCTACATATATTATGCATTTGTCCGTAGCAATTGAGCTGGGACATCAAACCATCAAACCTATTTCACTGCGTTACATTAAATTAAAAAAATAGTATAATAATATATAAACCATGATGGGTTCAATCTTTATCATTGTTGTGTTGTGGATCAAGCCAAAACGATTCTCAACACCAAAACAAAATCCCCACAAACCGAGAAAACTTCTTCCCCTCTCACCCTTCCTTCCCTCTCCCATCCAAAACTCATGGAAGCCTCTGCCATTGAACGTCTTGATTTTGGGAAGATGGGATATGGGTATTTCTTCCCCTTCCATTTTTATTCAAATTTCTTTGTTTTTACGCTCTTTAATTTTGTGGGTATTTGATTTTTCATTGATAGGTGTAAGCATTATAGGAGAAGATGCAGGATTCGTGCTCCTTGTTGCAATGAGGTTTACTCCTGCCGTCATTGTCATAACGAGGCAACGGTATTTTTTTTCCCTTTTTCCTTTGTTTTCACGTTAAAAATCTTGTCTTTGTGCTTTTTTCTGATCTGGGTCTGTATTATTTTCTTCATTTTTAGAGCATGCTGAAAAACCCTTTTGATCGCCACGAACTCGTTCGTCATGATGTTGAACAAGTAAGAATAAGAGCACCCTTGATTTGTGTTTTTCTTCTTCTTGGTTTTATCAATTATTGTGCAATTTTACGTGAGATGTTGATGATTGTGGTTTTTGTTTGCATCTTGTTGTTGTTTCAGGTTGTTTGTTCAGTTTGTGACACAGAGCAGCCAGTATGTATCTATTCATCATTTGATTTGAATCTGTTATGTTTTTGTTTTTTTGGATGGATTTATGATGTTTTCTCTTTAATATTTCTTTTGAAGGTTGCTCAAGTTTGCACTAACTGTGGTGTCAGAATGGGAGAATATTACTGTGACCTCTGCAAATTCTTTGATGATGATGTAAGGATTTACTGAATAAATCTGCAGTATTTGATTTAAGTTTCTTCGTTTTCGATATGATTGAATTTGAGAATATTGTTACTGTTTTCTATTTGGTGCTAATTGTTGTTCGCTCGTTATACAGACGGGGAAACAACAGTTTCATTGTGAGGATTGTGGGATCTGCAGGTACAATAGTTGTATTTGAGCAAATAGTTTCTTAGGTTTCCCAAATTTATGAGATGCAACTAATTTTGGTTATGTAATTTGTTAACAGAGTTGGTGGGAGTGAGAATTATTTCCATTGCAAGAAGTGTGGTATGTATTCATTACAAGCTTTCTTGATTTAATCTTTTTCAAATTAGCTTATGCTGCAAATTGTTAGTTTTCATATTAATAGAAGATTCAATTATTTACTTCCTTTGATAGTATGAAAGAGTTGCCATTGCCAAACATGTTTTCATCTTTAGTGACAGTAGAAGTTCAAAAGCACTATTGCGTATTGATAATTCTATAAGCTGTTTTCTTTTTTATGTAAAAGTTGAGTACTAAGCATTCTCATTCTAACATATTAGCTTCTGTCGTATCTTTTTAGCTTCCAAAATCAATTTTCTATAGATGGATGGAATGAAACCATTGTTTTCTAAAGCAGTGTGTGAATTTAGTACTACGTATATTCCCTAGAATTCTAGCCTTATTCCAACTTGTTCTCAAGTGATCTCTTATTTTACCTGTTTGCTGATGCAATGAGACGTATTTCTGTTTGATAATATAGCGGTCTCTGCCACCTCCTTTTCCCCATGTTCTTGTTATATTCTGAAATCAGAATCCACTTTGGGTACCTAAAAGTGGTTCTCAAAAAAAAAAAAGAATTCAGAATTTAGTGTATCAATTCAAATAGTATAGATCAAATCCTTCTGATCTATGGTCGTTAGTCGTTACCCAAAAAAAACCTTGATCTATGGTGTTTTACAATTTTTTTGAAAGGTTAGCTTCAATTAGCAATAGTTTTCTCAGAATTCATCTATTATGCATTGTTTTTTTAGCATTGGACTTTGGAGTCATATCTAATACTTTTATCAACTTAGTTATATTGTGGAACTATTTTTTCTTCTGTTAACAAATCAATTGCTCCATTTTGACAGGGTCTTGCTATTCAGTTGCTCTGCGTGATAATCATTTATGTGTGGAGAACTCCATGAGGCATCATTGTCCAATTTGTTACGAGGTCCATACTCTTCCTCCCTTTCCCTATATCATGTTTCCATTTAAACAAGGAATTTCTATATGTCACCGGAAGCATGAGAGTATTCTGATATGACTTTATTGTGTTGCTATAGTACCTTTTTGACTCATTGAAAGATACAACTGTTATGAAATGTGGTCACACAATGCATTGTGAATGTTACCATGAGATGATAAAGCGTGACAAGTGAGTATATTGCTTACTATTTGACAGTTATTTCGTTTCTAAAGCATTATCTCTGCTGTAATATTTACTTGACTTGGTATATGACTCAGGTACTGTTGTCCAATATGTTCCAAGTCGGTTATTGACATGTCTACTGCATGGAAGAGAATTGATGAAGAGGTAGCTGGTTAAATTAACATGCATCTGTTTTCACTTGTTTTCTAAGTTTTTATGATCCACAATTATCTGGTCAAGAATATTGAAGAAATGTTCTATATTACAATTGTGATTTCTTACTTATTTATTTTTGCTATATTAGATTGAAGCAACTGTCATGCCTGATGATTATCGGAATAGAAAGGTAAAAACTATACTCTTAGTAATACTAGTTTAATACATGCTATCTTTATTTATCTCCATTTCATTGACAACTGTTATAACCTACATATTTGACATCAAACATGCTATGAGTATGACCAATGTTGTCAATTGTGCATTGCGAAAAATAGAGATTTGTTGAAATATCGTTACGCTAAAGTGCTATAGCATCGCTATAGCCCGCTATTTGACTTCACTTTGTATTGAATAGCGTATTGCAAAAGAATAGTGATTTGTTCAAATTCTGTTATGCTATAACCGTTATTTGACAACACTGAGCATGAATAGACCTTTTGTCGTTTGTTTCACATGCTTATATCATGGTTATATTAGCAAAGTTCAGAGAACTAAACAGCGCCGTGTTGCAGGTTTGGATACTTTGTAACGACTGCAACGATACAACCGAAGTTTCCTTCCACATTATTGGGCATAAATGTGGTCACTGCAGTTCATATAACACTCGCGCTATTGCTCCTCCTGTTCTTCCGCAATAACCAAATTCTTGCATTTCACGAAGCATGTCTTTGCCTTATGACCGAATTATTGTAGAGCCTCATTTAATTCATTATCAAGATCAGTGGTGTATGCCCTGAAACTTTTCATTCTTCCTCCAACATATGGAGTGGACAAGTTGGAGCGGGTATTTGAGTCATTAGACTATTATAAACATCTGTATACTAAATACAACATGGGGGAAAAAGCTTTACCCTGCATGAGCTGCTGATAATTGTGTCGTGTCGTCTACTCTTGTATTTGATATTGGAGGCCATATGCTGATTGATATTGTAGGCCTTCATAGAAATCCTTTGCGATTGATTTGTTATGTTGCATTTTTACTATCATATAGAAAAGGAATTTGGATTCACTGCAGTCAACATTTCCCTCATAAATGCATTCAGGGACATCGGTGACCGACCAACCGATCTTGACCAGATGGTTCAAAGAAATGCAGATTTTAATTATTAGTTTATAATTCAAGATACTGAGCTCGAATCTTGGACCGTCTGATCTTAAATGCGGGGAATGTTGATTGCAGGAGATCCGGGTCCATATAGAAGCGCTATCAACACTCTCTAACACTCTTTTCAACACTATATTATTGGTTGAAGTTTATGTTGGTCCTACCATTTATTTAAAAATGAATCTTCCATTGATTCATGAGACTCGTGCATTTCACCTTTGTTTAGTCCTTGGGCTGGGCAGATTTGCATAAAATATGTATGACAACTCGCTGCGGTCGTTTTCTTAACATATAGCAGTATATGTTATTGGTTTTGATTTTCTTGAGAGTTAGTTGATAGTTTTGGTAACGGGTGATTGGAAGCGAACATGATTTTGAAAATTAACCTCACAAAATACCTAATCATATGGCAAGTTGTTCGTATATTTTGTACGAAATTCAATCTGTTTAGCTGTACAGTATGAATAATATAGAGCACAAACTGAGACAATTCAACAGATGCAATGACTAAATCAAAGTCAAAAAAAGGAATCAACAATGAAAGAAAAATACAAATTAAGCTATAGCTCCCAAGTACATAATTGGTTTAACCTACCAAGAATGATAATCAAAAGAGAAAGTAGCGTATATCGCTATCAACTACCAAAATGTCTGAAACTTAATTTTATCGAGTAATTGATGTAAAGAGTGCTCCTTGTGGTTGAAACGAAGGGAAAACGAATTAAAACCAAACCATGATTCTAAGGGATGGGATTCGACTCTTTTCGTGCATTTAATTTTTATACTATTTAGGTTTTTCTTCTTACAAATAGAGCTCATAGAACAAATCCTAAGATTTATTTACTTAAATGTGTGATTATTGACGCCACATAATAAAGATGTTTTGTCCCAATATATTGCACCTTTCAGAGATTGCAAATCGGTCAACAAGGATCATATGCTCCAACATGCGCCCTACTATTTTTCTTTAGTTTTTACCAAATATATCTCTTTTCTAGAGGAACTTTCCACACCACACTTTTAGTATCGTATTATTTCAGATACATACCGAAAAAATGTAAGTTTTATTATTATTATTTTTGACAAAAAAAATGTAAATTTTATGTCGTCTTGATGTATGTCGTCTAGAAGTATATTTTTGAAACATATGGTTTTTTAGAAATATGGGGTGGTGTAGCTGCCCTCCTTTTTTAGTTTTAAATGTAACTGATATCTTTAAGGGTCATTCTACGTGGTGTCCTAAGAGTATTAGTTAATAAAACAAGTAAAATAGATTTTATATTGAAAAAACCATCTTTTACACTCTAAAGAGCTTGATTATAGTTTCAAGATATTTTTATTATATTTGTTTCCTTAACAAGTGTCTGAGGGACACTTGTTAGCATTTTCCTATCTTTTTAATCATTTTAATTTAGAAAATGTTTGGTGGACACTCATATGAGTGTATACACTTTGAGGAAAAAAAAATAAATTGTGATGTGGTAGACATGATAGTTTGATGATGTAATATGCACAAAGAGGTAAATATAAAATGAGGATGTGAATGAGTGTTACTCAAAGGGTGTCCAAATATCGGTTGCAAATCCTCTCCTGTGAGAAATTTGCCTAGTTATATCCAAACCACAAATATTTTCTTGTTGCAGGTAGTAGTTTGTTTAAAAAAAGCAATGAGTGGTTGAGATTTCAAGAGGATATCTTCTAGTGAATTTTCCACAGCAGAGAATCCAGGTCCCCAAATATCATTGTTGCTTTGATGATATGAAACTAATTCCATTCGGAACCCTATCAATTACATGATAAAATTTGCTCATCACTCTCAACTTGCAATAGATTAAGGTACCTAAGTATAAAAATGATGAGTACTAAAAACACACTATCTACACTCTGTCTAACAACAGATCCTATAGAAAAATCTCTTTCTAACATCCTTTTACTGGATGAAATTTACATAGCTCTCACAAATTCGGAAATACATACAACATGAGGCGGTAAGATTCACACAAATTAAAAAATATATGTGTATCAAAAAGAGAGTCTTAGAGATTGTGTTGTTAAATGATTAAATCTACCAGAAATACAAAAAGTAGAAACAACATGCATTTATATGTGCTGTTAAAAAAAAATGCATTTATATGTTTGCACGTCGAACACATCACACATTTATAATCAAATAACTATTCCACAAATGTTACAAAGAAATATACCAACATTATCATGTCACACATATGATATGATAACAAAGTTGTGCACAACAAATAGTCAATCACATACTCATGAGAAAAAAATCAAGCACATAATTTTTTTTGATTAAATAAGGTCTCCAAAGCATGCATTTAGGTTCTTCTTCGATGAAGTCTCAAAGCAGGAAGCATCACAAGCGAGAGGAATACTACTGATCCAAGAAGTGAAATCAAACATGCAGCAGCAGCTTGGTTACAAAATTTGTCAAAGACATGACACACTTTGTTCCATAGCACATGTGAGTTTCCTTTCTTAGCAAGGACACCAATAGCCCAGGCAGCACCATTGCCAGAGAAGAGCAAAGCTACCATTATTGCGTCAAGTAGAGTGACCAATGTCACCAACAATTTGCTTTTATGTCCATTTGCAAGAGCAATAATGAAAGACAAGGTTGCATATGCAAATGCTATAACATTTGCCACCACAAAATACCTAATAAAGGAAAAAAAAAATTATTGAGTTTTCTTACGGAAACAAAGTCATTGCATTTTATGAATAACAAGGAGCGATACATATAGTAAGATGCCAAAAACATGGTGACTAATCTCAAATATGACTTCTTTAGCCAAGGTTAGGGGTGAAAAAACGAGCCGCCCTAGCCTGTTTAACCCACTATTTTAGACGGATTGAATTGAGGCTTTAAACCTGGTCTTTTAAGTCTACCCTCCTCGTTTAACCCACTAAAAAGAGGGGGACCTAAATGGGACATACCCCTATGTATGAACAATCAAATTTGCTAGTAAATACTTAAATTGATTTCTGATTTAGAAAAAAGGTAAAATGGTGTTTAGTTACTTGCAGTTTTTCAATATACAGTTAGTAAGAAACTCAAGATATAGCTCTAACAAAAAAAAAAAGAAACTTCTCCTAAAATAATAATCAAGAAACAATAAAATTATTTCAAATATTTTCATTACTTACAAGCCACACACTTTAGAAAATAACCTGCCACAAGTGTCCGTCAATCCGATTTTTATTTGTTTTGTATATATACTTTATCATTAAATATTTACTCTAGTTTAATTTAATTTATGTGTTTTTAAATTTCAATTTGAAAATAAGATTAAATTATTAAAGAGAATTTTGTAGTGCAAAAATAATATTCAAACAACAGATAATTAATTTCCGGTTTCTTATAATTTTAGCGTAGGTTTAGATGTAAATTTTAAAAATAATAATTTACTAATGATAATTTAGTTGAAAAAAAGGTCCCATAAAAAAGTAGTTAACTTCAAAGTTGTATAACAACGATATAGAAGTGAAGTCACGATCTTATTAATGGCAACAACCAACAAGTATATGGTTGGGTTTTGTGGGGATTTCTAGTCCTTCAGGCAACCAAATATAAATGCATGGTTGGCTCGTATTGACCGGCAACCGTAAATATAAATGCGTTGAAAATGGGGAACTAAGAAAATACCGTATCTATGGAGAAAGCATAGTTTGGTTTTTGAACAATTTGAATAAGAAAAATGTTAACGACATTCTTGTTTTTTAACTCTCTCTCTAACTACTTTAATTATTATTACTATAAGTTTCATCCATGCTTCTATAACATTTCATTTCAGATACGAGTTTTAGTTCAGACATATCTTACAAGAAAATTATTTGTTTACATCCATTACGTAAACATCATGAGAGAGATAGAGATAGAGAAATTAGTGTGATAGATATGATAAATAATTGATGTGATTGAAAATAATGAGAAAATGAGATGTTGAATATCTGTTTGAGAAATAGAAGTGTCTAAATATAAATGTTATATTTTAAATTTATGCTATGGTTAGATATATTAGTAAATTCATAAATAACATAATAAAATGAATGGACAATTTGTTGTATTTTTGGTGTCTACATTATTTTTGTTGTGTGTACATGCAACTCCATATAAGATTTAATACTAGTTTGAGTTTTTTTTTTATTTATAGTTTGAGATTCTAATATATTTTCTTGTTAGGTTTAAATAACAAAAAAGAAAGATTACATTAACAAAATAAATAAATACTTGGAGCCTAGCCTAGCCCTAGGGGAATTTATGATCGACTTTGAATGTGTTAATAGTGTTTTACTCCCTCTGTAATATAGATCATTTTTGGTTTACCCCATGTAATATTTTTTTTTAGATTCCATCTTTGTAAAATAAAGATTCTTTAGAAATAGACCCCGACTCATCTGACTCTTGAAATTCGCTGATGTGGCGTTGATTCATTTTCGTTTTCATCTCCATCATCATCCTGCACTTTGCGATCGGGAGAAGAAATGTAGGAAAACGAAAATTTGGATGATGAAGAAGAAGAGATAAAAACGAAAATGAAGAAGATTGAGATCTGTTTTTAATTTCATGATTTTTGTTGTTTTTTTGAATTAATTAATGATGTGTCAAATATTTACACGCGTGGACAAATCAAAAATTAAATTAAATATCCACGTCAGTGGCACATCAACGAATTTGATGAGTCAGATGGGTCATGTTCTATTTATGAAGAATCTTTATTTTACAAGGATAAAATCTATTTTTTTTACAGGGGTAAACCAGTAATGACCTATATTATAGGGGCAAAATACTATTAACCCATTTTGAATTTACCTATAAATACCAGAGCCAATAGGCCTTGTTAAAAAAATAAAACTAGAGCCAATAGGCAATAGCTAGTTGAAGCTAATAGGTATAGATTTTCTTTTAATTAAAGACATTATGCAGTGGTTGATAAGAAAATTGCAACCCTTAGACGCGGTGCAATAAAGGAAAACCAAACAAAAGTAATTTGAACATGTTTCTCAATGCATATATTTAATAGGATGATTTTCTAATACAATTAGTTCTGATCAACGTGAAAGATTAATAAAAAAAAAGTGAAAGATTAATAGTAAAAATTAAGAACATCATAGAAAGAGGGAACAATCTATTTAAGGAAAATAGAACTTACACATAGGCAGACATGTATTGCCACTTAGCAGTGACAGGAACATGCAAAGGTGGCAAAGAATCTGAAATCTTAACTGGAACAAGTTGTGGTCTGTTTATCTGCAACAAGCACTATAGCAGCCGTAAATGTTAGAACCAAGGCACAAAGCCTTAGAACCAAACTACAAGTTCCTTCTAGTGAAGACTTTACTCCCACAATTTCCTTCAAGTCTTTAGTACTTTGAACCTCCATTACTTCCAACAAATAGCAAACAAAAGTACTCTTCTGAATATATCAGATGGTGAGTAAATGAAGATTGTTTTGCAAAAGGAAAATCTATCTAAATAAATAGTGTTGATACCAAAAATGGGTGGGTAACAAATTAAAAGATCTTGTCAATAATTGCTAGGGTGTGCTGCGTTGAACCACTTATTTGTGTTGAATGAAATTTAAGACATGGAGCAACATACCTAAAAACGGTTAGTAGCTGGAAGTTTTTTGTTGGCGAGAAAAAATGAACACAAGAGACATTGGAGTGAAAATGTGATTACAATGATGGAATAGACAGCAAGATGTAACGTGTGCATTTATAACTTCAATTTTTTAGTTTAAAAGTGTCACCCACATTGTGAAGCCTATCATTATAAAAAAAATGGGATATCATAATAATTACTACCATCCTCCTAAATTCTGTTAAAAAAAAGTTTTTCTACCATGTACAAGTTTGCACATGTTAAGAATTTAAAGTGTTATGTTTGTATTGGAACTTGTGTATTTTCTATCAAATATACCACATCCGTTCATTTTTAATTGTTACTTTTTTGACATTTTACACAAACCAAAACAATAAATAAACGTTACTACTTTTGATACAATAAGTTATACTATTACTATAATAACATTTTTCGTTTAATATCTCATTTCATATATTTTTCTCTCTGCAATAAATAATTAAGAGTAATATTTGTAAAACAACATTTAATATGGCATTGAACTTTGAAAGTGACAGTTAAATAGAAACAAAAAAATTATTCAAAAGAGACACTTAAAAAGGAACATAATGAGTATAACTTTTTAATAAATAATTGTTGTTTTTCATTAAATTGTTGCTACTTTTGGTTACTTTAACATGTGCATGTTAGACAAACCCTAAAAAAAAACCTTCGTCCTAAATTTTAATACCTCCGTCCCTATATATAATACATTTTTGTCAGGATCACAGAAATTAAGAAAGTTGATATTTGTATTAAAATTGTTTGTAATCTCTGTTGTTTTTACAATTTTATCCTTCAAGAGAGAGAGTTAGGGTATGTTTTCAACATGCTATTTATTGTTGATTGAAGAAAAAGATGTATAATAAATAGGGGTATGTATGTAAAAAATAATTAATGTAGTTGAAAATAGCAAAGAAGTCTTATAAAAAGAAACAAAAAATATTCTCTAAAGGGTCTTATAATTAGAGTCGAAGATAATAGTAGTTAAGAGTAGCTAATTTTATACGAGAAAGAGAAATGAAGAGAATTTGAAGAAGAGAGAGTAATAAATGACATGAAGAGAAACATTAACGTTTATTTGATATTATAAAATTACTTATAATTTAAGACAATTTTTGGTACAAAGTGACTTATAATTTAGAACAAAAGGAGTAAATTCCGACTTAATCTACAACCTGTCCTTTAGGACTAAATCTACAATTGTGTCTTACACCTCATATAAGTAAGAGTTTATTATATACACCTTCAGTCTAACAAAGTTTTACACATATATCCAATGATGTGTTGCTACATCATTTAATAAATTAAAAACACATGACTTTTCATACCTCCTTAATTGATGTAACATAACTTCATTGGGTGCACATTTAAAACTTTGTTACACAGACAATATATATAAATTAGGGTCTTCCTAATTTATGTTGAAAATGAAACAATTGATAAATTTTATGTTGAAAAAGTTACTTTTTAATGTTTCAATGTGTTGAGTACACAACTTCCAAGATAAAATTTCCACTTTAAACATCTTATCAAATGTCCTAAGGGCAATTGTTATCATTTCCCGATAAATTAAACTCTATATATAAACATAGCAAATTATGCAATAATTGATTCTCCTGCCATTTTACAACGAATGTTACTTTTGCTCATTTCATGCGTATTAAAACTCCCAAATTATAAGTCGTTTTATAATATTAATGAAGTATTAATGTTGCTTTTTCTACTATATTATTATTAGGTAAGTAAATCGTGGCGAAAAATTGTTCCACTCAAGAATCGAACTCAGGTTCGACTAAACAATCCGTTCTTGATGGTGCTCGTTAACCACTTGAGTTCAATTGCTCGGTTATGTAATACATCTTTTCAATTACAAAAAGTATAATATACACTTAATTGTTGGAGAAAAATATGATAATTCAAGCATCACTTAGTACGCCAAACTTTATTCCACTATTAAATTAATAACAATTCATGCGATGAGGATGTTACATACTACTCCCTCCGTCTTTTTAAGTGTCGTGTAAGTGAGGATTTATCGTTCCTAATTAATTGTCGTTTTGGTATTTTAAGAGTACGATTTGTCAGTTATACCATTTGTCAATTACTCTTATATTTTTCAATAAAACTAATTACTGCTATATATTTGGAAAACTAAAGTTTGTTTTTTTTTTAAAAAAAGTTTGTTTGTTTTTTTTGGACAAAACTTAGGTACAATTTTTTAGGTGTTTTTTGTATGATTCTATACAAATTTTTTGGATATAACAAACTTTGAGAAAATTATGAATTTAAGAAAATCACAGTGAATTTAATTAAGAACCATACGAAAAGAACCTAAGGAATTGTACATAAGTTTTTTCTTTTTTTTTTAAACAAAGTTTGTTTCTTGTTATCTTCAAATTTAAACAAAATTTTGTTACATATAATAATGATTCCATGAATAGTTAAATTTCTATAAATAAGATGAGTAATAATTGTTAAAAATTTCAAGTGCAAAGTAAAAGATTAGATCTAAGAGAAAAAAAGACTCCATGAACGTTCAAAAGGAAGAAAGAGTGTGCACAAAATTTAAAAAATTGACAATTGTTTGTTATGAGCGAGAGATAATGTGCAAAAAATAAGAATTTGTTGGAGAAAAAGATAGTAACTAACAATTGTTTGTTACGAGTAGGGGTGGGAATAGGCTAGGCCGAGCTAGGCTTTCTAAGGCCTAAGTCTGGCCTGCCAAATTTTTTAAGGCCTAAGCCTGACCTGCGACCTGTCATAGGCTTACTTTTGAGACCTGAGCCTGACCTTCTGAAAGCCTGATAAGGCCTGCTTGCCTGTTTAAAAGCCTATATCATATGGACATTTTTAAGTAAACAATGTGATCTAAGTTTAAATAGACTAACAAACTAATAGATCAATTAGATTAAACTCTTTTTTAGTAATCAACATGAGTTTTTAGGGAATTTAACTATATATTGCATCATATTTCAATTCGAGTTTATAATAATACATTTGTATATGCGAAAAATTAATGTATACTAATAAACTTAAATTACTAACGGATTTATATTTTAATTCAAAGTACAAAATATATTATAATAATAAATAATATTATTCATATTTACTTAAATAGGCCGGCCTAATAGGCTTTAAAGGCTTTTTGAATGACATGTGGCCTGACCTTTTAAGCTAAATAAGCTTCTAAAAAAGCCTAGGCCTTCTATATTTAAGAAAAAAGTCTGGTCTTGCCTGTCGTAGGCTAGGTCATAGGCCACTGTAGGCCGGCCTGACCTATTCCCATCCCTAGTTACGAGAGAAAGATAACATATTAAATTTATTGGAAAAAGAAAGTGTGTGCAAAAAAAATAGAAATTTATTTGTGGATTAAAACGAGGGTATAATAGGAAGAAAATGTGCATAAATACACTTTTCTAATTTGGTGCTAATTTTCCAAAACGACACTTAAAAAGAAACGGAGGGAGTATTATATTTTGTTTTTGTCAAGTACATACTATTATTTTTTGGGAAATGTTAACGAGTTCCCCGGGCATTCTTTAAGCACCAAAAGTGAAAAGTTTTTATGAAAGTTTGTGCATTTAGTGCATTGGAAATTGAAGTTTTTAATTTTTTTAAAGAATAATTTCTTTATTAGGGATGCTTAAAGAGTGTCTCGGGATCACTCGTTAACAAGACTTTTTTTTTTTTTTACAAATCTTACATACTATTATTACTCGGTGTGATATGGTATATTTGCCAAATTGCTATCATAATCCACTCTCAAGTCTCAATCAAACAAAATGATAATCCAATAATTAAGATGAATTTATTTGGCTGGCAACTCAAAATACTTCGAGCTAAAGTATATATAATATTCAAAATTAATTAGAAACATACTTCCTAACAGACTCATCTTGATGTTCAAATTCATACAGTCCCACTGAATCATGTATGCCTCACAAAAATTTAGTGGAACCCGTATAAATTTCTATCAATAAAAGAGTGTGTGAGAGAGTAGGATGTTAATTAGGACGATTCTTCAAACCTTACAATGCATGTTATTATCACAAACTTACAAGTAATATTAGTTCAAACCATATAACTTAGCGTATAGGGAACTCAAACTCTTGTGTCTGCTCACACCTTTTCAATTGGCTCCCTCAAAGTTCAAATCATAATTCTTATTTCTTGCCATGCAATACTAAGTTGCAACTTACTAGTTCTACTAAATCTTCCTCTACTAGTTATGCCTCTCAAATCTTTTGTATATTTTCTATTTTCAGGCAAAATAAGTCCCTTTAAGCATATGCCATATAAACTTATCTATATTTGAATAATTGCAATGTACCATTGTCATACCCCATTTTTTGACCCATTTTCGTCGCGTTTTACTTATTGTCTCGTTTTACTCATTTTTTTTTAAAGGCCGAGAATTTTCGTCGTTTCAGACGAAATTTCGGCAGGGAGGTATTTTAAAATACCTCATGTCAATTTTTGTCTCGTTTATTTATTTTATTTTATTACTTTTTATTTTTACTATTAATTTCAGTTTTTATTATCATTAATTTTATTATTACCATTATTACCATTTTATTTATTTCTTTTTTTATTAGTATCATTATTATTATTTTACTATTATTATTATTATTTTTATTTTTATTTTTTATTTTCTATTTTTGGTCCAAAGTCAATAGTCAAACAAGGCCAACACTGCAGCGCCCCTTTCACCAGGTTTTTCATCATTTCATTTCATCCAAATCTCCAGAAATCATCACAAAATCTGCAGAAAATCCAGCAAATCACATCCCCATTTAATGCTTGCCTCAAATTCTATCCAAAATCTGCAGAACAGCTTTCAAGTTAATCTCATGACACAACAAGCAGCTCAAGCAGCTCAACACAAATTCTATATAACAGGGACAGGATCAACAGAAAAAAAAAAAAGAAGAAATTTTGGAACCAAACAGATTTTTTCTCAGCAAAGCACAAAACACACAGCAAAAAAAACAAAACTACTTCCCTCACACAAAACAAGCCACACACCCCTCACACAAAACAAGCCTCACACCCACCAGCAAAGCACACGTCCCAGCACAAACAGCATACCACACACACAGAACACGCACGTCCCAGCAGCCTAACACAACTCAGCCCCAAAACAACCCTCATCACACACCCACACAACCCTCACCAAGCCACACACACTCAGCGACCCAACAACACAACACAACACACCAACACATCGCACAACATCACACAGCAAGGCAACCCACAAACTCAGCGACCCAACACACAACACACACGCACCCACACGCAACACACACGGCCTAGCACCCAAAAAAACATTACACACACGTTTTTTCCCCCCTAGACAAGCACAACTCACGGCCAAGAACAACAAGAAGCACAGAACCGAAACACAAACAAAGGGAAAAAGGTAGTTTTTGTTGTTTTTTTGAAACCTAGATCTAGACTATTTGGGGAAGATTTTGGGAAAAATAGGGCCGGATTTGGGAGGAGAAGAGAAAAGGATAGTGGGAAAAGAGGTTTGTTTTTAAAAAAGGGGAGTTTTTTTCACTCCGGCGCGGTGGTGCCGCCGTCAAAACCGGCGGCCACCACGCCGGAAACCCACTCCGGCGAACTTAGAAGAGAGAAGGGGGAGAGAGTTGAGAGAATTCGGTTGGTAGAGAGAGAAAGAAAGTTGGGAAATGAGAGAAAAATGAAGGGAAAGGGTATATATACCCCTCCCTGATTCGGTGTGCGTGGGTGTACGCGTTAGCGTGCACCCTCGCCCCCTCAGACCACTTGATTCAGATCATACGGTTCAGGCTTTTTTTTCCTGTGATCAGATCAGGGCCATCTGATTAATCAGACGGCCCAGATCAATTTACGCTGGCCCAATACATTTTGGGCCTATCTCTTTTAATCTGACTTGTTTTTTTACTTCCAGCACCCCCAGTTTTATTTTTTACACCTCCCTATTTTATTTCTTTTATTTTCTTTGCAATTTTATTTTCCTTTTTATTTCCTTTTATTTGTTCCTTTATTTTTTTTACATCTCATTTATTTATTTACCACATCATCTCATGCATTTTATATTTTTATTTTTATTTGTTCATTTTATTTTTGCATTTTTTTTATGTCATTAGAACATGCATGTAGGAACAAAAATGTTTAAATATGCATTGCATTATTTTTATTTTTTATAGTTTAATCCATAATCCAAAAAAATCTTTTTATTTTGATCCAACAATCGTTTTTTTATTTATTCCTCGCGTTTAGCTTATTTTATCGCACTTAATTTCTTTTTTAACTCCAAGTAAGAAATCAAAACAACAAAAACATTCTCTTTTTTTAATTAAGCAACAAACTTGTTCATTTTGGTTGCAACAACTAATTTGAACAATTAATTCTTTTATTTGAGTTCTAAAAAACGAGCGTTTTGACAGTTTATACATTTTCTCAAAATTCAAGCAAAAATTGAATGAAAAAGGGTGGTTTGACGTATGTCTCTCCTTTCCCCGATTGGATAAACACTTGACGTATGTCTCGTTGCTTAGACGATCGTCATTCTTTTCTAGCTTCCCCAAAAATACGTTTTTTAAAATTCAAGCGAAACTTGAATGAAAAAGGGTGGTTTGACGTATGTCTCTCCTTTCCCCGGTTGTACGAATGCTTGACGTATGTCTCGTTGCTCGGACAATCGTCATTCTATTTTCAAAGTGAATCCAACTCACCAATTTTGGCCCTTGTGGTCAATCCGAACCGTTCGCGCCTTTGCGCATTTATTTTCAACCTTTTTACACCTTGCGCGAATTTATCGCCTCCGTGCGTTTATTTTAACATTGTACGCCTCCGTGCGTTTGTCTTTATTTTCAAACCTTTTACGCCTCTGTGCGTCTGTCTTTTTCCCTTAAAACATTTACGCCTTGCGCGAGTTTATCGCCTTAGCGTTTGTCTTTTACCATTTAAAGCTTTTTACGCCTTTGTGCGTTTTCAAACAATTCTTTTTTCCAAGAACTACGTACGCTTTGAATTCTCCGACTACCGGGAGATACGTAGGAGCAGGATCGTCATCTTGTCAAGCCCATTAATAAAAAAATCTTTTTTTTCTTTTCTCTTTCGTTTGTTTTTATCTCTTTCTTCACCTCACATTATATTTTCTTTTTCCTTTATATATATATGATTAAACGTGCAAGCAAAACGTCAAAAAGACATTTTAAGCCTAAGTTAACTAAGAGGTTCCCGTTGAGTACAACGGATGTGAGGGGTGCTAATACCTTCCCCTCGCATAATCGACTTTCGAACCTAAAATCTCTTTCAAGGTAATTTCGAAATTTTTTCCTTTTTCCCCGAAAAATTAAAAGTTCAGTCGTGATTTAAAATTAGTGATTCAAAGCTTATCCATAGCTTGACATCCGAAATTCGACGCGACAAAAATGGCGACTTCACTGGGGAAATCGAGGATTTTTTCCTCACTAGTGAGTCGAGCCTATCTTAGTTAGCTTTTAAGCTAAATGTTTTATCTTTTTGCTTGCATGCTTTTTTGTCTTTATATGCTTTTATTCCCTTACTTTATATTTGTGTATTCCATATTGCTTTATATTTTGCGTTCGTCACCATTTTTTACAAAAATGGCGACTTCACTGGGGAGTTACACTTAAACACTTTGTTTTTGTGTATGACAAGTCAAGCCTATCTTAGTTGGCTTTTAGGCTAAAGTATCTTTGTTTTGCTCGCACGTTTATGCTTTGTTATCCTTATTTGTTTATCATTTGCTTTATATGTATTTGTTTCATATTTGCTTTATATTCATGTTATATATATTGTGGGGTTACTTGAGCGGTGTTACTCCACATTGTTCGGGTTAATGCCGGACATGTGAGGCTCTATTCCCGAGCTTGAGAGAAAATTAAGATAGGATGGGGTTGCGTAGCGGAGGCCCACTTGACGTATGTCTTGAAGGGAAGATGCGAAAACCCCGCCTAGAGTAGATTTCACTTGGAATATATTGAGGTCTTGCGAGCATTTGCAATTGACGACAATAGTTCCTTGTGAGGTCCGTGATCTCTAGGGACCTTTTTAGAAAATCTCATCTTTAGAGCCTACACGTGAGGATGGGGGAAATTTTGAACACATACCTATGCATACCATACATTTGTATTCATGGAAAATAATTTTGCATGTCATTTTGCTTTACAGGAAATTAAAAGGCAATCAAAAATTAGCAAAAAAGAAATATGGCTTCCGGAAAAAGAAACACATTTCCTTTCAAGGTCAAAATTATTAAAGTAGAAAGCTTGCTAGCCTTAAGCCAACGGCTCTCTTTGGTCGACAAGAGCAACTTTGAAGCAAGCTATGGTTTGATACTTGATCTCTTGCCCGTAAAGATAGATCCCGTGGCCTTAACCACTTTAGCCCAATTCTTTGATCCACCTCTCCGATGCTTCACTTTCCAAGACTTCCAATTAGCCCCAACCTTGGAAGAATTTGAGAGGATTTCGGGATGCAATTTGAAAGGTCATGGACCTTACCTCGGTTTGAAAGAGGATCCTACTTTAGAGGCCATCGCCGAATCTTTGCACCTTGGTATCCAAGAAATAGCACCGTACTTGGAAATTAGAGGAAATACCAAGGGTTTTACAAGGAAATTTTTGGAGGCTAAGGCTCGAAGCTCATTGGCCAACAAAGAGGGAGAAGCATTCAACGCAATCCTAGCTCTTTTGATATACGGGCTAGTTTTGTTCCCTAATATGGAAAATATCATAGATCTCCCAGCTATAGGCGTGTTTTTGACTAAGAATCCCGTGCCTACACTTCTAGCGGATTTCTATCACTCACTTCATGCTAGGCATGAAAAAGGGAAAGGAGGCATAATTTCTTGCTGCACCCCTTTAGTGCACATGTGGTTAATGTCTCATATGCCAAGAAGTCGGGACTTTGTGGAGAATCGGGCCAAGCTCAAATGGTCGCAAAGGATGTTAGCTCTCACCGAGAAGGATATCCATTGGTTTTCTCCGAATTTAGAGGACCCGGAAATTATCCTAAGTTGTGGGGATTTCCCTAATGTACCCCTCATTGGTACAAGGGGATGTATTAACTACAATCCGGTCCTTTCTCTTCGCCAGCTAGGCTATCCCATGGATGACAAACCCGGTGATCTCTTGCTAGAACCTTTCTTTTTAAGGGAAGGAGATCAGGACTCGGCCTTGCTAGAAAGAATCCGAGGAGCTTGGAATCAAATGCACAAAGGAAAAGTGGGCAAGAGGAATTGCGTGGCCAAGCCTTTATATACTCAATGGGTGAAGGAGAGGGTTAAAATAATCAAGTTACCCTTTGGGGTCATATGCCCTCCTAAACCTCATACACCTAAGCCGACCACAACCATTCCCAACAAAGAAGTGGAGGAACTCAAAACTAAAATTCGAGAGCTCCAAAACAAAAATGGAGAACTAGAATTAAAGCACCTCCAAGCTTTAGGAGAAACCACAAGGATGAAGAGAGCTCGTGATGAAACGACCAATTCTCTCCTAATGTGTGAAAAACGTTTAAGAATCTCCGAAGGGAAAAGAGAGTGGATCGGAGATGGTTTGGTTAGCGCGGATTCCAATCTTATAGCCAAGGACGAGGAGTTGGAAAGAGTCTTGCATTCCAACCAAGAACTCAAAAAATTCGGCGAGCTAGCCATCGAAGCTCAAAAGAAGTGGAGGTTGAAATTTCAAGAGAAAGATCAACAACTCCAAGTAGTCGTCAAGGACTACAAAGAGCAGCTCCAAGCCGAACGCGTCCAACGGCAAAGATATGAAAGCCTTTCTCATCAAGGAAAGCTACAATGCAATCGCCTCGAAGCGGACATCAAGAAATTTGAAGAGTACTTCGACAAGATTGCAAGAGAGCATGGAAACCATATTACACGACTCCTTGATGAGATTAGGAGCGCAAACATCCAGCTAGCTCAGCGCAAGGAAGTGATCGAATTCGTATGGCAAGACACCACCCGATTAAGTGAAGACTTCACAAGATTGGTCGCGTTCTCCAACATGGTCATCGCCAAACTTCCGAAGAAACTAGCAAAGGCCGAGATGGTCATGCCATACTTTGACGTCCCTAAGAAGGTCAAGACCTTCATGAAGTTTTGCAAGGACACTATAGACTTCTATAGGGAGGAAATGGACAAGGCCGAAAAGCGAGCAGCTATTTGATTGTATTAGCATTAATTACCCTTTGTAATCTCAATGTTATTCAATCAAATAAATATATATTGGACAATGTTAATTTATTGGCCTTTAATATTTCTAATCGCTAATATTAATTGCACATTTTTAACTTCCTATAAAGCAAGATAAAATAAATTTTTTCATGCATTAACATCATTCATTATCATGCATATGTCCATCTTCGAGTCCAAAACTCATTTCCTTTTTTTTCTTATCCTCAGGATTTCTCATAATCCGAATTGAGTATTCAGTGTTCGCATTTCCTCCGCAACACTACGCGTCTTTCCATAAAGAGAAGTGGCTCATCGTCTCGAAGCAACTCACGCTTACAACACTCGAGCAGCCTTAAAGAAGAAAATGGAGAATTTAGAGCAAGAGAATCATGAGCTTCGTGAAGAACTAACATCTATGAAAACGGAGATGGAAAAACTAACGGAGTTAGTGAAGCTACTAGCGGCCGCGCAAGTCCCGACACCTCCTCCTCCCTCCAGTTCTCAAGCACAAGCATCAGCATTTGCTTCGACTTCAACGTTACATGTCGATGCTCTACAACACTCTAGACCCCTCGGTTGTACGTGGGGCATGCCATTCGAGTTTGGTGAAGAGTCTATCCCAATTCCCATTACTCTCCAAGAAGCTCCGGTATCTCAACCCGAGATTATCTTCCCTCAGGCTACTGTGGCCTTCACAACGCCAGTGGTCCATACCACTCAACATGATCACGAGCCTATCTTTCATACCGAAAGTGTGGGTGCCCAAGATAGGATGGCAGATTTCCAAGAGAAATTCGAGGAAATGCAAAAGGAGATCAAAGCCCTCCGAGGGAAGGATTTATTTGGGAAAAGCGCCCATGATCTCTGCCTTGTACCCAATGTCAAAATCCCTCCTAAATTCAAGGTCCCGGATTTTGAAAAGTACAAAGGGAATACTTGCCCGCAAAGTCACTTGGTAATGTACGCAAGGAAGATGTCGACGCAAACCGACAACCATCAGTTGCTCATCCATTATTTCCAAGATAGCTTAACCGGTGCCGCTTTAAAGTGGTACATGGGTTTGGATAGTACCAAAATCCAAACCTTTAATGACTTGGGAGAGGCGTTTGTCCGCCAATACAAATATAATTTGGACATGGCCCCGGACCGGGACCAACTCCGGGCCATGGCCCAAAAGGACAAAGAGACCTTTAAGGAGTACGCACAAAGATGGAGAGAGATAGCGGCTCAAATTAGCCCGCCTTTAGAAGAAAAGGAAATGACCAAGATCTTTTTGAATACTCTTGGTTCCTTTTACTATGAACGAATGGTTGCGAGTGCGCCAAGTGACTTCACAGAAATGGTAAGCATGGGCGTACGTTTGGAGGATGCGGTCCGAGAAGGACGCTTAGTGAAAGAAAGTGCTCCCTCTAGCAGCACAAAGAGATTCGGGGGTGGCTACCCAAGGAAGAAAGAGCAAGATATCGGCATGATTGGCCATAGAGGACCTCATCAAGGGTACTCATCATATCCGCATGTCTCTGCCATTTCACCTTCCATCTCTACACCTCCAAACTACCAAATTCAGGTCCCACAAAGGCCTCCCCCTCATTATCAACCATCATATCAACAACAACATCCACAAAATCAACAACCATATTATCAACAACCGCGCCCACAAGGTCAACAATACCGACCTCAAAATCCTCAACCCTTCAATCATCAGAATCGCCAAAGAATGGTATTCGACCCGATACCCATGAAGTACGCGGACTTGCTCCCTGCTTTAATTGCAAGAAACCTTGTACAAACAAGAGCACCTCCTCCCGTACCAAATGTATTACCTACATGGTATCGCCCGGACCTTACTTGTGTATTCCATCAAGGGGCACCAGGTCATGACATTGAACATTGCTTTGTTCTAAAAAATGAGGTCCAAAGGCTAGTCCGTACTAAAGTTCTGACCTTCAAGGACTCAAACCCAAATGTCCAAACTAACCCACTGCCAAACCATGTCTCCTCTATCAACATGGTTCAAGAATATCAAGGAGCCAATCCTATTTTGAAGGCCCAAGACATCAGGACGCCTCTAGTTCCGCTACACATCAAGATGTGTAAGGCGACTATGTTCAAGCATGATCATGTTAATTGCAAAGAGTGTTCGGAAAGTCCTCAAGGATGTATGCAAATCCAAAACGACATACAAGGACTATTGGACAAAAAAGAGATTGTTGTCACAAAAAAGGACAAAAGCGTATGTGTTATAATCCCGGAGTTTAATATCCCAGATTACTTGGAGTTAGCCCCCAGCAGCCCGAAGCCTGCCGCTACTCCACTTGTAATATGTTTACCGGGACCTACCCCATACGCTTCCAACAAAGCAGTTCCTTACAAGTACCTTGCAACCATGGTGAATAACGGTCAAGAGGTACCTATTCCCCCCTTAGCCCCTGTCAGTAATATCACGGACAGTAGCAAAGTGCTAAGGAGTGGACGTGTTCTTCCCACAGTAGTCCAAGAGAAGGTCAGTACCCCGGTATTTGAACCAAGGCAAACCCAAGACCCCTGCACAAACAAAGATGTAGGTCAATCCAGTGGGGCAAATGCCGATTCGGATCTTGATGAGGTTTTGAAGCTAATCAAGAAAAGCGAATACAAGGTCGTGGACCAGTTGTTGCAAACACCTTCAAAAATCTCTATGTTGTCCTTACTGCTAAACTCCGACGCTCATAGAGAATCATTGATGAAAGTCTTGGACCAAGCTTTCGTGGAGCATGACATAACCCTTGGCCAATTCGGGGGCATTGTCGGAAACATCACTGTGTGTAACAACTTAAGCTTCAGTGATGAGGAACTCCCGGAGCAAGGAAGGCACCATAATTTGGCATTACATATCTCGGTAAACTGCAAGTCGGATGCTTTATCAAACGTACTTGTAGATACCGGCTCTTCATTGAACGTAATGGCCAAGACAACCCTTGACTAGCTTTCCTACCAGGGGACCCCCATGAGGCAAAGTGGGGTAGTTGTTAAAGCCTTCGACGGCTCAAGAAAATCAGTAATTGGAGAGGTAGATCTGCCCATCACAGTCGGGCCGCACACATTTCAAATTACCTTCCAAGTAATGGATATACAAGCAGCGTACAGTTGTTTGTTAGGTCGACCATGGATCCACGAGGCCGGAGCAGTAACGTCCACACTTCATCAAAAGCTAAAGTTTGTGAAGAATGGAAAGCTAATAACTGTGGAAGGGGAGGAAGCTCTGTTAGTCAGCCATCTGTCGGCCTTCTCGTTCATCGGTGCTAATATCGTTGATGGGACATCATTCCAAGGTCTTTCCTTAGATGATGAGAGTGCCACAAAGAATGGAGCATCCATGGCTTCTTACAAAAGTGCACAAAGAGCAGTGCAAGATGATTTACTCCCAGATTGGGGAAAGACGATAAGCCTGCCGGAGCATAGGCATAGAGAAGGGTTGGGTTTCACTTCAACTACAAGAGTTGCCGAACCAAACACTAGCATTGGACCGCTCGAGGATATTTTCCACAGTGCCAGTTTCGTTCATCCCACAGCGGAAACTAATGCCATCACTGAAGATGGGCCGGAGGAAACAGCGCACGTTTTTGTAACGCCCGGAGGAGTTTGCCGCAATTGGGATGCTGTCGATGTTCCTTCTGTTATTCAATCGTCAAAGTAATGTGTTTATTTATTTATCGTTTTCAAAAAAGATCCCTTCGTCTTGCCCAAAGCGAAGAAGGACTCATGTAGGGCTTGTTTAAAGTACTATTATCATCAATGAAATTTGTCGTTTTTATCACGACCTTTCTTTTATTCTTTTTGTTGTTTTATTGTCATTTTTCCGAAAAAATGGTAACACAAAAAACCCAAAAAAATCATAAGTATATTTTCTTTTTTAAATTTCAGAAAAAGTCTGCATTTTCTCTCATTTTACTAAAATCAATCATCCATCATTTGCAGACTAAACGTCCATAAACCCGTTGAACACCATAACCCTAGGCTCTCTCCCAACTTTGAATTCCCTGTTTACGAAGCGGAAGAGGAAGAGGGTGAAGAAATTCCGGATGAAATCAAGCGCCTATTAGAACAAGAGAGGAAGACTATTCAGCCTCATGAGGAGGCAATAGAGGTTATCAACTTGGGTTCCGAAGAAGACAAGAAAGAAATCAAGATTGGGGCATTGTTGGATGCATCCGTCAAAGAAAGAATCATCAAGCTTCTTGAAGAATATGTGGATATCTTTGCATGGTCATACCAGGATATGCGAGGATTGGATCCTGAGATTGTGGAGCATCATCTACCTTTGAAACCTCAATGTTCGCCAGTCAAGCAGAAGTTGAGAAGAACTCGCCCTGACATGGCCCTCAAGATCAAAGAGGAAGTGCAAAAGCAGATTAACGCTGGATTTCTTGTTACATCAGAATACCCTCAGTGGTTGGCCAACATAGTGCCTGTTCCCAAGAAAGACGGTAAAGTTCGGATGTGCGTCGACTACCGAGATTTGAACAAAGCTAGTCCAAAAGACGACTTCCCTTTACCCCACATTGACATATTGGTCGACAATACGGCCAAATCCAAGGTATTCTCCTTCATGGATGGCTTCTCTGGATACAATCAGATTAAAATGGCTGTTGAAGATAGAGAAAAAACGTCTTTCATTACACCTTGGAGCACCTTTTGTTATCAAGTGATGCCTTTTGGCTTAACAAATGCGGGTGCTACCTATCAAAGGGGCATGACCACTCTCTTCCACGACATGATACACAAAGAAATTGAAGTATATGTCGACGACATGATTGTCAAATCAGGAAATGAAGAGGAACATGTTGAATATTTGCTCAAAATGTTTCAACGTCTGAGAAAATATCGGCTTCGCCTGAACCCCAACAAATGTACATTCGGCGTGAGATCTGGAAAACTCCTAGGTTTCATTGCCAGTCAAAAGGGTATCGAGGTAGATCCCGACAAGGTCAAGGCCATCAGAGAAATGCCTGCTCCTCAAACTGAGAAGCAAGTAAGGGGATTTCTAGGACGTTTAAATTACATCTCTAGATTCATATCCCACATGACAGCCACTTGTGGACCCATCTTCAAGCTACTTCGCAAAAATCAAGAAGTAGTATGGACAGAAGATTGCCAGAAAGCCTTTGACAGCATCAAGGAGTACCTGCTAGAACCTCCAATACTTATCCCTCCAGTCGAAGGAAGACCTTTAATCATGTACTTAACCGTATTAGAGGACTCCATGGGTTGTGTACTCGGACAACAAGACGAGACCGGCAGAAAAGAGCACGCTGTCTACTACCTAAGCAAGAAGTTTACGGACTGCCAGTCCCGATACCCTCTACTCGAGAAGACTTGTTGTGCATTAGCTTGGGCTGCTAGGCGTCTTCGCCACTACATGCTTAATCATACTACTTGGTTGATATCCAAAATGGATCCAATCAAGTACATCTTTGAAAAACCCGCCTTAACCGGAAGGATCGCTCGTTGGCAGATGTTGTTATCAGAATACGACATCGAATACCACACTCAGAAAGCTATCAAAGCCAGCATTCTTGCCGATCATTTGGCTCATCAACCAATCGAGGATTATCAACCAATCAAGTTTGACTTCCCCGATGAAGAAATCATGTATCTAAAGATGAAGGATTATGACGAGCCATTATTCGGCGAAGGTCCGGATCCCGAATCTAGATGGAAGTTAATCTTTGATGGAGCTGTCAATGTCTATGGCAACGGAATTGGGGCAGTCATCGTCACCCCCGAGGGCAAACATCTCCCTTTTGCTGCAAGACTTTCATTCGACTGCACAAACAATATGGCGGAGTATGAAGCTTGTATTCTGGGAATTGAGGAAGCCATTGATCTAAGGATCAAGAACCTCGACATTTATGGAGACTCAGCTCTTGTGATCAATCAAATCAATGGAGATTGGGAAACTCGCGCACACCGGCTTGATTCCTTACAAAGATTACGCAAGACGTTTGCTAACTTTTTTCAACAAAGTCAAGCTGCATCATATTCCTCGAGATGAGAATCAAATGGCGGATGCTTTGGCAACCTTGTCTTCCATGTATGAGGTCAGCCGCCGGAGTGAGATTCCAACAATCAAGGTTCAACATCTAGAAAGACCTGCACATGTGTTTGCAGCCGAAGCAGTCATAGATAACCAGCCATGGTTCCATGACATCAAAAGTTTCCTCCAAAAGCAAGAGTACCCACATGGGGCATCCAACAAGGATAAGAAAACTCTGCGAAGATTAGCTGGCAACTTCTTTCTAAATGGAGAAGTTTTATACAAGAGGAATTTTGATATGGTGCTACTCAGATGCGTTGATGAGCAAGAAGCCGATCGTATAATGCATGAGATACATGAGGGTTCCTTCGGGACTCATTCCAGTGGGCACACCATGGCTAGGAAGATCTTAAGGGCCGGAGATTACTGGATGACCTTGGAGAGTGATTGCTACAAACATGCCAGAAAATGCCATAAATGTCAAATTTATGCGGACAAGATCCATATGCCACCAACGGCTCTAAATGTCCTCTCTTCCCCATGGCCTTTCTCCATGTGGGGTATCGATATGATTGGGAGGATTGAACCCAAGGCTTCGAATGGGCATCGCTTCATCTTAGTGGCGATTGACTACTTCACCAAATGGGTCGAAGCTGCGTCATATGCCAATGTCACCAAACAAGTGGTGGTCCGATTTATTAAGAATTATATCATCTGTCGATATGGTATTCCCAGCAAGATTATCACCGACAATGGGACCAATCTGAACAACAAAATGATGAAGGAGCTATGTCAAGAGTTCAAGATCGAGCATCATAACTCCTCTCCTTACAGGCCTCAGATGAATGGCGCAGTTGAAGCTGCAAACAAAAACATCAAGAAAATAGTGCAAAAGATGGTGGTCACCTACAAGGATTGGCATGAGATGTTGCCATATGCCTTGCATGGGTATCGTACTTCAGTGCGTACATCGACAGTGCTCCCCGTAGAAGTCGAAATCCCGTCATTGAGAATCTTGATGGAAGCTAAATTGTAAGAGGCTGAATGGTGTCAAAACAGATACGATCAGTTGAACTTAATTGAGGAAAAACGCATGACTGCCTTGTGTCATGGACAACTGTATCAACAGAGGATGAAACAAGCTTTTGACAAGAAGGTTCGTCCTCGTGAAATCCAAGAAGGAGACCTCGTGCTCAAAAGGATCCTATCTTTTCAACCCGATTCTAGGGGCAAATGGACGCCTAACTACGAAGGCCCGTATGTGGTCAAGAGAGTTTTCTCCGGAGGAGCTTTGATTCTCACGACAATGGACGGCGAAGATTTGCCGCGTCCTGTGAATTCCGATGTAGTCAAGAAATATTTTGTCTAAAAACAAAAGAACAGCTCGGTAAGTCGAAAACCTGAAAGGGCGACTTAGGCAAAAATGAGCGTCTCGGTGGACTGAAAACCCGAAAGGGCGGTCCAGGCAAAAATTAGAGACACAAAACAGAAATGATTATCCTGATAGGTCAAGAACCCGAAAGGGCAACCTATGCAAAAGTTAAGGATCAAAAGACAAAATAACTACATCGGATTGGCTACGATTTACTCGGGGCAAATCAACTGTCAAGGGACTCGGAATCTGAAGCATCCAAACAGTGAATTCAAAGTTGTTAGGGAGAATAGCGGTTATTGTTGTTCAATGAACCTTCCCTACATATTTACCATTTTTTCAACTTTGTAAGATCCGTGGAGCCACGCCATTGGCGGGCCACCACCCCATTAATAAATTTCTTCCTAGTGAAGTTTTTTTTACATTTTTATCGGGAATTCCCATTTATTTTGCTTAGTCATTTCTTCTATTTTTGATAATAGTACTTGGAACGAAACTCTTTTTCAAAAGAAAAATCATAAGTTTTTGGAAGGCATAAATAATAAACACATTCTCTTTGGACTTGTGAATAATTGAAGTGCGCGCCAGCAGCTATCCTGAGAGCGGGTAAACTTCGCAGGCCAAATGTGGTCAATTGCTAAAAAGATTTCCCCGGCGGAGTCCCCCCGTGAATCAAAGGGAATATCCCCAGTGAACCAAAGCCCGACCTCGCTCGGCATTCAATCATAATCCCCGGCGGATTAGCACAATCCCCAGTGGATTAACAAAATCCCCAGGAAGTCAACCTTTGTCCAAAACAATCAAAAGCCCAATTGTCATTGGCACCTACTCACAAAAGCCCAACCACCATTGGCATCTAAGGCTGGATATCGATCATGCTTCCAAATGATCCTTATATCCCCAGCGAAATCACAAACAAAGCCCAATTTTATTGGTATCCCCCAGTGGAGTCTCAACCCCAAAAGCCCAATCATCATTGGCACCACCCCAAAAGCCCGACTTTGCTCGGCATCCAACATAAAAGCCCGACCTCGCTCGGCACCCACATCACAAAAAGCCCGACCTCGCTCGGCACCCACATTACAGTCAAAGCCCGACCTTGCTCGGCATCCAACTACAATCAAAGCCCGACCTCGCTCGGCACCCCAATAAAAGCCCGACCTCGCTCGGCGTCCAAACAAAACATAAGCATTCCCGGCGGAATCACCAGTTCTTTTCCTCAGCGGATTAACACGATTCCCCAGTGAAGTAACAATTTCCCCATGAGGTATATGTTCCTCATCAACGGTTACGGCTTTACCCCGTCAACATTTTGGATGTATTCCCTGTGACATCATCCCCATCAAAGATTACCGAGTGTTTACAATGCGACGTCGGTTCACTTTTCATTTTACCGGTCTAAATCTTGTTTCACCAAGTTGTCGGTCATGCAATAAATCAAAACAGTCGAGTGTCATCCCCAACGTGTCTGATCTGTTGATGTCACCTTCTTATAAGCCAAGCGGCAGTTCTTTAACGAACAACTTGTGCAATCTTTCATTATATTCTTATACCAAGGGGCAATTCCTTAACAAACATTTAGGGTATCCCCAGTGCAAGCCAATCTTTCACACAACATCCTCAGTGAGAGTCCTGCATTAGTACATTCATACATTCATGCATTCATGCATTTGTACATTTGTACAATCATACAAATCATATAATCACGCATTCATGCATATACGCATTCATACATGCAATATACCACAATATCATCTGTACATGGTTGCTTTAACCACCACGTTTCTTATCAATCAATCATAAACAATCTACATTTTTCTTTTCCTCCAATGTCATCCTCCAGTGATGTTACAAAATAAAGCCCAATTTTATTGGCATTCCCCAGTGAGTCATCATTCACACTCACGACCCAAATCATAACCAAAGCCCGACTTTGCTCGGCATCCCACCATAGTCACCAGTAAATTTTCCCCAAGTGTCATCCCCAGTCCGTTTGGTCAAGTGATGTCACCCTTTTACGCCAAGTGGCAGTTCAAATGAACAGCTTGCGCATCTTTTTCGTCATATCTTTATGCCAAGTGGCAGTTCAAACGAACAGCTTGTGCATATTCCCCAGTGTTATGCCAAGTGGCAGTTCAAACGAACAGCTTGTGCATATTCCCAGTGTTGTGCCAAGTGGCAAGTTCTTTAATGGACAGTTTGTGCATCCTTTCTCCCCAATTGAAGGGACAATTCTGTAAGGAACGGCTTGTCAGCCGCATCCTCACTGTTGTCAATGAACGGTTCGGTAACCAACCCGGACAGTTGACATGTCTTTTTATTTCCTGTTGTCAATGAACAGTTCGGTAACCAACCCGGACAGTTGACATTTCTTTTATTTCATGTCGTCAATGAACGGTTCGGTAACCAACCCGGACAGTTGACATGTCTTTTTATTTCCTGTTGTCAATGTACAGTTCGGTAACCAACCCGAACAGTTGACATTTCTTTTTGTCGTCAATGAACAGTTCGGTAACCAACCCGGACAGTTGACATTTCTTTTATTTCATGTCGTCAATGAACGGTTCGGTAACCAACCCGGACAGTTGACATTCATTTCCTGTCGTCAATGAACAGTTCGGTAAACAACCCGGACAGTTGACATTTCTTTTATTTCATGTCGTCAATGAACGGTTCGGTAACCAATCCGGACAGTTGACATTTCTTTTATTTCATGTCGTCAATGAACAGTTCGGTAAACAACCCGGACAATTGACATTTCTTTTATTTCCTGTCCTCCGTGAACAGTTCGGCAACGACCCGAACAGCTGACCTTTACATTCATTCCTTGTCGTCAGTGGCAGTTCGGAATTCAACCCGAACAGCTGACATTTTACCCTCTTTGGTTCCTGTGGTTAATTGCCCACTCTCCCCAGTGAACAGTTCGGCAATAACCCGAGCAGCTAACCTTTTCCCCAGCGGAACATTATCCCCAGTAGAGTCGGATCCCGTTTCTTTAACGAACCCGGGTATCCCTTTGTCTCTTTTTACCCCCCAAACAGGTCATCTTTGCCGTCTTGCATTCATACTTGCATCGCAAGCATTCATAACATTGCATACATGGCATCGCATCCATAACATTTTACTGTCAAAATTGGTCAAAAAATGGTGTACTCTGTATTTAAGTTTCTTCGACCCGTCGAATCAAAATTTCACTTTTAAATCTCCGTAGCGAAGAAACTTAAATAGGGGCATCTGTCATACCCCATTTTTTGACCCATTTTCGTCGCGTTTTACTTATTGTCTCGTTTTACTCATTTTTTTTTAAAGGCCGAGAATTTTCGTCGTTTCAGACGAAATTTCGGCAGGGAGGTATTTTAAAATACCTCATGTCAATTTTTGTCTCGTTTATTTATTTTATTTTATTACTTTTTATTTTTACTATTAATTTCAGTTTTTATTATCATTAATTTTATTATTACCATTATTACCATTTTATTTATTTCTTTTTTTATTAGTATCATTATTATTATTTTACTATTATTATTATTATTTTTATTTTTATTTTTATTTTCTATTTTTGGTCCAAAGTCAATAGTCAAACAAGGCCAACACTGCAGCGCCCCTTTCACCAGGTTTTTCATCATTTCATTTCATCCAAATCTCCAGAAATCATCACAAAATCTGCAGAAAATCCAGCAAATCACATCCCCATTTAATGCTTGCCTCAAATTCTATCCAAAATCTGCAGAACAGCTTTCAAGTTAATCTCATGACACAACAAGCAGCTCAAGCAGCTCAACACAAATTCTATATAACAGGGACAGGATCAACAGAAAAAAAAAAAGAAGAAATTTTGGAACCAAACAGATTTTTTCTCAGCAAAGCACAAAACACACAGCAAAAAAAACAAAACTACTTCCCTCACACAAAACAAGCCACACACCCCTCACACAAAACAAGCCTCACACCCACCAGCAAAGCACACGTCCCAGCACAAACAGCATACCACACACACAGAACACGCACGTCCCAGCAGCCTAACACAACTCAGCCCCAAAACAACCCTCATCACACACCCACACAACCCTCACCAAGCCACACACACTCAGCGACCCAACAACACAACACAACACACCAACACATCGCACAACATCACACAGCAAGGCAACCCACAAACTCAGCGACCCAACACACAACACACACGCACCCACACGCAACACACACGGCCTAGCACCCAAAAAAACATTACACACACGTTTTTTCCCCCCTAGACAAGCACAACTCACGGCCAAGAACAACAAGAAGCACAGAACCGAAACACAAACAAAGGGAAAAAGGTAGTTTTTGTTGTTTTTTTGAAACCTAGATCTAGACTATTTGGGGAAGATTTTGGGAAAAATAGGGCCGGATTTGGGAGGAGAAGAGAAAAGGATAGTGGGAAAAGAGGTTTGTTTTTAAAAAAGGGGAGTTTTTTCACTCCGGCGCGGTGGTGCCGCCGTCAAAACCGGCGGCCACCACGCCGGAAACCCACTCCGGCGAACTTAGAAGAGAGAAGGGGGAGAGAGTTGAGAGAATTCGGTTGGTAGAGAGAGAAAGAAAGTTGGGAAATGAGAGAAAAATGAAGGGAAAGGGTATATATACCCCTCCCTGATTCGGTGTGCGTGGGTGTACGCGTTAGCGTGCACCCTCGCCCCCTCAGACCACTTGATTCAGATCATACGGTTCAGGCTTTTTTTTCCTGTGATCAGATCAGGGCCATCTGATTAATCAGACGGCCCAGATCAATTTACGCTGGCCCAATACATTTTGGGCCTATCTCTTTTAATCTGACTTGTTTTTTTACTTCCAGCACCCCCAGTTTTATTTTTTACACCTCCCTATTTTATTTCTTTTATTTTCTTTGCAATTTTATTTTCCTTTTTATTTCCTTTTATTTGTTCCTTTATTTTTTTTACATCTCATTTATTTATTTACCACATCATCTCATGCATTTTATATTTTTATTTTTATTTGTTCATTTTATTTTTGCATTTTTTTTATGTCATTAGAACATGCATGTAGGAACAAAAATGTTTAAATATGCATTGCATTATCTTTTATTTTTTATAGTTTAATCCATAATCCAAAAAATCTTTTTATTTTGATCCAACAATCGTTTTTTTATTTATTCCTCGCGTTTAGTTTATTTTATCGCACTTAATTTCTTTTTTAACTCCAAGTAAGAAATCAAAACAACAAAAACATTCTCTTTTTTTAATTAAGCAACAAACTTGTTCATTTTGGTTGCAACAACTAATTTGAACAATTAATTCTTTTATTTGAGTTCTAAAAAACGAGCGTTTTGACAGTTTATACATTTTCTCAAAATTCAAGCAAAAATTGAATGAAAAAGGGTGGTTTGACGTATGTCTCTCCTTTCCCCGATTGGATAAACACTTGACGTATGTCTCGTTGCTTAGACGATCGTCATTCTTTTCTAGCTTCCCCAAAAATACGTTTTTTAAAATTCAAGCGAAACTTGAATGAAAAAGGGTGGTTTGACGTATGTCTCTCCTTTCCCCGGTTGTACGAATGCTTGACGTATGTCTCGTTGCTCGGACAATCGTCATTCTATTTTCAAAGTGAATCCAACTCACCAATTTTGGCCCTTGTGGTCAATCCGAACCGTTCGCGCCTTTGCGCGTTTATTTTCAACCTTTTTACACCTTACGCGAATTTATCGCCTCCGTGCGTTTATTTTAACATTGTACGCCTCCGTGCGTTTGTCTTTATTTTCAAACCTTTTACGCCTCTGTGCGTCTGTCTTTTTCCCTTAAAACATTTACGCCTTGCGCGAGTTTATCGCCTTAGCGTTTGTCTTTTACCATTTAAAGCTTTTTACGCCTTTGTGCGTTTTCAAACAATTCTTTTTTCCAAGAACTACGTACGCTTTGAATTCTCCGACTACCGGGAGATACGTAGGAGCAGGATCGTCATCTTGTCAAGCCCATTAATAAAAAAATCTTTTTTTTTCTTTTCTCTTTCGTTTGTTTTTATCTCTTTCTTCACCTCACATTATATTTTCTTTTTCCTTTATATATATATGATTAAACGTGCAAGCAAAACGTCAAAAAGACATTTTAAGCCTAAGTTAACTAAGAGGTTCCCGTTGAGTACAACGGATGTGAGGGGTGCTAATACCTTCCCCTCGCATAATCGACTTTCGAACCTAAAATCTCTTTCAAGGTAATTTCGAACTTTTTTCCTTTTTCCCCGAAAAATTAAAAGTTCAGTCGTGATTTAAAATTAGTGATTCAAAGCTTATCCATAGCTTGACATCCGAAATTCGACGCGACAACCATCAATCAGATTAATATCTTTCTATGACTTTTAATTTTACACTATATGATATGAATGCATATATTTTGTGGCTGCATTCAGTGTTTCTGCTCTTGCATCAATCTCTGCCATCCAGAAGCCAGAATTCAAATTGAAGTTACTCCTCTGTTCTGTGTTCTTGGATGCGGTAATTAATCAATTAACCTTTCATTTTACGATTTCATCTAGAGCAGAGTTACTCCACTAAATAACTCATTATAAACATTAAGCAGATTAACTTTACAAATTTTCATAAAATGTTTAAACAATTTGATGCTTCTCCAAATATTTTCATATTTATAATAGTTTTTTTTCAAAATATACTAGTGAATGTTGACTATCAGATTAAATAGCTAAAAAAATTGGATTTATTTAAAAGTGAGTGCTTAATCATTTATCTAATATATCAGTAATCAATGATTGAATTAATAAAAACTAATATTTATAACAAGTTATTAAGAAAATTAACGATGGATGGATTGAGTTATTTCGAGAGTACGTTGATCCTTAATCTGAGTTAAGATAAATTGTTTAGCATGATTATGTGCATTATATTGGGGATAACAACTTCAGAACAAGAAACAGGCAAACAGCTGGTGGTGTGGAATATGTAGGTTTAAAAGTTAATAGGCATGTGGGTTGGGTTAAAGTTTGTAGTGTTTAGGCCAAATATCTTGCTGGCTCTATAGCAACGGGGAGAATAAATACGGGGGACCTCACGATTCAAAGTGCCTACGTTGTATAGAGTATTCAAGCTCAACCCATCGAGGGTGATTGAAAGGCCTTGTGGAGCTGAAAAGGTCCTCGTCGATTTCAAAGTTTTACGAGGATGGCAGCCCATGCGCGTGTGCTCACTAATTATCGAAGAAGCAAAAGAAACTATTCATGTTTTACAGGATTGCTCCATTGCAACTCAAACATGGATTAGGTTAGTCCCTTCAAATCAAAATCCCAACTTTTTTTTAATTGCAGGGAGTGGATCTTCAAAAGGATCAATCATCAACTGTTTTGACGCTCATAATAAGAAATGGACACCGATTTTTATGGTCGCGTGCTTGTATATGTGGATGTGGAGGAGCAAAAATCTATTTTTGAAGTTCATTTTCAGTGTTTGAAGGATCCAAGCTATACTATTCTCAAGATGGCGGAAGACATAGACAACTACACACACCGGCCTAAACCTTCGCCAATGCGACACTATTTTCATTGGCTGGAAAGGGCCTAGGGAGGGGTGGGTTAAACTTAACTCGACGGAGCCTACAAGGATACTTTGGGTTTAGCAAGTTGCAACCATCTCTTGAGGAATTCAGATAGCAGATAACTTAAAGGGTACTCATGCTAAATTGGAACTTGTGATGCTCTCACCGCTGAAATGTACTTGAGAATGCAGTTTGGAGACAAGGTTTTCACCACCTTCAAGTGGAAATTGACACATAAACTTTGGTTGACATGATCAAAGGGAACATTAAAATTAATGGCACGCCCACCTTAGTGTGCCGTATACATGATCTTTTAAAGTTAATTTTTTTTTGGTCAAGTAGTATAGTGGCTAGAGCTCACACATTTAAATGTGGAGAAGTGGGGTATCAGAGTTCGAACCCCGACCCCTGCATATATTATGCATTTGTCCCTACCAACTAACTGAGCTAAGCTCACGAGGACCTTTTAAAGTTAAATTGGTAGGTGCAATTCAACCGTACCTGGCGGGAGGAAAACAAAACAGCTGATTGACTAAGTAGTTTTAACTCCTTCTAGTGAGGTTTCAAATCACTTTTTTTATGATATATACGGGGCTTTTATGCCAGGGATATTTGTGTAATTACGTAGTTTTTTTGGCTTGGAGCTTAGGTTGTTAGAAAAATCCGCTTATGCTTATCATCATGCAATTTAGACCGAGTTTCTCTGATTCTGAAAGCTGAATAAGTATAACAACTTACTCTCGATGGGTAGCACAAAATAGGGTTCTGTTCTCTAACCAACATAACCTTTGTTGTTGCGTGAGAATATTCTTCGTATGTATGTTTGCATAACTTTTGTATTCTCACCATATGCCGATGAATGATTGTGAAAGTTTGTATTTTTTGTGACTAATGAAGTTCCCTATTTTCTTAAACAGATATACGGATTTGCAAGATCATAGGGATTCGATGTTAAAGGTATTGCCAATATTCAATATTTTGTAAATTTCTTAGCTTTTTGCTGAATTATTAACTACTTTAATATAATTATTAGGCCAAATGCATCACCGGATCCTTTAAGTTTAAGGTTTGTCCGGACTAGTCCTTTTAGTTTTTTTAGTTTCAAATTGGTTTAGCAAAATTGTGCATCTAGTCCTTTAAGTTATAAAATATATACATCATTACCCTATTTCCATCAAACTCAGTTAAAAAGTGTTAATGTGAATGTTTATTGTTAAGTTGACAGCTCTAAATTCACCTCTCTCAAAATTAGGGTTCATAAGTGTATTATTCTGTCTCAGCTTGAAACAAAAATCATTCAATTACTTGATTTATAATGTTGTTGATGAAATATTTACCTCTAAAATTATGATTGAATTAGCAAAACAATAAGAAGAAAATGTATATAAGTAATCACCTTTGGTGTCATAAACACTTTTTGACCTTCCACATCAATGTTAAATGGTCATATAATCACTTTTTAAAAAAATTGTATGAAAAAAGGGATCAATTTGTTACAAAAAATAATTAAAGGACTAACTTGTTCACTTTTACTACCATAAAGGACCAATTTGAACCTAAAAAAATTAAAAGGATTAATCCGGTATAAACGGTAAACTTAAAGACCCTATTTAGCCTAATTATTATCTTCGGTTATTTTGAAGAGTAGTTAAATCTTAATCATGTGTTTGTTTGTTTTGCGGTGATAAACATTGTTTTCAAATGATTTGATTTTGTAAATTTAATTTTAGTTAGAATAGGTTTGTGTTTGAATATATTCATATAAATATAAAAGTGAGTGTGTGCAGTATGGTTGAAACAATTTTGAAGGCACTCTCACCATCCAAATAAAGAAGCTATAAAAAAAAAGGAAGCTTCCACATTGCCGTGGTTTCTTTTCTTCCTATGATTTCTCAAAACATGCCGCTATTCCAAACACATTCTGAGTTGATCAATAAATTTGAGTGTAAAAATCATGCTTGGAATCAAAAGATACAAATCATGTAAAAAACATTTTTGGAATCAAAATCCATAAGAGATAACTTCATGTTAAAATTTCTAGAGACAAAATCAATTTCAATTGCTGTCACTTTTAACCCTCCTTATCGTGAAATCACCATTCACACATTTAACAAGTCTCTCCTCATTCAGTTTTAGTTTGTTGTATCATACAGAAGGAGAAAGGTGCCCGCATGGAAGAAGAAAGAAAACCTTGGCTCCTGTGTTTCAGTGGTAAAGCCCTAAAGAATCAAACTTACTCTACAAGGATTCTAGAACTGGGGGCATCAATGCTACGTAGTGTACAACACTGTCGATCGGTAAGTTTGGGAACACATGATATCAGAATATGTTAGTAGGTTGTTTCTTCGGAACCCACATAACCTTAAGAAAATCATGCTTCCACCACTTAAATACAGTGGTTACTAATTTTGGTAATTGCATTGTGTCATCCCCTCCCACTACAATTGATCAAACATGCTCCATTTTTTTTTAGTTTCATTACAATATTCTACTACAAACTTGAGGGTAAGCTTTGGACTAAAGTGTGCTTGTATAAGGACATTTTGAGTGATTTAGCCATGAAGGGTGGAGTTCATTTGGAGGAAAAGAGAACAATTTTTTATAACCCCAATTTACTGCAATGGTTGCTTGTCAAGCAATCAAACCAGAAACTGAAGGAGGACGCATGTATACCACCCTAAAGAACAACAAGTTTTTCTATATTTGCAACATCGAAGACAAAGTCTTGTAATTTACCGGACTTTCTCCAATTTACCAACAAAAAAAAGTCTTATTCAAGATGGTTCATGATTTAATTTTTTTGACACATTTGTTTCAAAAATATGTTAGTCCTATACATATATAAGGACTATTTTGATTTCCCTTATGTTTTTAACATATATACATTTATGTGTGTGTGTGTGTGTATGTTTTGTAGGATGATACACTCAAAGATGAAACAGGAAAAGCTCGTCAAAATAGAGAAAAAGAAAGTAAAAGCTCGAAAAAGAAAGTCCATTCAAAGGATGCAGGGGCTAATGCTCATGATGAATCTGCACTTCCTCTAGACGTGGTTGAAGTGATTGCCAAACGTCTTAGCAATGTGCATGATTATTTGCATTTTCGAGCTGCCAATAAACTCTTTCGTGTAGCCGCCCCACCAATTCAATGGAGATCATCTTCTTCCATGTCACAGTTTGATGATCTCTCAATGTCTCCTCTATTTGTGTTCTCAACAAAGGATAAGGTCTTCACTTTTGTGCACCCCAAGCACGGTCTCGAGTACAAATACATCATAAACTTACCTCAAAGTAAACTCTGGAACTTGAATTCAGAAATTTGTTGTTCAAAAGATGGTTGGATATTACTGGTGGCTCCTAACAAATGTTTTCAAGTTTTCTTCAACCCTTTTACAAAAGAACTGCTACCACATCCATTTGCAACTAAAGAAATCATGAATATCAAGTGTTTTGGCATGTCACATTCCCCAACCTCTTCTGAATTTATGGCCATTGAGTTGGATATGGACGAAACATTTCAACATATGGCGATAATAAAAGTCCATTGGCCGTTGAATGGTGCAATTGTCTTGTATGATTGTAGGGAGTTTCCTGTCTACAACATAAGTCCTGTTTTTCATAATGGATTATTTTATTGTCTTAGCATGAAAGGAAATCTAGGAGTTATAGAAGCAACAAGAGAAAAAATAAATTGGAAAGTGATTGAGGGGCCTCAAGCTCCATACAACAAGTACTTCAACAACTTTCTAGTTGAATGTGATGGCAATCTATTGGCAGTATTTGAGAGATCATTTGGAAAGGGGGTTAGAGTTTTCAAGTTGGATGAGTCTACAATGACATGGATGAAAGTTGAAAGCCTAAAAAATCATATGCTTTTTGTTGGCAAAACATCCTTTTCTGCCGTGGCAAACATTCCTGGAATGGAAAATAAAATATATTTTCCTAGATTTTATGACCAGAGTGTTGTGTTTTATTCTTTAGAAACAAACAACTACCACACATTCAAAAATGATGTGGTTAATTTTCGTCATGTGAAAGAACACTTGAATGGTTGCTGGATTCAGCCAAGGTGGCACTAAGTTTAAAGCTGTTAAGAGGTTGTGAAAAGATTTAATTAGTTACATTTTTTTATCTTTATTTTAACTTTTGTTGTTTATTGAAACTTCAGTAATCTTCTATATCAATATATAAAATAAACTTGATGATGTGGCATCTCTAGAATAACATCTTTGTAAACTAAATTTGGGTTTATGTTAAGCTATAATTATGATGATGTGGCACCTCTAGGACTAAGAAAGTTTCACACTTTCACTTACAATCTTATGACCACTAATATATAGAATTACGATGATAAAAAATAAATTAAATTAAATTAAATTAAATGAAAGTTAAATAGGCAAATGTATATTGGCAAAAATATGAAAAGCCAGTCTAATAAAGCTATATATATGCTTGATTGTCTGCACCTATCTCCATGATTTCTCCTTTTGGTTCTCCATTTTTATTTCTTTGTTTTTATTTGTGTGCTTGAATTTACATTTTCATTCAATAAGCTGGTTGATATATTCCCTCAAAAAAGGAATAATAGGTGATTTAAACACAAATTTAAACAATTCTCTTATTTTAGTTTTTTTTATATGAGCTAATCAAATTCTTTTCTTTTTGTATTCTTTGCACTAATTAAATTGTATATAGACGGCAACATGAAAAGACTTGGCAAAACATAAAAGTCAATCATAATATTAATAAGTTTCATTCATCATATGAAAATGAATGTTTTATTTTTTTAACAAAATTTTGTCACATGTTATACATACATGTTTGTCTTTTTCTAGGTGAGTTAGTTCTCCTTTTTTTTTTCATTCCTTTCCTTTTTTTTTGTGTGCTTGAGTTTATATTTTCAAAAGATAAATTGATGATATATAAGGTTTATACATGGAATATGCATAATGTGGAAGAACATAGAGAGACCATTATTTTCTTAGATTGGTGCAATTTTTCTCTATTTTGTCTTCATGTCTCAAGTATAACAATTAAAAGAAAGTTGCGTGATTACTAATGATGTCAGTTGTTTTTTATGTGGGTGAAACTTTTTTAAACTATATATCATATGTTTTCTTAAAATGCCTTTTTGTATACCTACTAAGAAAAGTGGATTTCTATTGGGAAAAACCCAAGTCCCACATCGGATAGATAAGACTCATGATAAAAGTTTATATAGAGGAGGCAATCCTCACCTTACAAGCCGGTTTTGTAAGGATGAGTTAGGCCCCAAATTTCAACAATTTCTTCTTTTTCACAACTATTTGTTGATGTCATTTTTTATTGTTGAATAATATTGTCTTTTTCTCATGCCTTATATAATTGAAACTCATTAAACAAAAAATTGACCTTCTTTTTGGGATTTAGGCGATATTTTTAGAATTGAATTGTTCATGCCTTTGAATGGTGTTATAGGAGATCAGTCTTTCATTTATGTTAATACATTATAATTGTTCCATTACTCACGATTTTTCAAGACTCTAATAATTGTATACATCTTTTTTAGGTCACTGAAGTTCGTTTGTAATTGTTGGATTACTCTCATGATCTTACAAGCTTTTAGTCTTTTTTTTTCCAAGCTGTTGGGTGGTTGTCATATCGTACTTTATAATTTTATTATGAATAAATCAAACCCAAAAATCAAATCAAATAAGTATGTTGATATGTTTCACTCATCTTGATAACTTTTTAGAAATAATTTTTAAATATTAGGAAGGGGACTAAAGGTTCATTTTGTTTAAAATAGGGGTCCACGCACGCCTACTTTATATTATTGCTCTAAGATAGTACAAACTTTATTCCAATCTAGAAGGAGGAAAATAAAGACAAAAAGTAATAAGATTGTCTCGTGAGAATGGTCATATGATAATGAGTTATATTTACTATCATGTTGTTAAAATAAGTTGCGAAGCCTCGAAAGAAGTTGGTTAAAAAGGTAGAAACCAATATGTTGATGGAAAAAGTTGTTATAAAATAGTATCAATGAAAACGAAAAATATTTTACTATCATGTTGCTAAAATAAGTTTCGAAGTCTTGGAAGAAGTTTGTTAAACGGGTAGAAACCAATATGTTGATAGAGAAAGTTGTTAGAAAATAGTGCTAATGAGAATGGACATGTATATCTTCGTGAGAATTGTTATTTTGATACTGTTATTATGACTTAGTGGTTTGAGAGCTTGATTTAGTTGTGAGAATATTTTGTGTAAATTCTGAATTCGAACCTTGCGTCATTCTTAGACTTAAATTTGGCCTATGTGTCACCTCTAAAAAACCTCATCTCTATAAACTAAAAAGACAAAAAAAAGTTTTTTTTTTGGGTTACACTAGAGGGTTTTTTTGGAACAAATAAAAGAAGATTGCATATGTCTGAAGAAAAAGAAGAAGAAAAAAATGTGTTTCTATATTTAGGTATCGCATATCCCTCATTTTTTACATAGAAAAAAAAGTTATATCACCCTTCAAAGAAGAAGTTCATCCTTTGATATTGCGAGTGAATCAATTTATTACCAACTTAGTCAACCTTCATTGACACATATCATTTCTTTTAGCTCAATATATATGTCCCTTTTGCAATATTCATCCGCCTCAAATCATTTGTCCCTTTAGAATACTATGCAGAAACTATCATGAATAAATTAAAAGGAAAAAATTATTATCTAATATATATATTTATTTTTTTAAGATTAATTTACAATTTTTGTCTCTTAAATTATTTTTAAATTTCACGATAGTCTCTTAAATATTTTGTTTTTATTTTTATCTCTTAATATATAAATGTTAAACACTTTTCTATAAATGTTGGCAACTTTAGATCTGTTACATGCAGATGTTACACGCTTATTAATTATATGTATTTGTCTCTCTAATTATATTAAAAAAATAATTTGTCTTTGCAATTTCTAATTATTCCAAGTGTTCAAATATGCAAATTTATTAACCATCAACTAAAGTGTGTTAATCACATATTTATAGTGCGTTAATCATACAGTTTGTTGTCAATTTTGTGTTCAATATTTTTTCTACTTTTACCATTTAAATCAATTGGTAAACATATTACACACTTATATAAATATTTATAATAATTTATTAACTAAAATTTTCTTAGCACAAATTATTATCAAACCCGTTCAACGCACGGGTTTCCACCTAGTATATTTTTATTTCTTTCTCGTTATAATATTCAAGTCGGTCAAATCTTTTCTGAAATTATGAAAAATACAAATAATCAATAGCAATAAAGTATACATTTATTTTGGCGTGCACACATAAGAAAAGTTTGGCTTATCCTAAAAAAAGCTAGTTAGGTAGTACTTGAATGGTATACATTTATTCTCCTTTAATAATTAATAGCCTTATGTAGTGGATGTAGCAACTCTTAATTACAACATTGATAGGTTTGGGTAAAAAAAGTAGTAACAATGAAAAGGTGCAACCAAACAACAGTTATTTGAACATGTTTTCACAATTCATAGTAATACGAAGTTTTTCTTAAGACATTGTTACTTTTGATCCAAGTGAAGATGGATAAAAGAATAAATTATCAATAATTTAGAACATCACAGAAAAAGGGAATTACACTCTATTAAGGAAGAGAAACTTACTCATAGGCAGACATGTAATATAGGGAATGTCTTCTTTTCGTTAAATGGATTCCAAACATGACAAACAAGGCAGGAATATAGCATAGAAAGTAGCAGAACATCAAGGACACCTAAGAAGATGGTTTGGCCAATCCATTCTAAATATGTTCTCATTTTGAGGAATCAATTCACAATAGTAGCTAGAAACAACAAAATCGCTGAAGTATATATGGCCTAAGTTGGGATACACTCCTGCACCGCGCCCCAATGTAATGACAGTGATTTCTTAGAAGCTCAAAATTTTAGCTTCCAATTTGACGAGTGTTCGATGTCGACATATCGCAAAATCAAACTGGTACATAGTATACTCGTAGAAACATCCAAATTACATTTGTATACTCCGTTCAAAAGAATAAAGAAACGATGAACGCAAACAATGAACACACATGTTTGGAAACGAAATTTGATCAGCTAATTTTGCCTACATCTTCGACTGCAGAGCAGCTGCAGTTCCTTTGTATTATCGACTAAAGATTAGGGTTTACAATGTACGTCTTGTATTTAAGTACGACGGTCAAGATTACAACATTACTCATGAACTGTACCGCAAGGGAATTCAACCCCGCAACAAACGTTTGGGTCTGTCCCAAGGGCAGGTCTCTCTCACACCGATCGATCGACCATGTCCAATTTAGTTTTAGGACAACAAACTTAATTGCCGGTAGCAATAAGCAATTTATTAATAGGTGAATCGTGGAGCTAATCTATGTAATTGTAAATGTTAAAAGTGACTATAGCTGAATACACACATTTATACAGAAACAAAATTGGCAACTATTTGATCTATTGAGTTCACACTTATTTAACCATAAAATCATCTTAAAATATTGTTTGCTCACCTAGCTCTTGACCAGCCATCCCTTCCCTGAGTACCCTAGCAAAAAACTCTTCCAATGTATCATTGCCATAGCTCGGCGTCTTCTCATCGCTGTACTCGCCGGTATCAGGATCCAAAATCAACATACTTTCGGCCGCATAGTACCTTCCAATTTTTCCAAACTCAGCAGCATCTTCCAATGAAGGAAATACCTTAACCAAATTGTCAAGAACACCAATAGCAAAATCCATAATCCCTATTGGAACTTTCAAGAACTTAGGCTCCTTCCCTAAAAGCTTAAACAAAATTTCCCCTTGTTCCAATGGAGTCAAGGCCTTCCCTGGTCCTCCAATAGGTAAAATCTTGTTAATTTTATCCTCACTCGTTACACAATCGACAATAAAAGAAGCCAAATCTTGTTCACTTATAGGTTTACAAGCACACAACTTTCCATCACCAAACATCACATAAGGCTTCCCATCTTTCACCAAATCAACCTGACCACCTAAACTCTTAAAAAATGCGGTCGGCCTCACTATACTATAACTAAACCTATCATCTTTTTCCGCTTCCTTTACCAACTCATCCTCGAGTTTCAGCTTCGCACGCTGAAACTCGAGAAGAGGCTTCTGAACACAAATTGCGGAAAGCAATACAAAATGAGAAGCGCCAAGCTTCCTACCAGCTAAAAGACTATTCTTAGTAGCTTCATAATCAATCTTCCATGAATCCTTAACCCCTCCATTTCTACTAGCAAGACAAGACACAACAACATCAAAACCAACACCTAGGTTTCTCAAATCCTCATCAAAAACATCAAAATTTGTCACATCAGAAAAACACACGTTAGCACCTCTTAACTCATTCAATGTTGTTTCTTTATCAATGCTACCCCTTATTCCACTCTTTTCTCTAGCTATTGCAGTAACATTAAACCCTCTTTGAATCAATTCTTTCACTACAAATTTTCCTATATACCCAGTTGAACCCACCACTAATACATTAACATCTTTTGGATTCTTGGTTCTAAATGTTGATGGGGTTGTTTCAATTTGTTCAGATTGTGAAAGGGATGCATAAAGTTTCAATTTTTGTTTGGTATACTTAATGGGTCTGTGTGATTTCAACTTGAATAGGTTGATGAAGTGAGAAGGGGGGTGTGAAGAGAAATTGAAGGAGAGGGTTTGGTGTTTGAGTGAGGGGTGTGTGATGAAAGTGGAAGAATAACAGAGGGACATTTTTCTACTCTGATTCTTAAGAAGTTGTGAATGCACAAAGGATTGTGTATGTGATTGAAGGGAAATAATTGTTGGAGAAGCAGAAAAAGAGTGGAATTGAAGAGTGTGTAAGAGAAATCTATAAATGGATGGTGGTGATGAGAATACGTGGTGGGGTTGCATAATCTGTTATCCTCTTCACTATGTTGTGTGATTGATTCTGCATTTAAAAATTTATTATTTTTTGAAAGATAATTAACAATTAGTTTATTTATGTTTGTATATATATTCGGTAAAGGTGAGTTAAATAAAATATTTGAGTAGAGACGTCAAAAATGTGCCGGCCCATTAGCCAATATTTTGAAGTCGGACCGGACCTCAAAAAGCTAGCCCAAAATGCACTCGAGTTTTTTTGGCCCTAGCTCATTTGGCCCATATAAAATAGGGTCGGGCCGGCCCATTATCTATATTTCTATTTGATTTTTGTTTAAAAACACTATATTTTTTTTAAAAAATTATCAACTAATTTAAAGTTTATTAACTAAAAATGAATGAATTTAGCTCAAAGTTTTAAAATTCTAAAGTTTATAAATTATTAATTTAATTCAATTGAAGGAATAATCTAGACTTTATTTAATATTCAATGTTAATGTAAAAATTATTTACAATTCTATGTTCATCCAATCATGTTTTAGCAAAAAGATAATTGTGAGTAACTAATATATAAAAAAGAGTGAATAAATTAATTATTTAAAAAAAAAAAAAAAAAAAAACTAAACGGGTCGGGCCGGGCCGGGTAGGCCCATGGCCCACACAGGCCGGGCTGGGCCGAGCCAGCCTATTTGACATCTCTATATTTGAGTGTAGAAAATCATGTTTGCAGGCAATTTACTGATCACACCATCAAGTTGTAATCAATTCTAAATTCTAGAAGCAAAATCATTTTCAATCAACATGAGTGAACTTATTTATCTTTAATCATTAAGTACTTAAATTAATTTCATGTGTACATATCACTAATTTATATTGTGATATAAAAAAATGTGGACCCCCGCACACAGACAAGAGGGGTCTAACTCCATAAACATAGGTATCTGAGGATACCTAACTCCATAAGCATGAATACCTATTAAGTATCATCGTTAGGGAAAAATATTGAGCGTGTGTTTGGAAACCCAATACCGCGTCTCAATGCACTTTCGTCGTGAAAATTCTGAAGCTAGTATACCAAGCTTCGGCGTTGCCGTGATTCTCAACATGATTTTGTCCAAATTGACGTCATTCCAAACATATAATGAGTACATAATGCATTGAGGGTCTAAAGTAAACATTCCCTCTATTTCCAGGTCACACACCTCTTTAATATTAAAAAAAATGAAATGTAATGATATTATGTTACTGATAGATGATTAGCTAGTCTCGTTTGAGAAATCAATTATCATTCCAAATCTTATTTCAGCGCATCATAAACAAAGACTGCACTTGACTGCACACATATTGGACGAGGTAAGCATTTCTTCAACCCTTTTGTACTTATTTCATGATTTTGAGATATTACAGTACTTTTAAATATGTTCTAACTCCTACCATTTTTCTATATCAACACAATATTATAGCCTTATGGGGAGATACCAACATTTTTTGTTGATGAGCTCTATCAAGAATTGGGAGACAGGTTTATATTGGTGGATGGTTTCAATCATCGAATTTTAGTTAAGTTTAACAAAAATAGGGGACATTCTTTAATGACTGATCGTTGGCTCCTTGTAAGAGAAGTGTTTGGAATATTTGGTAACAGGTTAATGTTGTTTACATTCCTCGGAGATAATGTTTTATTTGTCACCATGTACTATGAGAATGCTATGGAAAATAACAGATCATTGCCATCTGAACACTCATTCCGTATGGCCATGGAACAACCACAACATTTTGAAGTCACTTTGACTAACTCTTCTGCAACTGGAAATCATTTGGTAATTAACGTGCAAGTTTTCTTTCTCTTTTTCAATCATTATGTTATTTTTCTATATCAAACACTACACTATAACATGATTTATCACATTTTTGTCTGCACAGAAACTCAGCCCAAAATTTGGTGATTATGTTCGAATGACAAGGCTACACCTCAGTGTTGTTCTATGGACCTCAAGGCAGTGAGGCTTTATGTCATATCTTGAAGAAGAATAGGGATGATAAGAGAAAAACAAAATTTGGAACGAACTGGAAAAGCTTTGTTGAAATTAATGGATTTGTGGAGAATGATACTCTTAGGATGAATTTTGTAAAAAGACAACATCAAATGTTATCAAAGTTGTTAAACTTTAAGTCAATATATTATAACTTAACTACTTTCTCTAAGTTGTAATCCTATGTTTAAGTAGGCTTAATCATAACATTCTTGGTAATTATCTAATTATAATTGTTTCTATCTAATTTAAGTGTTAATTATCTAAGTTATGTAATGCATGTGACTAGATTATATAACTCCAGTACAATTTCTCATGTCTTTGTTATCATTTCATGGTTTTGGCATCATATTTCCTCTATTGCGATAATATCTTGTTATATAATTCCTCAATTTATTTATATTAATTCTTCATAAAGGATATATCTCATAATTTAAATATAATGCTTCTTAATAATAAATACAAAATAATATAAAAAATTTCATGTTTTTTAATATCGTTTCAACCAATTATTTACTTTTAATTTTTTTGGACCAAAATACTTCTTATAATTTTTTTTAAAAAAACTTATATGTTTCTATTGTTTTTTTTAACATGTCAAAAAATTATTACCAACGTATTCAGACAATGTTTAAATACCAAACTTTTACTGTGTGGATGCACTTTATTTTGTTTTTAGCTTTTTCACTTTAATCGCAAGTCATTTTATCGTTTTTGTTCACTCACTCATTTTATCGTTTTTGTTCACTCACTCATTTTATTGTTTTTGTTCACATTAAGATGAAAGAATGTGAAGTTATGGAAAATATAAGCACAAAATGGCTACGGCAGCTAACTGCCGCTGATATGCATACGACGATAGTTAACTGCCGCTTAAAATCACCCGGCGGTAGTTAACTACCAATGGGGTTATTTTGGTCATTTCCTGATGTTTCTTAGCATTATGTGATGTGTCAACAACAATTTTCTTACTTCTATCTATATATGGAGTTCCAAGTTAAAGGCCCATTATAGCAAATTATAATGTCAAAAAACATAAATATAAATTGTCTTAAGAAAATTGCTTTTGACACTTCAAAGAAAGCTAAGAAACACCAGTAAATACGTATTTAATCCCATCGGTAGTTAACTACAGCCGGTGACAATCACAACTGTAGTTAGTTGTCGTTGCCATTTTGTGCCTATATTTTCTAGAACTTCACATTTTTTCATCTTAATATGAACAAAAACGATAAAATGACATGCGATTAAAGTGAAAAAGCTAAAAAAAAAAAGTAATTAGATTTGACACATAACTTATTTATGGATTTTTTTTTTTTTAGTTTTTAAGAGGAGTAGTGAGGTTGGAGAAGGTTGTCATAACATTGTATGTTTGAACACCTTTTCCAACATCACCACGCATCTTATAAACTTCTTACGCCTCTATATTTAAAACAAAAAAAAAATAATGAAATAAGAAGTAGGAAGTGTTTAGGTTGGTGGTTTTTTGTTTAGTTTTTAAGAGGAGTGATGATGAGAAGGGAAGGTATTCGAACCATTGTTCGAACACCTTCGCTCCCATCACCACGCATCTTATAAACTGTAGATGTGTTGAGTATGGATTATGAAAACAACACTGCCTATTTATAGAACTTTTTCTGGGTTTTGGACCACAGAAAGTGTAGGTGGAACCTCATCCTCACAAAAAAAAGTACATCGGCAGCTAACTGCCGCCGGTTTCCTTCCCATCGGCAGTTAGCTGTCGGCGAGTTCCATCTCAACAGCAGTTAGCTACCGCTGCGCCCCTGAGCCTCTGCATTGGCAGAACCTGCCGTTTCAAACTTGTTTATGAGTTATAAACATGTTTTTCAATTTCAGATCATAAGCTAACATCGGTTAAATTAAGCAAAATATCAATGTTACCAACAATTAAAGCAAAATAAACGCGAAATCACGATAAATTGTACCAACATCAGTTAAATTTAACATACGATAATATGCCATCAATTTACAAAAAAAAACTAACAAATGTCATGAAAAACTAACAAAAGTCCTAAAAATAAACATCCTACTCCTGATCCTGGTTCTGATGCTGCCTCCTCGACCTCCTACGTCTCCTGGTCAGTACCGGTGACATCATGTCCCTAATATCGTGCAAGGCTTGATACAACTGCTCAAGTGCTCATCCCCTCCTAACCCAAGTACTCATCAGCCTGGCTAACAGCGCCACCAACCATCTCAATGGTATCAGGCGAGCCTCTCTCCTGGTGCTGTTGTTGCTGATGTGCAATGATCTACTCCTCATTTGTTGGCCTCGTAGGAGATCCCTCAATAGGTGGCAGAATCTTTGGGTGAGACACCCGTCAGTACCATAGCATGTATACGTCCTCGTACCGCCATGGCTTGATCAACCTCCCTACCCCACTGATCCTGAGGAATGGTGTGTACACAAAAGTCGAGGAAAGCCTGTACAACTTGAGCATCCCGTATAGCAAGCACATATGTCGGAGCTCTAGGGATGTCCTGCACGTACATGTATTGCCTTTTAACCCGCTCAGGCAAGTGACGGTAGACCTTGTCACGACCGCACATGATCCAGCCTGAATACCAACATATCTCCTCAAACTACTGGATCTCCCTATGCCCGTCGTACGACGCCCAACATATATCATCCATCTCCAAACGATCAAGTGCCAAATGGTAGGTCTTCGCATCTCCATGACCCCTGTGTGGAATCCATCTGGCAACGCAAGGATAGTTTGAGAGATACTTATCATTATCATCATGAGGGTAAACTCCTGGAAAATGTGCCAAAAATCATCCCTGCACAAACCAAACACATTTATAAGTTATTACCAAGCATAAGATAGAAATTACTATAAACACATTATATTCAGATACACAAGCATAAGAAATCAAAATTATTACCTTCAAAAGTGTTGTGCTTCCCCCGATCGATTTGCCTGTAGGCAAAGAGGCCTCAGATAGATTGTGGTAAAGGTATGCCAATGCGATCCCTCCCCACGAGTACTCCCTCATCCCAATAAAGTCCTTCATCGTCTGCATATATGTCAAGTCGTTGTGTTTGTTGCTTTTATCACCAAACAACGTACATCCAAGCAGATATATGAGGAAACTCCTCACACAAGCAAGTTTACGCATGTCCCTCTCCTCGACCTCCTCCCTCGTATCTGGACGCGCTTAATTTGGTAGCAACAATCAAGTGATCCTCAGTAAAGGTCATTCAGCGCCTTATAACTAATGTATCCACCATACTCATCCCTGCAATTTTTCACCGCAACCTCATGTGTAACACCTAAGTATCTCACCATCAACTTCACTCCATCAACCTGAGACACCTTCTTTGCATGGCTCAGCATCCGCCCTTCAATAGGAACATGCAACATACACGCCACATCATCTAAAGTGATGCTCATCACCCCCGTAGGCATGTGAAAACTGCTGGTCTCGGTATGCCACCTCTCGCTAAGCGCCATGAGCAAAGCATGATTCATAGTAGGATACCCCGTGTGCAGCAAATCATTTAACCACTCGCCCTGTAAAGGATCCTAAAACTAGACTTGATTCATTGTTGGACGTCGGAGATCTCCCACCTTAGCCCCATGATTTATGCTTTTAACCTTACGGGTCTTACGAATCTGAAATAATAAAAAACACCACATAAATAAAAAACATAAAAACAATGTAAACACTTATTAAAAATTAATTAAAACATAAATACATAGCATAAAAAAAATCTATTTTATATATACTTCATATATAAAAAATTACGCGAACAATAATTGAAGACAGAAAAAATTATCAGACAACGGCGTGTGTTCATATCATTTTTTTAAGTTTCGCATATAATTTTTTTAAAAAAAAATATATACTTCATATATAAAAAATTATGCAAACAATAATTGAAGACAAATAAAATTAACAGACAACGGCATGTGTTCATATCAATTATTTTTTAAGTATCGTAAATAAAAGCTTAAAAAAAAAACTTACATTATTTGCATTATACCACAACGACAATGCAACATGAGAAGCATACGAAGACAACATAGAGCCATCATGAGGCCCTCCAGGAAAGGGAGGCACATCAGGTAACTGATGTGGGGCTGCCTCAGCCGCACGGTCGTCCTCATCTGGCTCAGCCACCTGCTCCTGATGCTGAACCTCGCCACCCTCAACCATATCCGCAAAATGTTGGGCGTCATAGCCAACATCTATGGCATCATGTAGCCGCTCCTGATAATTCAGGTACTGCGTCGGATCATCCTCCTGCGACTGTGTCGGCTGAGAAGAACTACCCTCACAAGCAGAAGGAACGGGCCTCCGGCCTCTTCCCCTCTCAGGCACATGAGGGTTTGCAGTCTGCCTCTCCCGTCGAACGCTGTCAGTCATCGTCTGTCTACCAGCCCTCATCCTATTTGGGTCCTGCTCAGACATATATACACAAAAACAAAACAAAAAATCATGGTCATTTAGGCAACATTCCCATCAATATTCCCAACAAAATGTAACACCATAAATAACTTAATTTTTAAACATCATTCAAAACAACATTGTCATCAACATTCCCAACACAATTTAACAATATAAACTAACTAAAAAAATCTAAACAATTCTCATTTAGACATTTTATCAAACACTTTGAGTGCAAAGTATGAAACAACTCATCATTGTGTTAATTCAACTTCTACACATTCACATTGCACTTAAACATAATCTAAACTACATTTACAACAACAACATTCATCTATAACATCATAACTAACCAAAATTTCAATTTCTACATCTACCCTAACCACATGCAATCTACCGAAATTAACAAAAATAAACCTACACAAACTAACATTAAAATTAAAAATGATTAATACTACTCACTTGTGGTTTTGTGGAGATGATTTGCTTCAATTTCGTGAAAATAGAGTTGGAGAGGATTGGAGGAAATTTGAAGAATTTTGAAGGTTTCTAAAACTGATGCAGTTTTGTTTTGTTGTTCTGCATAAGTTCTGATCGCATCGGTAGTTAACTGCCGATGGAGCCAGGCGGTAGTTAACTACCGATGCACCAATCCGGCGACAGTTAACTACCGACAAGGTAAAATCGTATTTTCCTAGTGTTTCTTAGCTTTCTTTGAGTGTGAGCCGCAATTTTCCGGTCTTAATTATGCAAAGTCATATAGTAGAAAATCACAAGATATATTTAGGAAAATGCTTATTTGCAGTGTCATAGCTTAGCTGATGTTGGTGATGCTTTTTTACAATAAAACTGTACATAACCACTTATAAACCACCCATGATTGCCACTTGCATGAATATGTCTTTGAAATATCATTTTTTGTTTTATTGTTTTTAGTACAAAACACGGTACTTATGGTTCAATAGGTAAGTTCTGTCCATTTCGAAGAAGATGCAAGTTTTGTCTATAGCTTTTAGACTATCAAAGAACTAAAATATGAGACAAACTCTAAGTGATAATATTAAAAAAAAAAAAAAAGACTATCAAATAACTAAAAATTAACTCTAATGAATTAAAAGCCTTTTTTTTTGTCAATAAACATGTTATTATGTGTTTAATATCTATATAAAAAAAATATCTGTTAAAAATACCAACTTCTTAAGGGTCAGTTTGAGATGAAGATTTTAGAGGAAATGACTTTGGAGGGCTAGGTTTATATTTTGCAATGTATTTATTATTTTTAAAAAAATGAAATAAAAACATAATAAAATGATCATATAGTATTTCAATCACACTTAATTTATTTTTTACAAAAAATTTAGTGTCCGAAATTTAAAAATGAAAACCAAGCCTCCCTTCCTTCCAAAACCTTCCATCCAACCGTACCTCATTCCCTAAATAAATCTCAATTATTTTGTGAAAATTAGCCTGGTGGGGCCTAAAATGGATCTGGATTTCATGCTGTTACAGTAGGATGCTGTAACAGTGTTGGACTGTCCGATCTAAATCGTGTGGTCGAGATTGTTTAGAATGATTTGACAACTGAGTTAATTTAAACCACACGACCTATAATTAACGGCTGAGATGCAAAACAGCGGCAAAAGAGCGTTCTTTTTGCCAGCAGGGAATCTCAGTCCGCCTAAATGCATCTACCTTGGTTTAACAGAAGTATTTCTTTTCACAAACTTATTATTTTTTAATTACTCCAAGTGGTGTCTCACATCACATGTCTTTTACGCAATATTATGTAATAGTTTTAGAATTTCCAGCTGCTTTGCTTCAGACAAAAGTCGAAGAATGTGGAAAAGCATTATAAGGTTAGTTTGCCAATGATTAATACCATGTAGTTGTCAGTGAATAATGGACTTGATGCCTTTCTCATTGCTATTCCTTTTATATATATAGAGGTTACAAGACTATACATGTAATTACAGTGAATAATAACAATTAATGAGAACAAATCAATTTCTGATTTCTGTCCTTATTTCTAGGAACAAACTAATAAATATAATAATGGGAACAAGTCAACTCCTTATTCACATCCCCCTCAAATTGATGCGGCTGGTCAATGAGCATCAATTTGCCAACAAGAAACTGATGACGAGGATGCGGAACAACCTTGGTATGAATATCTGCAATTTGCAACTGAGTACTGACATGAGGAAGATATATTAGTCGGTCATCGTAGGCGTCACGGATAGAATGACAATCAACTTCGATATGCTTAGTGCGTTCATGAGAAACGGGGTTTGCAACAATTTGGATGTCACTTGTATTGTCAGCATAAAGTGAGGTTGGCTCTGCTTGAGGAAATCCAAGTTCAACCAAAAGACCACGAAGCCAAATTATTTCTGAACAAGCAGCAGACATGGCACGATACTCAGATTCAATAGAAGATTTAGAGACTCTCGCTTGTTTTTTACTTTTCCATGATATCAATGAAAAGCCAAGAAACATGCACCAACCAGTGACAGAGCGTCGAGTATCAGGGCATCCTGCCCAATCAGCATCACTATAAGCACTCAACTTAAGAGAATTTCCAATGGAAAAGAATAGGCCACGATGAACGCTTCCCTTCAAGTAACGAATGATACGGCGAACGGCTGCCAAGTGAAGAGGGCGAGGAGAATGCATGTATTGACTTACTTGCTGAACAGCAAAAGATATGTCAGGACGAGTAATAGTCAAATAATTAAGACTACTCACAAGTTGTCGATACAATAACGGATCAGGCAAGAGATCATCATCATCGCGATGATATTTAACATTAACCTCAAGAGGAGTATCCACTGGATTAGCCGATTGGAGACCAGCCATAGAAATCAAATCTGTGGCATACTTGTGTTGATGGAGAAAGATGCCCTTCGATGTAGAATGAACCTCAAGACCAAGAAAATAATGCAGGTTACCAAGATCTTTCATATGAAAAAAGGCCTATAACTGTTTTTTAATTCTCTAAATGGAAGCATTATCAGAACCAGTAATAACCATATCTTCAATATACAAAAGAAGCAGGACAATTCTTGTAGACGTGCTATGAATAAATAGAGATGAATCATACTGACTCTGATGAAAAGAGAACCCAAGTAGAGTGGAGCGGAATTTTTCATACCATGCTCGAGGCGCTTGTTGCAAACCGTATAATGAGCGTTTGAGCTTGCATACACCCTTAGATGACGAGAATAGACCTTGAGGAGGAGTCATATAAATATCTTCAGTTAGGTCCCCATGAAGAAAAGCATTCTTGACATCCATTTGATGAAGAGACCACCCATTAGAAGCAGCTATAGAAAGTATGGTGCTAACATTTGTCATTTTGGCAACCGGGGCAAATGTCTCATCATAATCAATTCCATATTCCTTCTTGTTTCCTAAGGCAACCAATCGAGCCTTGTAACGGTTGAGAGATCCATCAGAATTCAGTTTCACAGAATACACCCATTTGCAGCCTATGGGTTTGATATCAGGGGGACAAGAGACAATATCCCATGTAAAATTCTCTCGAAGAGCCTGAAGTTCCTCATTAATTGCTTTAACCCAGTGAACATCTTTAACAGTCTGTGAGTAACAAGTAGGAATGGATATGGTAGAGAGTGAGGCACTCAAAGAAGTATGTTTGGAATCATACCTGTCTGGTGAAAATCTATCAGGTGCTCGAGATGTTCAACCAGAACGTCATGGTTCGACTGGTTCAGGATCAGGTGGCGATCTGTGTCCGGAGGGGCAGTGGGAACCTGTTTTATGCTTTTTCTGACATATGTAAATCCTGGCTTGTAACGTTCTATAGATTGAGGTATAATAGAAAATTTGGGAAGAATAGCAATATCATTTATGTCAGGAGAAATAGAATGAAACATGAATTGATGATAAAAAAAATGTAACATTCCTCGAAACTCGGAAGCGACGATTAGAGACATCATAACACATAAAGCCCTTATGAGAGTTACTATACCCCATAAAGGCACACTGAACAGACTGTGCTCCAAGCTTACGCCTTTCAAACGGAGGTAAGTGAACAAAACACACACCCAAAAGTATGTAAATCACTATAATCAGGCTGAGTTTTAAAAAGGCGAAAGAAAGGAGAATCAAAGTCAATAACTATAGAAGGAAGACGATTAATCAAAAACACAGTTGTGGAAAGAGCCTCCACCCAAAAACGGGGTGGCACGAAAGCTTGAAGAAGTAAAGAGCGTGTCACATCAAGAAAATGGCGATTCTTTCGCTCTGCCAGACCATTTTGTTGGGGGGTATTGGGACAAGATCGTTGAGACAAGATCCCCTTCTGTTGAAGGTACTCCTGAAACTCATGAGACATATATTCACCACCAGAGTCAGAGCGAAAAATTTTAACACTTGCATGAAATTGAGTTTCAACATATGTCAAAAATTTCTTAAACATAGAAAACACTTCAGACTTAGAGCGAAGAAAATATATCCAAGTAAAACGACTATAATCATCAATAAATGTGACAAAATATTTATAGTGAGCATGAGAAGCTATAGGAGACATTCCCCACACATCACTATGAATCATCTCAAAACAATTGGATGCACGATGAGCACCTGACGGAAAAGGAAGTGTTTTACTTTTAGCCAATTTGCAAACAGGACATGAAACAGAAGCAGTACAAATGACTTGTTTATTTCCCAAAGAACCAGTTTTAAATAAATGAGACAAAACAGTAGAGTTTGGATGGCCCAATTTTCTATGCCAATCCTCATAAGAATTCAAAACATTATTACAAGCAAGAGATAAATGACTAGAAATAAACTGAAGCGGAAACAATCTTCCCACTTTAAGCCCCTTCACGATCACCTTCCCCGACACCTGTTCCTGCACAAGACAACCACCACGAGAGAAATTAACATTACAATTGTTATCCACCAATTGACCAACCGGCAGTAAATTAGAAGCAAGTCCGGGTGATACAAGGACGTCATGAAAATCGGAGTTTATGTCACCAACATCAGTTATGGGAGAGGTTATTACCATCAGCAACTTGAATTTGTTGATTACCATGATAAGAACGTAAATTGTGCAAGTATTCAGAGGAACTCGTCATGTGATTGGATGCACCAGAATCAAGAAACCATGGACAAGAAACATTAGGAGACTTACCATGAATTCCCATGTTTGAAAGAGCAGCAAGTACCATTTGTTGAATCATTTCAGGCTGTAGAGAACCACCATCAGATGCACTAGTAATTGAAGGAGTAACTGCAGAGCTTGTAGCGGCATGTAAAGCCTGCATCGGACGGATGGGAGAGTCAGAGATAAAATGACCTCGCTGTTTGCAGTAGTTGCAAAATTTAATGCTACAGTTGCGAGCAACATGTCCAAATTGTTTGCAGGTGAAACATTGGACTTGTCGCATATCACGTCCCTTACCTCTACTCTGAGCAGCATATGCAATTGGCACAGGTTCAGATATGAAAGCATCATAAGACATGGTTCCTTGAGTAAGGAGACGTTGTTCCTCCCTAAGAAGTTCACCAACACAAGTATCCAAAGAAGGAACAGGATTCCTATTCAGCAAAGCACCTCTAACTACCTCAAAATCCAGACGAAGCTTCATGAGAAATTGATCACGCCTACTAGTGTTGTAGACCTCTTGGACAGCCGCAAGAGAAGCCTTGGGAACATCAGCATGTATAATGACAAAGTGTTCTGTCCACAAGTTCAAAAAACCATAATAATACTCTTGAATAGACAAATTACCTTGCTTGTAATTACTATCTCCAACTCTAACTGAAAACGCTTGGCTGCATTATCTTGATTGTAAATACGCTTCAAATAGTTCCACATCTCTTGAGCAGTTGAAAAGGAACGTAAATTATTAATCATCTGAGGATCAATAGAACTGAGAATCCAAGTGATAATTTGAGCATCTTTGTATTCCCACTCTTCTAAAGCAGCTTTTTCTGTCGGTGCCTTAGAAACATCGTCGAGGTGACTCCATAATTTATTTTCTTTGACATACATCCTAAACTGAAATTCCCAAGCAGGATAATTTTTGCCGGTAAAACGGACACAAAAATTATGTTTTTCTTTTTCGGAAGCCATGAAAATGGTGTAGCAAACAACAAGGAAAAAATGTGAGGAAATTACGATTTGCAGGAACCAAACACAATCGAGACTCAAGAATCGTAATTACGATTTGCAACCAAGAGGTGTCCTGACCTAGATGAGTTAAACTCAAAACAACTCAACTCAAAAAAGAGAATCGACGGAAAAAATAACCCACAAGGAAGTGGCGGCTAGACCTAGAACCAAGAATGTTTTTTGTTTTGATCGGAACTAGGCTGATACCATGTCATGAATAATGGCTTGATGCCTTTCTCATTGCTATTCCTTTTGTATATATAGAGGTTACAAGACTATACATGTAATTACAGTGAATAATAACAATTAATGAGAACAAATCAATTTCTGATTTGTGTCCTTATTTCTAGGAACAAACTAATAAATATAATAATGGGAACAAGTCAACTCCTTATTCACAGTAGTAAGTATCTAGTTCCCCTGTAACAAAGTTGAATCGTTTAGCCAAAAGAGAAATGATAACCATAAATGACATGATTCCTCTCTAAAAAAAATGACATGAAATAAGCAATAATATTTCATGATTATGCTTTATCCAAATGATTCACAATGTCCTTTGTATTATTATACCTTATCAATGTTCAGTGTTCACCTTCAAAGTAAATTTCAACTGTAGCTTCATGTAGAGTGGTGGAGAAAACACTCTTATGTAACTAATGAATGATAATATTTTATTTACAATGTCATCATGGTGAAAATATTGATTAGATTTGATTTCAACTCCAAAGATTTCACTCAAAAGTTGATCATAGGGTCTCAAGGAAATGAGCAAAGCTAGAGTACTTGGGCTCCCACCCAACTTCTTGGCGAGTTTTTGAGTTGTTCAATCTCTTACCAAGAGGATCATCAGTTCCTGCAAACAAAAATTGCAAAGGAATGATGCTTTCACAATTAGGAGTGACATGCAACCTCAAGAAGAAAAAAAAAGTTAACATAGTACAAGTTAGGGTCTTGTTAACGAGTGCCCCCGTTAACAAGACCCCTTGTAGGGAGGCACTCGTTAACATTTCCCTACAAGTTATTATTATGTTTCATTAAATGTTGTTGGTTTTCATTCTCAAATTTGACATTTAAAAATCAAATGAGTATGCACCTGTGAATTTCTCGAACTTTTTATTGAACTTCCCACTTTTGTCGACTAGATCCATCAGTTCTTGCCTGCCAAAATGTTCAAAGGCAAAATAAGTTTTCTTTATTTAAAAAAGCAAATAGAAAGGTAAAGAAAGACACAACTCGAGAGGTGAGGATCAACTTACTTCACTAGTAAGTCTTCTCTATTTTACTCAATTTAATTACTTTTGTGAAGAGCACAAATTCAATAAATCCAACAGTTAAATTGAAAGTGATTGATACTTAATCAAACGTTATTTAAACATATACACTTTTTAAAATATAAGTAAATATTGAACATAACACACTCTAAACTAATAAATATCCAATTTATCCAAACAAATTTGCCTGCATGATCATCACATGATTCAACAGTTGGATTTGTTAAATTCATCTATTTGACAAAAAGTGATAAAAAGAGTGAGATATTTGAGTGTGTGTTTGGGTGAGCAAGACATGATTTTGAAAGGAATTGGTTGTGTAAAGCTGACTTGGTAAATGAGTTTGAACTTTGAAGTGAAGTTATTACTTTGAAAGCAAGTTTGACACTAAAATTAGTGTAAAGGTTTCAACCTATCACAAAAGCTACTCTTTATCACTTAGTTATACCGATGTTTAGAGTCAAAATTAATTTTACCTGACACTTATAACCAAACATCTGTATTTTTGTTAAAATATCGCATTTGACAGACAAAAGTCATATGGTTTCCGTCATGCCGTGAAGGCCAACTCTTCAAGTAAGTTGATCTTCACTCGGCATATGTACGTATGGTGATAGCTAGAGTAAGGAATAAATTTCAAAAAGGAAGAACCAATTACTGTCTCCATCATAAATTAATACTTAAAAACTTGTGGGAAATCATCTAACCTGGACAAAGGATGATTATCACAACCCAAGAAAATTCGTCCACGAAATTGTTTCTTCAAAATTGCAATGGAGAGGGAAGCTGCATCCTGGTTTAGAAAAGCCACGTTAGACGAAATGTTCAATTTTAAATATTAATAAATACTAAATGACCATAAGTAGATAAGAAAATAATATTTCGTAAAGAAATTATCACACCATCAGACATCAAGGCAATGCAGTTCTAACCTCATAATGTATGAGATTCAGTACGTGATCAGGTCTAGATTCAACGATCCCCTTCTCTAAATAATAAGCATGTGCACCTTTACCTTCTTTGTATTAAAAGTCAAGGTTGACATCCACTATAAACATAATAGAAATAACCAACAAGATTAATGGAACTTTGAAATCCTAGGCAAATTGTGGTTTTGAAAAGGATATATAAAGTCCAGACAGTCTAACAACCGAACCACCAAACTCGAGCACAATATTTTCAGCTTTTAGAAGGACATCAGTCCTCGGGCTCCTCCCAATTGGCACGACCGGAGTATCCTGCATAGAAGTAAGTAAATCTAGTTTCATGAACAAGACAAATTGACAGAGTCATGCTCCTGCATTGTTATAAAACTGAATATGATGAGGAAAATAAGTGATTCCTAATGCCACAAATTAAGCAATTGAAACAAATTTAAACAAATATTTGGAGAAAGAGAGGGAGAACTTGAGAGAGAGCAGCTACCTCATCGCATAAACCATTATCATTACAATCATAAGGAGCAGAACTTGATGTATACAGAAAAGAACCTTCTCCATTCCAGCATTCTGCAGCCTGCCTGAATGGTTGACACTCCAAACACAGAAGTTTAGAAGAAAAATACAACTAGGATAAAATAATATCCTAACAAAATCCAAAATGTTGTATTACTGCAAGATTTAGAGATAAATAACTGTGATATGAGAATTCAGGAGGGTAATCAAACAGAACGGTAAATTTGATATTGTAAAATTCAGTAGTTAAATTAAACATCGACAACATATACACAAAAATTTCAAATGACAAGATCGTGTAAAACTTTAAGATTGGAGGATTCATTACCCCATATAGATACCCTAAAATGAACTGCCAAATATTATCATCAAAGAATGAGATTTTAACAGAACCCAACAGAATTTTGAGCAAGCATGCTTTCAACATAAATGTTTGCATGATGATATGTTTACCAATAATACTTATGAAAAAAGATTTGACAATGCAGAGAAGAAGGTTCACATAAGTCATAAAAGAAAGCTCCACGTCTTAAATACATATATGTATACTTCATACAAAAATCATCTATATAATGAAACTTATGATTGACTAATACAAAGGTGATTCGTAGTTCAAGATGACAAAATAGACCCTTGCAACAGCTGCACTAACACCCCTGCAGAAACTAAAATCTGGGAAGACATTACGGGTGGGTATGCGAGTTGGTTTTTGGAGGGTTTTGGAGAGCTAAGTCTATATTTTGATATATATTTGATATTTTAGGAAAAAATTAAAACAACATCGTATTATATGCTCATGGATCATGTTGTTCTTTGAATTTTACAAAAATATGAAATCAAATATCTATTAAAGTATAGACTTAGCCCTCCAAAACCAAACTCGCAAACACACCATTATGCCATTGTGGCATTGTTGTCAAATAGTGGCTATAGCGTAACAAAATTTAAAAAAAAGCTATCGTTTCACGATGATCAATTAAGTATAAAGGGTTGTCAAATGGTGGCTATAGCAGCTATAACATAATAGAATTTGAACAAACAACTATTTTCTACAATCAGCAAATGACAACATATAATACAATTCCTACCAACTACAAATTAAACGATTGACTAACACCAAAATTGCTCACCTAAGATCACCAAGATAATCCAAGGATTGATAAGGAGGAGCACATACAATAACATAGGGAAACTTATGCTCAGATTTAGTCCAATCCAAAGCAGGACTAATACCCAATTGAACCAACTCTTCATGATGATTAGTAGTTATTGTTTGTCCATAAACTTGACTACCCTCATATTCCTGCGTCAATAGAAACACATGCCAATTACTCAATACAATATAAACACATTGATTAAAAAATTGTCAAGAAACTAACTCCCCAATATTCCAATTCCATGCTTTCGGAAAAATTAAAATATTGGAATATCAACATCAACATCAACATATAATAGTATGAAGAGGGACAGAGATACTCTCCTATGAACATCATATTAGCAAAATATTAAAAAATGCCTCAAAATAAGTGTCAACAACTATAATTCTACTTCAAATTAATATTATATCTCTGCATGCAAACGACCTGGCGCCATTGATGAGCGACCAAACGACCAAGAACACCAGGACCAACGATTAGAAGGTCATGTTGTCCAATTGAAAGAGAAGGAGAAGAAGCCAATTGTGAAAAATTAAATGGGTAGCCATGGAAGAGAAAGATGAAGATAAAGGTGATGACTTTAGAGAAATTGGGCAACTGGGTGGTGGAGTTGAGAAGAAATGGCCCTGTGTTAGTGGTTGGTGCATGAACACAGTGTTGAAATGGATAATTCCTCCTAATGCCATCAACAACAAACAAATGAATTGATTATTATTATTTTTGGGTCTTTTGATGTTTCCCAAGAATACTAAATCACTCGCACCATTTTGTGATGACGTGAAAGGAGTGAATGTTTAAAAACACATTTTATCAAGTCAATTGTGAAAAGAAAAAAAAAAGTATGAAAAGTTCGATTGATTGATGGATGATCTCACCATTAAAAAATTTTGGACTTCACTTATAATTTTTATAAATTGTAAAATTCAATGTATTTTTTATTAACAAACAAAATATTTCTATTAATTGAGTTAAACTTATTAGGATAAATTAATGTTTTATAGTAGTAAAAGTGAGCCCCTAATCCTTTAAGTCATAATCATATGGACAATAACATTTTTTTCATCAAACTCGGTTAAAAAGTTTTTATGTGAATGTTTATTGTTAAGTTAAGTATGTCTAAAATTCACCATTTTCAAAATCTGAGTTCATATGTCAGTTATTCAATTTTGGTTTGAACAAAAAAAATGATCGATTATTTGATTTAGGCTAATTGCAGTTTTAACCCCCTAACTATCACGAACTTGCGATTTTAGCCCCCTATAAAAAACAATAACAAATCAGCCCCCTATGTTTAGTCACTTTTGCAGTTTTGGTCCCCCAGGCCAATTTTGACCAATTCAACGCAGACGTGGCACCCACATCACTTAAGTGAGGTGCCACGTGGCAAACGGTGAGAAGATTGGCGGTGCCACGTCTGCGTTGAATTGGTCAAAATTGATCTGGGGGCCAAAACTGCAAAAGAGGACTAAACATAGGGACTGGTCTGTTATTGTTTTTTATAGGGGGCTAAAATCGCAAGTTCGTGATAGTTAGGGGGCTAAAACTGCCATTAAGTCTTTGATTTATAATATTGTTGATGAAATACTTATCTGTAAAATTATGATTGAATTAAGAAAAATAAGAATAAAATGTATGTAAGTAATCATGTTTGGTGTCATAAACACTTTTTGGACTTTCCACCTCGATATTAAATGGCCGGTGTAAACCCTTTTCAACATAGTTTGTTGAAAAGAGGGACCAATTTATTACAAAGAAAAAATTAAAGGACTAACTTGTTCACTTTTACTTATATAAAGGACCAATTTGAAATTAAAAACAAAACTAAAAGAATTAATCTAATACAAATGTTAAATTTAAAAGACTCCAAAATAAATTTGACCTTTAATAATTAGATCATCCATATAATTATTTCAATTTTTTACAATTAATTGGATCCAATCTCTAACTGTAATAATCATGTGTTATTTTAAAATCATCACACAATTTTGGTCGCACACTTATGTAGCTTCTTTTACCAAATAATTAGTGTAGTTTTTTTTATGAGAAATGATATTTGTACAAGCATTCTGTGACAACTTTCTATTTCATACTCACATTATCTTTTTACTTTATATCTTTATTGTTTTGGTTTTTGTGTCAATACCTATTTTTCTTTGTAAATTTATAGTTGTCATATACGTTGTCATTTAAATGGTTGTTCAAATATCATACTTCATTTTGTATACACAACAAAAGAAAAGCAAAGAACAAATCAGGCCCGAGGGCGAGCAACGCCTAAAGAATCAACTATCAAAACATGACTAAGTTGAAGGGAATACATATGTTCAATCTTAAGAGAGTCATACCAGGAAGGGGCTTCTTAGGTCAATGGAAAGGTCACCGGTTGTTAGAGCATTTCTAATGATGATCTTTTACCTATTAATCGGTTATGCTTATTAGCCACCCTTGTTGGAAGATTAGTCGAAAGAGTGTCTAATAGAAGAGAAGCAAAAGAGAGAGTTTGTACAAATAAGGCTAAATACTTCTTTTGGTCCTTTAAGTTTGACAAAAATACCGGGTTAATGTTTTAAGTTTTTTAAGTTTCAAATAGGTCATTTAAGTTGTTAATTTATTGTATCTATTTGAAGTTTTTTAAGTTTTAAATAGATTCTTAAAAGGGTAATGGTACATTAAATTAAAAGCTTAAAAGATCTATTTAAAACTTAACAAACTTAAAGCACTAATCCGGTATTTTGGTCAAACTTAAAGGACCAAATGATGTATCTGGCCTACAAATAATCTATCTCTTATAGAAGAGAAGCGAAAGAATGTCTAATAGATGAGAAGAATACTTATAAGTAATTTTTTTGTAAAAAAAAATATAATAATATGTTCGGTCCACCATCAAAAAAAATATTTTTTGGAAGGGTTTTGAAACAATCTTTACTACATAAAAAAAATGTCACATATTCGGTCCACCATAAACTATGTAGGAAGTCAAATCCAATAGAGCGCCCACGTACCCTTCAAATTGGAGACCATATTAAGGGTTCACTAACTTGTTAGAGTTATTTGTAGAAAAATATAAAGTATTATTGAAATATAATGATATGTAGATTAGTGGGAGACATTTAATAATATTTATAAAGATGTTGAATTGGAGAGATTAAGTGTTTATCAAATAAGAATATTAATTAAAATGTTATAAATAGATGATATTTACACTTAAGACAAACTCATTTTAAAAATTCATCATTGTAGATGCTATTAGAATTAGTATTCATTGGTGTTGTCAAAAAAAAAAAAAAAAATCCTATTTTAAAACGAAGAGCGTGTTATTTGAAAGCACAAAATATAACACCCTATCTAGCATCGTACAAAATACATTCTCGACATGGTTTGTTTTCAAAGTGAAAGAAAATAATGATTAAAATTGTATTGGAGTTGTGTGTTTTTTTTTTTTGGACAAAAGGAGTTGTATGTTTATATGGTGTGGAATATAAAATGTGTGTCCACAAAATCTTTCTATGAAGTGAAGTTGTTGCAATTTTTTTTTAACAAGAAGAAGTAGTTGCAATTTTATTTTATTTTTTTGACAAGAAGAAGTAGTTACAAGTTGATTCTGATTAGATGCAAAGTACATGTGTGTTCACCAATCTAAATGAAAATTGTAAGTCTGTAAAAAAAAAAGTTATGGAAATTGCATAAGATTGAATATCTCTTTGTAAAGTTGTTTGGATCAAATTTCAGATTGTTATTTTTAAACTCAACTAAACCACGTATCTAAATTTATTTTTCTATTATTATTTTATTAGTATGAGATGTCATTTTGATTTTATTTTTTGAATTTCTATTTTTTTTAAAACACTTATTAGGTTAGTATAATAATCGCTTGAGAATAGTGATTGGTTTTGTAATCTCTGAGAAACAATCCGCATTTATTCATGGCTATCAAATTCTTGACGGTATTTTAATAGATAATGAGATGGTGGATAAAGCCAGCAAATTAAAAGAAGAATTAATTCTTTTTAAAGTTGATTTCGAGAAGACTTTTGTTTAAGACGAATTTTCCTATGTTATGGAGGAAGTGGATTAAGGAGTGCATTAGCACCGCTACAACATCAGTTCTTGTTAATGGTAGTCAGACTGGCGAATTCTCTTTTTCAAGAGGGCTCCGACAAGGGGATTTACTCTCCCCTTTCCTTTTTCTTATAGCGGCAGAAGGCCTCAATATAATGATGCGAGCTAGCTACATGTCTTCTTTCTAGTTAGAAGGTTGGCGATGATAATGGTGTTTCAATATCCCACCTTGAATTCGCAGATGACACATTGTTGGTATGTGATAAAAGTTGTGCGAATGTAAGGTATCTTAAGATTGTTCTTATTCTTTTTGAGGTGATGTCAGATCTTAAGGTGAATTTTCATAAGAGCTAGTTAGTTGGGGGTTAATGTTCCTAATTCTTGGTTGATTGCGGCTTCAGTGGTGCTTAAATTGCAAAACATGAACCCTTCCTTTCTCTTACTTGGGTTTACCGGTTGGTGGTGATTCTTAAAAACTAAATTTTTGGCATCCTCTAGTTAACCATATTAAATCTATATTGTCGGTTTGGAAGAGCAAAAATCTATCAATGAGGGGTCGTTTGGGTCTCATGAAGTATGTTATGTCCTTTCTACAAGTCTATTTTCTTTCCTTTTTCAAGGCTCCTACATGTATCATTTCTTCTATCAAATCTATTTTTAATTGCTTTTTTAAGGGCGAGGAGGGGGTGAGAACTTTAGGAAAATAACTTGGATCAAATGGGAAACTATTTGTATGAAAAAGGAGTTTGGAGGATTTGGGGTTTGAAGAATTAGGGAATTTAATGTTACTCTTTTAGAAAAATGGTGTTGGAGGTTGAGGGAGGAAAAAGATAGGTTGTGGCATAGAGTTTTAGCGGCCGTTATGGGGAGGTTAGAGGTAAGGTCGGCAAAGGCGGAAGATTAGATTCAATGTGGTGGAAAAATATTTCTGCTACTTGTCAAGGGGTCGGTTTGTGTGTAAGGAAATTGGTTCCAGGATAATTTTAGTTGTAATATCCGGCGATGGGCCATCTACTTTATTTTGGTGGGACCCTTAGTTGACGGGGGAGTTTTAAAGGAAATATTCGCTGACTTTTCGATTTAGCTGAGAATAAAATGGTGTCAGTGTTAGATATGAGTTTCTTAGGCTGGGAGTGGATTGGGAGGCGTGGAAGTGGGCTAAGCGTTTATTAGCCTAGAAGAGAAGCAGATAGGGGAGTGTTATGTTTTGTTAAATAATACTTTGTTGCAAGGTTGGTGTGGCAGAATGATGGAATTGGCAACTTCATCCATCTCAGCGTTTAGTTGTATAACTACTTGACAACTTTGGAAAGAAAAATGCTTAATTTTACGAACCGTTTTGACAAGAAACCGAAAGAAATGACATGGCACTTGAAAAAGTTGACAAAAATAAAAAAATAAAAATCGCTTGTTTTTTTTGGTAGTTCCCATTTCATTTTTGTTTTGCCCTTCCATTAAAAAGAAATCAAATAAACCGAGATTGCAACGCAAGAACTAGGATTATGGGTGTGATGGCTACAATTTTTTACAAAGATTACGGTTGGTATAGAGGTGTGAGGTAGTTGTGGCAGAAATAAATTTCCAGAAATAACGGTTGGGTACATTGGCAAGAACACGACGTCGGCAAAGACGGTGATGATGTCGACGAGAAATAATGCTATGTGGAGGAAGACAGTGACGATGTGAGAAAAGAACACAGCATCAAAGAAGATGGTGACAATGGCAAGAAAGTCGATACCGGTACCGGAAACTTTTCCTTCTTTGCAAACGGCGGAATGATGGAGCAATATCGAGAGGCCAACTTCTTTTTCTATTATTTAATTTTGAATACAATTAATTGTGGGTCAGGGTATAACACGTGATCTCTGCATGCATTCGTGCATTTCTTGCGTGTTTGATTCGTAAAGAATAGCAACGCTCCTTTGGAAAATGTAACAACTCAAGAATCTTTAGACATTACTCCATTTGACAAAAGGCGGTTCCTTTTAAAAATCATCCTTTTTGCTTGGTGTCTTCTTGATAAGCACATTCCTACTTCCGATAATCTTTTGTGGCGGGATCTTCTTTAGAATAATCAACTATGTGCGAATGGTTGTGGATCTAATGCAGACATCAATCATTTGTTTCTGCAATGTAACTTTTTTGGTTCAATTTGGTCTTTAGACATTGCAATGGATAGGTTACTTTACGATGAATCCAGATTACATCTAAGATTGCTTACTTCAATTTGGACATTTAGGAGGATCAACAAAAAACCACCTGGTCAACAATGCATCTTTGATGGTTATCTTGTGTTTGGGTGATTTGAAACAAAAGAAATTGTCGCTTTCAACCACGTATTTTTTTTGTTTGTTTTCTTCTCTCTTTTTTTTATTATGGTTGTTTCTTTGTTTTGTTGTTGGTTGTTTGACGACTGTATACTTTTGAAGTTCATTCTGGCACACCTTATGTTAGTAAGGACTCTCAATTTTTGTTAATATATTCTATTTTGGTTTGTTAAAAAAAAAAATGTCATGTGACATTTCTGCCACAACGTCACACAAGTGGGATCCAAAGTTGTTAATTAAGCCTCAAATTTTTATACCTACTAAACTCTTTAATTATGACCCTATGTTAAGAGAGGTTCTTAACTGCAACCCTTTTTTTTGTAGGCATGAGAAAAGGGCTTCGTGGCCCCTTTTTTTTTGCCAGCCCATAATGCTTTGAAGTTACTTTCTAAAAAATATTATATATATGACTTTTAAAAAAATTAAACTTTTTTAGAAAAATGAAAAGTTAGGGCATGTTGGCTAATTCAGCCCTCAAGGTTAATTTAGAGGGTTTTTTTTTTGTTTTTATCTTGGGACTTATTTGAATAGGACTCTTTAGTTTTAGAGTTTTGAATATTGCTTTTTAGGAATTTAGCAATTGCTCATATGCACATAAAACACGTCGAATAATAGTTAATTGTCGTTAAGACACTTTTTAAACCGGTTAAATCGATTTAAAAAATAATTTAATCAATTCAAAAAGTGCTCGAACGATAATTAATTATTGTTTGATGTCGAAAGGTAATTAATTGTCGTTCAAGTTTTTTCTAGGGCGCCTAAAAGAATCCTCTAAACAAATTTAGACTCCGAACAGCTAAGTCGGGATCAAATTTTGAACTTGAATAAATTGACGGCTACAGCCATATTTAAGATTATATTGTTCCACCCTAGCCATCCCCTAAATATCATTTCTATTTAAGCTTTCTGTTGAGTACATGCTTTGTTTTCCCCTTATTTGAATCATAAATCTTGACCAACTAACAATATCATTTTAGTCGTGAAAGCAATGTTCTAACATATAGTTTATAACTTAAAACCATTAAAACATGTTCCAAAAATATAATAAAGTACAACATATTAACTGGTTTGGTGTATATGGGATCCAATGTTGGTTTCCCCCACCAACTTAGTGAGTTATCTTCGTACCTCACTCAAGCAAAGGGAAAACAATGATTAGCATAAACACCTTCCTAGTACATGACTCTGATTTTTGTGTTACAATGATAGTTTAACTAGAAACTCTTAGCACAAACAAAGTACGGAATGGTCTCATATTATATATATAAGCAGTTCAACATTTTGATACACAAATTAGTAAATATAAAAAACATCATGTATCTCTCTAAATTATCGTTTATTTTGTTATTTGTAAAAATTGAAAATGATACATTAATAATGACTAAAGATATATAATAAGGAAAAATAATTAATATTTTATTATATTATAAAATGCATATATAAGATTGGATAAACTTTTCCTAAAACGACTTATATCTTATATCATGGGGATGTATTGGGTATAACTTTGCAATTACATATAAATATTCAAATGTTAAAATTATCTACTGTAGATTATTACTATAGTTTGCAAATAATTTAAAGTGATCTTTATAATCTTCTAAAATGCTACGTACCAAATTTTGTTTGATAAATTTCTCTTTGTAAATATCATCTACGACTATCTTGTACTATAATTACATAGCGGCTTTAACGATGTCCAACTCACCAAACATTTGTTAGCCTCTTGTAAACATATCATTTGTATGAAGAGGCATTACAACCTTCACCGAATCACCTTGTGAAAATTCTTCAATACATCTCAATGCCAAAAAAAACATACTCATTGAATAATTTTTCATCAATGTTGCACCTATGAATAAAACCTTCAAAAGTCAGTGCTTCATCTATGATTGATAGTGTAAACCCCACACTTCTAATACTCATATCTTCATAAATAGGTTTTGTAAGATGATATTTTAAAGAGAAATGGTAAAGAGCATCATTCCATCTCCAATTAGCCACCTACATCCATTTCTAGTCCACCTCCAAGTAGTACCAATAATAGTTCTACACATAAGAACAAATCTCCTTCTCTTGGACAACCAACACAGTGTAATTCCAACATTCATATGTACGTCTAAGATATTGATTTTGATCAATCTGATTCAAATTATAAAATCAGAATCTTACCCGTAAAAACTTAATCCCATCGTTCAAATTGTGTAACTACATCAAACGTCTGATTTCGTAACTTGGAGCACAGATCCATATGAAAATTTATCATAGAATTGGGTTATTGCCTTTACCAATTTAATGTGGAAATAGATAAATATAATTTTGCAAGCAATGAAATTTGGATCTAAATTGTTTATGTTTTTAGTATAAAAAGTTTTAGACATTTATTTTATAATATCTTATTATAATGTCACTGTTTTTTAGAAATGTTATGTGATTCTATCAAAGAATCGAAAAAAATATATTATGTGACCATCAAGATTGATGTTCAACACGTATTTGGATATGTTGTTTTTACATTTTTTTTCCCTCTCTTCTAATTATATCAATCGTTACAAGTGATGTATTTTTAGATATTGTTGAAATACAATGTTAATCTTTTTGATATTCAAATAACTTTTTTTTCTTATCATTATATCATTTTTTTTTTGTTTATGTCATCACTTTATTATTATGTATTATTAGTTTCTAAAATATCTATATAATGAAATGTTCTTTTGTTTTCACTAATGTTTGTTTACTCTATTATAATAAAATATTTTTTTTATAAATCTATATAATAAAATGTTCTTAGTTGCATATATAATTTTTTTACATATACAAACAGTACATATTTACTCTCAACTTTTTTTATAGGATATACTCTGAAATATGTTAAAGTTTCACATACGAAAATTCGGTGTTCTAAATATTGCATGCAACTATATACATTTCGTAAAAAATAAAAATATAACATTTAAATAAGATGGTAAGAATTTTTTTTTTTAATTTAACTAGAATTTTAGGTTTAAAATCATATATGTGAATGTAGAAATGTTAAATATCTTAAAATAAAGTTTTGTTATCCATTATGTCTTATTGGGTTTTAGACAAAATAAAACGTTCCAAATATTTTTTAAGCATTTCAAAATTTCAAAATAAGTAATTAAATATCGTTTGACCTGACTTTTTACGGTCTAAAAGCTACTTTAAACATAACTTAAAATTAATGGTTTTAAAAAAGAAGTTAAAGTTGTTTGATTATTTTATTTTTTTTAGTTTCAAAGCTTCTTCCATTCAATTTTATGCATTCTACAAAACAAACTTTTTTAATAAGTACTTAATAGATATTGTGTTTTGTCTACCTTCTCCTTAAAATTGTAGAGAAGTAGAAAAAAAAAAGTCAGGTCAAACAGGTACCTTACTATTCTTTAACAAAAGTCAAATATTTCAATTTTTAAAAGAGTATCTTGGAGACACTCGTAAACATTTACTTACGCAGTAATAAGCATCCATTTTTATTTACTGACTGAACGATCCATTTCCTTTGTTGTTTGCTTGGTGTGGTGTGCTAATCAAAATTAATAGAGATGAATTAAAGAAGATAGAAGTTGAAAAACAGTAAAAAAGGAGATCCATATTCCATTCCATTCCATTCATCCCCACATTTTCTTCTCTCTCCAAAACATTCTTTTCTTTTCACTCATCCTTTTGAATCTGCTAGTAGTAAGACCAAACAAACTACAGCCTTAACTGTTTTTTCAACTTTGATCCTCTTCCACATACAAATCCATATTCCTTAATCAATAAAGAGAAAAAAAAATACACATAAAAGACCCACCTTAAAGGACAAAAAAGAAACAAAGAAAAAACACTAGTCTTGTTTTCTTTGACTACACCACAATTTGTGGGGTGTCTCTAAAATCATTGCTTCTCACTTTTGTCTGCCAAAGTTACAATCTTTTCAACTAGCATTTGCTTATTCCAGCTAATCTACAAGATTTGTCATTAGGGTTTTTATCAACTAGCATTTGTTTGAATTGTTATGGATGGTGAGAAAGTGAAGGAAAATGTGGTTGGAACATGTTTTGGAGGGTGGTGGAAGTGTAAATGAGAGATTTTGAGAGATGGGTTGTGTGTTTGGTAAACAGTCATCAGTGGAAGAGAGGAGAGAGGAAGTGAGAGAAGAGAAAGTAGATGTGGTTGGTGGTGGTAGAGAGGTTGAGAATGTGAAAGATGGTGGAGAGGAGAAGAGAGTAAGGCCTAGTGGGGAGAGAAGGAGAAGATCTTCGAAGGCAAATCCGAGGTTAAGTAATCCACCTAATAATGTTCATGGTGAACAGGTTGCTGCTGGTTGGCCTTCTTGGCTTTCTAAGGTTGCTGGTGAAGCTATTAATGGATTGGTTCCTAGAAGGGCTGATACTTTCGAGAAGCTTGATAAGGTAAAGGAGATTTCCGACTCTGGATGATTATTGCTTTTGTTTCCAATTTAAGATTAAGATTGTATCTAGATTTTTTATTTGTTGTTTGGATTTTTAAGAAAGTGAGTTTTGTATTCTTAATTGCTCATTTCCTTTAAAGAGTATTCAATGTTACTAACTTACTATTTGTGTGTTTGGTTAACGGTGAATTTGGCAGAATCACAATGGTGGCATACCACACCAGTGATTCTGCCAAGCTCACCATCAGTCCAAACATGTATATATTGCTATTTGGAGTTTTAAGATAATGTGAGGAATTGGCTCAAAAGGAGGGCTTGTTTATTGTTTGTGTTGTTTGGTTTCTGAATGCAAGCAATGGTAACACCTAAGAATAGTAACGTGGATTCTGGACATTTTGTTTTTTTTTGTTTGGAACTTCTAAATTGAAAGCGTATGTGTCTTCAATTTTTTTTTCTTCTGTTTACTTGAAAAAGTTTGAATCTTTGATGGGTGTCTTTACTATTTTGTGTCAGATTGGGCAAGGTACATACAGCAATGTTTACAAAGCTAGGGATACTTTAACAGGGAAGATTGTAGCCTTAAAGAAGGTCCGTTTCGACAATTTAGAGCCTGAGAGTGTGAAGTTCATGGCCAGAGAGATTCTGATTCTGCGTCGTTTGGATCATCCCAATGTTGTCAAACTGGAAGGCTTAGTGACATCTAGAATGTCATGCAGTTTATATCTTGTGTTTGAATACATGGCACATGATCTGGCTGGACTTGCTACAAACCCTGCAATCAAGTTCACAGAGCCTCAGGTGTTTGTTTACCTTACGAAGTACATGTTCTTGTTGATATATGGTGATTCAGGAATAATTTAATCTTTTTTGGGTAGTTTTTTGACGTTGACCTTTGTAATTTTAGGTAAAATGTTACATGCATCAGCTATTTTCTGGGCTGGAACACTGTCACAACCGTCATGTGCTGCATCGTGATATAAAGGGTTCAAACCTTCTTATTGACAATGATGGAATTCTCAAGATTGCTGATTTTGGATTAGCTTCCTTCTTTGATCCTGATCACAAACACCCTATGACCAGTAGAGTGGTGACTTTATGGTATCGACCTCCAGAACTTCTTCTTGGAGCCACTGAATATGGTGTAGGCGTGGACCTCTGGAGTGCTGGCTGCATTCTTGCAGAATTGTTGGCTGGAAAACCCATCATGCCTGGTCGAACAGAGGTAATCTCGATGATTGGATACAGTATATAAGTTATATCAGTGTTGTCAAATAGCTGCTTTAGCACTAATGACTAGTATTCTTCCATATGCTATTTAGTATAAAATGTTGTAAAATAGCGGCTATAACGGTGCTATAGCACGGTTATGTAGTAGAATTTGTACAAACCGCTATTTTCTGTGATCTGTGATTGACAAACTGAGTTATATAGTTGCACCTTTTTGGAGCATAATATGTATTCGGTTTATTAGCCTATGCTGAAATATTTGTTTCCAGTGGCCAATTTACTTGTAATTTATTCGAGATCTGTTATTCCTACTTTGGTGATATAGTATCCATCATGGTTTGTAGGTGGAGCAGCTGCATAAGATATTTAAGCTATGTGGTTCTCCTTCAGAAGACTACTGGAAAAAGTCAAAGTTGCCACATGCTACCATTTTTAAGCCCCAACAATCATACAAGCGATGCATAGCGGAGACGTTTAAGAATTTTCCAGCCATCATCCCTGCCATTGATTGAGACCCTTCTCGCAATTGATCCAGATGAACGTCTGACTGCCACTGCTGCATTGCATAGTGAAGTAAGATAATCATTGAATCGACTAAATTAATATTGTGAGGTTGCTTAATATCTTGCGATTTTCACTCTTTTGTACCGGCAAATGCTAAACTCTATAATTGGATGCGTTTATCATGTCCAAGTCTTGAAGAGAATAGTTAATACACCCTAATTTATAGCTCTATTCTCTATTTAATAACTATGAATAATAACAATTTCATAATATTATGAGGGGCCTTCTTATATAAGTTGGATTTAATGGCTTTCCTTACTTTCTACATTGATCATAGCTTTTGTAAATTCTTTTCCGCCACGAATGGAATAGCTTTCCTTACTTTCCCTTCTGCTCGTGCTTTTGTAAATGTTTTTGTCATAACTACTAAGTATGTACATTCAATTTTCTTACTTTCCACAATGAAGATTATTTATTGGTGAATTCTAAACTTCAATACATCCAATTTTTATTGGTATTTTCCTCTAAGTACGAAGTAGAACTTTTTTTTTCTTTGCTTGTTTCTCAGAAGAGTGACAGATGTACGTAGCTATGTGCTTGCAATTATATATAAGTTTAACCTTGAGATATACTGAATCGTGATTGCAATCTGTACAGTGTTTCAGTCATTGGATATAAAGATCCTAGTTTGATGTTATTTGCTTCTCTTTTGCAGTTCTTTACTACTAAACCATATGCCTGTGATCCCTCTAGCCTTCCTAAATATCCTCCCAGCAAGGAGATGGATGCAAAGCTACGGGATGAAGAAGCTAGAAGGTCGCTTAAATTACTTTTAGCTTAAATTATCATAATAGATATTCACCAAAACACTTTCATGTTGGTTATGATTTGACCATGTAATGCTTTACTTTGTTCTTCTATTGTGTCTTTCTATCCATTTTCAATTTTATTTTGCAAATGTTGCACTTGCTCATTCACTTCTCTTTCTCCCTGTCCTGTATTCAATCGGGGTAATTGCTTCACATGTATATACTTGAACATGCTTGTTTAATTTAAATTATGTCATGACTGTAGATTGAGAGCAGCTGGCAGATCAAATGCCGATGGTGTCAAGAAATCACGTCCACGTGAGCGAGTAAGGAGGGGACTTCCCGTTCCAGATGCCAATGCTGAACTGCAAGCAAATATTGATGTATGTCTGATAAAGCTCCTAATTCACTCTAGCAAGAATTTTTTACTGCTTACTGGTTAATGCTTGCAAGGAATAAATTTAGGCAAAATTACACGAGTCTTTTAACTTAATATTCAAGTTTCAAACTGGTCCTTCATGTTTTTTTTAATGTCATTTAGTAATTTTTTCATGTCTGACCAAACTTCATTTTTATCTATCTATGTTGCCAAAAAGTTTTACTTGACGGTTTAGAAAGTTAAATTTCACATTAAATTAATTTAAGATAACATCTAAATTGCATCATAATGACTGTTAGTCAAGATAGCATTGATGGATAGGTTACAAGTTACAACTGCAGATTGAACTGTGTTGTTGCCATCTTCTGGAATGCTGCTTTAGATTTGAGAAATTTGGTTGAAGTAGTTATACATCACTCCAAAAACCTAATATATGAAGCTAATTTAGTACTGTTGTGGATAATTTTGTTATCTCGGCTTATATGTTATAGAAATCGCGTTGACATTTAACTCTTACTACAGAGGCGGAGATTGATCACACACGCAAATGCTAAGAGCAAGAGTGAGAAATTTCCTCCTCCCCACCAAGATGGAGATCTAGGCTATCCCTTGGGTTCTTCACAACACATGGATCCAGTTTTCGATCCTTCCGATGTTCCATTCAGTTCCACAAACTTGTCACTACCCAAAGCAGATATCCATACTTGGTCTGGTCCATTGGTAGATCCCGGCAGCATTGGTGCACCGAGGAGAAAGAAGAAACACGGCAGGTGATGAACATATACAATCCAAATTCATCAAAGGACTCAGAATGATGAGAATGTATCAGGAGTCAAAGAAATCTTTATTCTTGTGTAGTATAATTAACACCAATCATTTTTTAGGAGTATTCGCGAAGCTGCAAATGTTGATCTTGTATATCTTATTTTTCTTTTTTCCACTTAAATTAAAGAGTTTAATTAGGTTAGATGAACATCTAATAAATAGTTTTTTTTTTTTTTTTTATAATGGTGTTGGTGGTTTATATTTCTCCCTAATATTGATACTTGCTCAGACAATTTTTGTTCCATTTAATCTCTGCTTTCCATAAGCATGTGAACTATATAGTACTTGTATACAGTTTTTTTGTAGTTTTTTTCCCCTTCATATGAATGTTCTTTATGATATAGATCACCAATGTGGAATCAGTTACAGGGCATATATGTTATATTATATATAAATATATAATTGAAGTTTATAGTTTTTTTTTAACTCGGAATTGAAGGTGAATTTTGTCTCTGGATATTACAAAGTCAAGTTTTTACCCACACACTTCACGGACAGCTGTGCGGTTAAATTGCATTGTTACATAAATATTTTTTTTACTCAATTACATTTTACATAATATTAAATAAAAGGCTATGGTATGACCTATTTAAAGTATGCACCTTTCACTCAGGAGGGTTAAACAATGTGACATTGGACAAATCAACCTATGACATTTTACTTTCTTTTTCATTCTTTATGGTGAGGTTTCATTTGGTCAAATCATTATTCTCCATTTGTGTTGTTTTGGGGACCCTGCTGAACTACCATTCTACATCAAGTTTGATCAAGGACAATTTTCTTGGAAACTTTCCTATACTATAAACTCTTCATGTCACATCAACTCTCACCTTTTCCATCCACTAATTAAATTTCCAAACTAAGTTTTGGTGCCAGTTACATTTACATTTAATCATAATAAAGTTACAACATGACCTTTTCCTAAACTAAGAAGGAAAGATGTTGTTGCCAATGGTGACAGTTAGATTCCAAAAAAAAAAAGTGTTTTTTCTTTAGTTTATATTTTTTTTAGGCCAAATACCATTTTTGTTTCTTTAAGTTTGTAAAGAATACCAGATTAGTCTTTTAAGTTTTTTAAGTTTCAAATAGGTCATTTAAGTTGTTAATTTAATGCACCTATTTGAAGTTTTTTAAGTTTCAAATAGGTCCTTAAAAGGGTAACGGTGTAATAAATTAACAACTTAAATGACATATTTGAAACTTAAGAACTTAAATGACTAATGCGGTATTTTTGTAGACCAAAAAAATATGTATTTGGCCTTTTTTTGAAGAACACTTTAGTTTATATTGAGTGTGTTGAAAGACAGTTGTCAAATTTGATAGTCTAGATGAGAGTCTAGGTAAAATGCTGGTATTTACGTTCATAAACTTGTAATATTAAGTATTTTATGTCTATATATAAATAAAAGAGGTTAAGTATATATTTTTTTTTTATGATAGAACACTATGTCGTAATTTGATTTATGTAATCAACCATATTTAGTGAGATAAGATTTGATTGTTGTTCTAAGTATATTTATGGTCTCTATAAATATTCTAACTTATTTTACTTCTTTTAATTTTTTTTTATTTTTAATCCCTCAAAAGTTTTCTATCATCACTTTGGTCTCTGCTTTTAATTCAACTCATGTGTATTAATTGAAATTTTGATTTTTTTCATAGTCATGTTTAGTATATTATAGAATTCTCCTTTGCAATTTTTGTTTAACAATGGATGAATTAAATATGAATTTTTATGTTTTTTGGCGCTTAAAAATTCATATTTAATTTATGTTTTAAAAAATTCTAATTTTTTTAGAGACGTTCTTACAATATTCTAAACATTTATAAAAAAAAATATTCAAAAATTTGAGGACTAAAAATCGAAGAAAAATTTCAGAAAAACTAAAATGAAAAGTTAGAATATTTATAGGTAAAGAAAAATATTTAAGCCTAAATAGGTAATATGATACCATCAAAACCATGGCAACAACATCTTGAGGTTCAGCTCTCTAGTTGAGTAGGTGTTGATTACCATGTTATTGAAAAATGAAAACCCGAGAATGAGAAAGCACAAGGATGACATGGGTCTTTGGGCTATCCAAGTTCATGGCACGTCCCACCTTTTGATCTTGGCAACTTCTTCCATAGATTGGATGATTAGAAAATCTTTTATGTTCACAAAATTTAGGCACACAAAAGTAGAAGAAAAAAATTTTAAATATGTATTTTAAAATAATTAAATGATGTATAATTTTATGTGTGTGTCCGCTTGAATGATTTTTATTGGGTTGTGACCAACCAAGTATTTAACTTGGATGATACTATATCCTTTTGATCGGTAACATGACTGACATCTTTTTTCTTTTCCTCTTTTTTGATTATATAAATATCGGTGTGATAGGTTAAACACATGTTTTAAGCATATATCCGATTATATTTATAATTTTATCAAGGTATAAGCATATAGATGTGGATTCCATACTAGAATCACAAAGTTGCATGTAGTCAAACTATCTCGGTCATTGAAATTGTATGACTCACATTTCAACTTCACTAAATTTGCTTTTTTATACATTTTTAAATATGGAACTTCTACGGTACATTCACAAATTGAAGTGTACCGGTACTTTTATTTCATAGATTTATAAATTAACGATCATTTTTATGAAATAAATAGGCTATTTGGCAATATTTATATTTTAGAAAACATCGTTTCATAATAAAAAAAACATCATTTCATTGTTTATAGGGATCGTATTAAATTTTTTACATTTTCTCATAAAAAATAATCAATATTCTATGTTATGAGTAATGAAATTTCATAAAAATTAAATTTTATGTCGTCGATACTTTGGTAAATAAGATTTAATTATTATAGTTGTCAATGATAGAAAATAATTATTTTTCTTCAAAAAAAGCAACTCATTTAATTATTAATTTAACGAAATGGTGAATAGATACACTCAAATTTTTGGGTGTACCATAAAATTTGTCATACTGGGTTTAATCATATCAGACACAATCTATAATTGTGTAAAAGTGTGTATATGTGCAATCCAATTTTGTGTAAATGTGTTTGAAGAAGTAATATTAATATGATAAGATGATTAATTTCCATAAGAAAAATATGAGGCGGGTACAGTATTACTAGTACTTAACTTAGATTCATCTTAACAAGCAAAGTACCTATCTTTTCCATGAAAGATTCATTTGGATTATTTGATATAAGCTGTTAAATATTGTTTAATTTAGCCAAACTAGTTTTACCATTTATATTTTTCTTCACCGTAAAAGTTACTCCACGTCACTTTTACAATAGCTGCCACAAGTATTATACACCAATAGTGTGAAATTTTCAAAAAAGAAAATAATAACACATTGTTAAAATTTGAGTGGAGTATATTTTTTAACAAAATGATATATGAGTAAAATTAACAACTGTCGTATGTTTTTCAACTTAAGCGCAAAAGGCCCAAAAGATAAACTGAACAAAGCAATCAAACCAAAATGGGGCAAAATTTGATTTTATGGAAATTCATTTATTGTATTTGAAGATCTTGACTTGCTAAATTACTCTACTAAAATTGTTGCAAATATTTCTTTTTTTTTAAGAGTAGAAATAATTTTTTGATGACAAGATTAATCCCATATCCACGGATCTGTGGATTATGGCATGATGGTTTAAGAGTTATACATCATTTTTAACCTTCAAGAGACGGTCAATGGTGGTTTGTCAAATTGATATTGATTGTGTCATTTATTTATCTCAACCTAAAACATGTGTAAAACACTTATCAAAGTGGTCCACCATATATGGTTTGTCTTACTTTGAATCGTTACATTTTCTTTAAAAAAAAAAAGAGTTGAATCTTCAAAATTACTAAAGACTTTAAGACTGAGAGAACGCTCATAAATATACTTACAAATTATCTACCAATGAAATCTTACACTAAAAGGGAGCTTAACTGATATCCTTAAAGTATACGAGTGATCCACTTCTTATCATCCGAACCAAAATGTGTTAACAATCCTTTCTTTTTCAACTACTCTGCTTTTTTTACTTCTTTTATTTATTTTCAAATAGCCAGCTTTTTGTTTACCTTTATAATTTCTGCGGGCTTTCAAATTAAATGGTTTATCCATGAAATTGACCAAGGAAAGTGTATAAACGGTTAAGCAATAATTAAAATTCCCAAGTACATCAATGCGTCTGTCAAAAATATTGACATTTCTTATAAAAAAAGGATGTGAATAAATATAAACCAATATTGACATTTCTATTAGTTTGGTATTAAAATTAATCACCTGAAACCTTTTTCAATAAACTTACCCAATTTATCTTTAGTTTCTTCTTCATACATACAATGAGGTGTTTTCTTTTTATGAACCCATGCGGTTTAATATGTACCTTAGCAATATATCTGCATCAAACTTCAACATTTGAAATTTTTATATATGGAGACGTCAAAATGAGTCATTTAGCATATACATTAGAGTATTAAAGGATAAAATAAAAAAGAGAGATAATAAAATAAAGAGGGCTTAAATATGTAAATCGTCCCTGCAAGTTTGTGTATTTTTGGTTTTCGTCTCTGTATTTTTTTTTGTTCTAAACAATCCATGTAAGTTATAAACGTTTTGGTTTTGGTCCCTGCCGTCAACATCTGTTACAAAAACGTCTATGTGGGTGGCAGCGTGTGACGTGGCAGACGACACTGATGTGTCGTTACATATGCTGAGTCACAAAGTTATAGGAACCAAAATCAAAAAACAAAATTCGTAAAGGAACCAAACCCAAAAATTCATAGAAAACTTCATCTTCTTCAGGTTCTGAGTCTGAAGAATTCTTCAGAGTCTGAGGTTGAGTCTGAAGAATTATTCAGACTCAGAATTCTTCAGACTCAGGATTTTTTTTTGTTTGTTTTCTTCTCTTTTTTTATTATGGTTGTTTCTTTGTTTTGTTGTTGGTTGTTTGACGACTGTATACTTTTGAAGTTCATTCTGGCACACCTTATGTTAGTAAGGACTCTCAGTTTTTGTTAATATATTCTATTTTGGTTTGTTCAAAAAAAATGTCATGTGACATTTCTGCCACAATGTCACACAAGTGGGATCCAAAGTTGTCAATTAAGCCTCAAATTTTTATACCTACTAAACTCTTTAATTATGACCCTATGTTAAGAGAGGTTCTTAACTAGGGCTGGACATCGGTCGGTTTGGGTCGGTAATCGAGCCCAAAACCTCAATCCGACCAAGCCCACGGTTGGTAAACCTAAGCCCAGTTCCACCCAAAATCTCACTCGGTTTACTCGGTTTCGGTTTAGTCGGATTAAGCGGATATTCGGGTGGGTTCTATCGGTTAATTCATCAAAGTGCCAACATAAATTCAGACTATTCATTTTTTTAAAAAAATTCCAATAAATTCTTATTTGTGACAAAAGTAACTCTAAAACTTAGCTGGCCGGAGTATAGATTTAAAAGATTTTATAAATTGGGCATTCAGTGTAATATCAAGCCCATTCATATTCATTTGAGGGCTAATCAATTTCACATCCTAAAATAAAAGCATAATTCATTTTAAATATCAATGTCATTCATCATTAACTTATGTCTCTCTCAATTTTTAGACATCAATTTGGGTCCAAGGTTACTATTGTAAGATGCTTGCTAATGTATCAGCTAATAAAAGCACACTGGCACAACACATTCAATAAATTACAATTTTACATTACATTAAAAAGACATATTAAGACACATAAATTACAGTCATATGATGTTCAACACTAAAGTTCTGTATTATTATAAATGGATTCTGCAACTTGCTGATGCTTCAATATGGTGAGACTTGAACCTTCAGTTACAGAAAAAAGCAATGAAAAATAATCATCAATGATAGTTATACTCAATATTGAAGAGAATAACTTAACAGATAGCAGAAAAGGTAGCGTTAAGTGATAGTTACTCTAAAAAAATCCTAGAATTATACCAAGCAATAAAGCAATGAATTTACATGAGTGAGAGAAGCAATTAAACTGTATGGTTGCAGAATCAGAACTCAGATGTTTGGTCTAATCCAGTGACATGTTCAAAAGTTAAGCACACAAATACATCAAAATTCAAGCTTCCTTTTTACCAATGCAACTACACAATATAATAACTACATATCAGAAGCATGTTCAAGTATCAAAATTATCACATGCATACATACAATACACTTTAAAAAAGCAAAGAGAATAAAAAAAAAAAAATCATATCAGAAGTAAAGAGAAACAAAACCAAAGTATATTAGAAGTAAATCAAATAAAATTCAAGTTTTGACACATAAGTGAAAGAAGTAGCATTGTTTGCTCATGTTGTCAAAACTAATTCATACACATATTCAAATAAACAATTAACTAATCCAGCATAAGGTAATCAACGTACAAGCTTCTGGACTCCTACACTTGCTCCTTGCAAGTTCCCATCTCCATACTCCATCTTTAAGCCCCACAAAGAAATCAAGAAAACACAAGATTAAAAATACACATAACACGCTTAAATCGAACATGAAAACTGACAAATTATCCCAAACTGCCATACCCATGAAAATACACACACAGGCAGATCAAACGTATTGAAATTTGATATTTTAAAACATGTATATGATACATACATTTTAAGTGTGATTTGAATTAACCCAGAACATGCAAATATACATACATTAGAAGACACATTGAAGACACATACATAATCTTTATGTAGAATCTTTACAGTACTAACACACATTGAAGACATAATGTAGACATGACATACACACACATAACTCATATAACTTCAAAACATTAAACTTATCCAAGTAAAAACCTACCCTTTGAGCTTCAAAAGAAAGAGATGATTGGTAGTAGGAACCTTAAAACATAAATGAAAATATTAGTTGGTAAAAAACACAAGTTTACAAAGATTCAAAGTAAAAAAGAAAATAAAAAATGAAACCTAACCTTTATGGGTGTTGAACAGTTAGAAGATTATTGATCTCAGTACCTAAGACATAGTTATATCAAGTATTAGATGAGATAATACACAAAGTCTAAAGCATCGAAACAAACCCTATGGTATATAACTTGAAATAGAGAAATGAAATCTTACCTCTCATTCTTCTAATACAAACCCTCAAATCGATGTATAGAGAAACAAGAAGGGATTTGTTTAAATTGAATAGGGTTTATGTGACGAAAAGGAACCGAAATTTGAATTCACGATGGCCATGGTTTTGGATCGAATAAGCTAGGACGAAGATGAATGAAAATTTGAGGGACCATACTCAGGAGTAATGAAGTGATTTTTCTTCGAACACTCCGGTACTTGAAGAGATTGTAGATGCAATAAAAGCAACCTTTTAAAGATGGTTTATCTTTGAGAAAAAAGGGGATACTTTGAATGTTTTCAAACCCTATCTTGTTTCCCAATTCTTGAAATATGATGTTTGTTTTTGCTGGTCAAATACCTTGTATTTTTCCCGAATTATGAAATTAATATTCTTTGTAAAAAAATAATTCTTTGTTGTTAAAAAAATAATTCTTTGTTGTCAAGTGTAATGAGCTAACATGATGAATTTCTTATACTTGGTGACTACTTAATAATTTTATGTATTTCAGCGGCTAAATGGGAGATAGGGTAATGTATTAGAGACAGATTAAATTGATGAATTATTTCACAAAATATTTCAGATAGTTGGTTCTTCATGGATGCATGCTTGCCAACACACTCTTTTCAATTGTCTAGCTAGGGAGTTATGAGGGTCGAGGGATCGATAAGGAATCCCTCACTTTTTTTTAGAGTAATTTTTTTTTATTTATAAAAGTGTCAGGAAAATATTTATTTATTTTTTATTTTGAAAATATTATAAAATGAAGAGTAAATTACACTCCCCTTTCTTGAGAAATACTTAAATTACACTACATTTCTCTCTTATGCCAAAATATACACTCCCCTCCCCTCTTAAGCAAAACGTATTAGAAAAAATTACACTCCCTTCTCTTAATTCTCTTAAGAGAAGCTTGAATTACATTCCTCTCCCCTCTAATGTCAAAATTTACACTTCACTTCCTTAATATTTTTTATTTTTATTTTTAATAGTATAACAATGAAAATTTATCGCACACATGGCGATGAAAAATAGTGCGGATTCATTTTATGATAATCAAAATTCGAATCATATTTTTCTCTACGTTTGATATACAATATCATTAACATATGATTTCAAAAACTATTATAAAATATGATACAATACAAAATTAATTAATTTTTAAAATTACCAAACCAATGAATTATGGGTAATAAAAAATGTATTTTATATTCTAAATCATTAAATTAATAATAAAATAATCTAACTGTTTTTATGATTGATATTGAAATTAAAAAGAAATGAATTACTTTTTCTTGAATGATGGATCAAAATTTGTAGATATTATAAAAATATTTATTTATCTAAATATGGATTGAAATGTTGTACATAAATAATTCTTAAGGGAGGAGATTGTAATCCAAGTATCTCTTAGAGGAGGGGAGTATGATTTAATTTAGGTTTTTACTTTCAAGGGAGGAGAGTGTATATTATAACATAAGAGAGGAGGAGAGTGTAATTCAAACTTCTCTTGGGGGAGGGGAGTGTAATTTACTCTAAAAAAATTATCATTGAATTTAAAAATGGGAAATGCTAACCAGTGCCCCTAGGGCGGGCACTAGTTAATGACCTTAAATAGTAAACTTTTATGAAAGTTTGTGCGATCAGTGCATTGAAAATTGAAAAGTTTACCATTTTTAAATAATAATTACTTAATTTAGTATGCTTAAAGAGTGTTCTATGAGCACTCGTTAGCAAGTCCTTTTAAAAATTTATTCAACATCCTCCAAAGTCTTACCCTTAGGCAATTTTGAGTTTCTCATATTGGAAGGTTTTACGCGAGATGGGGAGGACTACCCTCCTTTTTCTTTTCCTTCATTCATTATTTTATTTTATAGCCTTATCCTTAGCCTTATTCTCATATGATTTCAATGAACTCGATATTTGCTCGTTGAACTTGGTTCATGAACCAAACGAGCTGAACTTGATCTGAAAATTAAGCTCATTAAATAAAAAAGTTGAACTTGAGCTATATGTTGTTCGACTCGGTTGGTTCATGAGTTGACTTGATTTTATATATATATATATATATATATATATCATAGTTTGAAAATGGAAGAGTATTTTGAGGATATTCTCAACTCTAGTTCTAGAATTTTGCTGGATTTTGTCTTTGATATATGGACTAGTTTTGGTGTACTTGTATTTTTGTGTTTGGGTTGTTTGCATAGTCATTTATTATGATACATATGGATATACGGTATGCAACTCTTGAAAAATTGTATACATGAGATTATACATAATCAATATGTTATTTGGCTCTCGTGGTATATTCTAATAATAGTTTTAAGTCATGTCTAATTAAAATCAATAAATCACACGCCAACATAAAAAAGAAATATGTCCAACAACTAACAATAATAAAATAAGAGTAGTCTCGTTTACAAAAATAAATGTTGAAAAATATTCCACATTAAAAGTTAACGACATATAGAGTTTTCTCTCGTCTAAGCTTTTAGAGAAAATAAAATAGTCCCACATCGGTGGTTTAAAACAATAGAGAGGAGATTAACTATATAAAAAGGAAGTATGTATCAGAACTTCAATGTACTGGGGATTCAACAATTCTTCATTAGTGCTCTACTTTAATTTAAAGCGTTGGGTCAAATGATTACTAGAACCCAAGTTTCCAAGAATTTGTGCGAATCAATCTTTTGGTTAGGGATTCTTGGTGATAGCTTTTAATTTAATATGTGCCTTATAAAAAGTTTAAAGGTCAAAATATCTAAAAACTATTTTTCTTTTAAAAAAATTGACATTTTAATTATGTGATTTGAGCTGGTGAGCTGAACCTAACGAGCCGAACCGAGTTGTTCGTGAGCTTTAAGCGAGTCAAACTCGAGTCGAGTTTCGAGTCGAACCAAATCTTATAGAGTCGAGCTCAGACGAGTTCGACTCGACTCAACTCATTTATAGCCCTAGGGTTGAGTGACTCAATCATTTTAGAGTTAAGGGTTGCAAGATTTGTAAGAGCAAAAGGATTCAAGTTCAAGTCTAGGTGAAGGAAAAAAAAAAATACTAACATGCTATGACAGGCCACGTGTCAGAGTTAGGCTTTCAATTTTTTTAAAAGGTCAATCATAATATTTGTAAAGTCTAGTTCGACCCAACCTATTCACATCAAGAGACAACATTCCATTTTCAATTTTAAATCGATTTAAAAAGAAAGAAGAAAAATAGTCACAAACATGACTCGAACCTAGGTAACCGCCTCTACGGTCCAAACAACATAATCAATGAACCAAACAAAACATTTGTAGTTTCCTACATTTTATGTGATTTAACTATTGTAAACTTCCATACATATTTAAGAAATCCCTCACATATTTAACGTTATCTTCACATATTCGTTGAGAAGTAAACTCTTATGCAAATTAACTTGTTAGGTATCGTTATTATCAAGTAAATTCAGTTTGATCCGTTTAGTTGAATTATGTGCTTCTAGCATATGCCATTCAAATGGACTTTATGGACATAATTGTTTATGGTCCATTGGTCCTAGACTTTAGCTTCTTTTGTTTTCTGTTGATGTTTTGTTTTCATCTTCACAATAAAAGGAAGCAAAGTATTCATAAAAGAGATCAAAATTTTGTCACTGGTATGACATATAGAAATTAGAGTTAAATAAGTTTTTAGTCCTTATAATATATTAAATTTTATTTTTAGTTCTTATATAAAAAATAGGGTTTACCTTAAAAAAAAAGCATGGTTTAGTTCCTATAAAAAAAAATTTAACATGAAGTTTTAGTCCCTTTTAAATTTAATTTTGTTTTATTATGCTTAAACTTTTAAATTTTTAATAAATTTTAGTGGACATGTTTAAACCTTATCAAGAGGGAAAGATTTAAAAGTTTCAAATGTTGATTGGTTGGCATATTTTGCTTGGACCAAGATTGAGGCAAATGATATATTTACTTTTGAGGTTAGCTTTGATTTTGCATGTGGTAATTGCAACTGTTTAGTGATCTTTCTCTATCGTGAATTTTGAAATGAATGGAACATGCAATCGTATAGAAGATGAGTGGTTGAATAATTATTTAGTTATATGTATAGGGAATGACATATTTGATAGTACTGACCAACGAAATCATTGAACATTTTTAGAATATGAAAATTCGCATAAGCCAATTATAATTTTATAGTTTGTATGTATTTTAAGATTATTTTGTCGTTATAGTTATCTATTTTGTACAAACCCTGAATATTTTTCTTCAGTCAAAATGTATACTGTTTTTTAGCCCAACTAAAAGAAATTTATGGATCCACAATTGAATACTCACTTAATACCTCTTTCTCCGTCCCAAATTATAAGACGTTTTGAGCATTTCACCTGTATTAAAAAATGTAATTCATTTTATATAGGAAAGAGATATTATGAGTTGTTATACAAAATTATCCTTAATAAATAGTATGAGAAAAATAAATTAAAGAATTGAAAGAAGAGGGAGTAGTAAATAGTTAAGGAAATGATAGAAAATGTAATATTAATGCTTCATTGAAATTGTAAAGCGACTTATAATTTAGGACAATTTTTTTTTCTTCTTCAAAACGACTTATAATTTAAGACGGAGATAATATCAACTAAACTTATAAAATATACCAAGAATCAAATATTTCTTTGAAAACCAATGGGTAAAAATTCCACGTATGTTATTTGTGCTGAGTTTGGTCCAAAAACTTTGTACCATTAACTATATTTTTTAAGTTAAGTCTACGGTGTATAAAGGAGACAAGTTTTGCATCATGTATAAGGTCATTTTCATGAGAGTTGGTCCTAAGATTTTTTATCCAAAGGCGAAAATAAATTTGTGCATGACACAAGATCAAGTTACTTGTGTACAGGTTCAGCCGAATCAAATTGGAGGCCTTATTCAAGTATTAAAAATGAACCCCAATTCAAATACAATAGTTTGAATTTTTTTTCATTTTTTGATGCTAATCATATTCTTAACATGTTTCATACTTGTCTCATGCTCTTTTAAGTATTGGACTAATATGTGCCCAATCACCAAAACCCTCATTTGCTAATCGACTCATTCTCTCTTTTAAAAACTTTACAACAAAAACAAAATGACATCAATAACATAAAAAAGGGTATGTTCTAATCAATAACATCAAACTCGTGGGGTATTAATATTCTCATCCAACTACTTTTTCTTCAAATAATAACCATTTGAGGAATACTTGACCGATATTCAATTCAATAACAATTTCGTTAGCATTATCCAAGTCATTATAAAAACCAATTTCTTCTATATTCCTCAAAAAAATGTCTTTTGATGCTAAAAATATTCAACAATTATATATGAATAATAAAATAAATTGAATAAATCTAACAATTTTCATTAATTAAAAAGAAATTTAAAAAAAGTCCATCACCGTTTACAATGATAGACAATTAAGTCATAATTAAATGAGTCACGGTAGAAATATGATTTTTACCTACAAATACATAGACTTTTATCTAAAGACAATGCACAATTGATATCGGTAGGTAAACGATTTTTTGTGACAAATTTTATTAGAAGGTAAACGTTTCTTTTACTTTTTTTTTTCCAAATTTTAAAACGATTTTTACCCTGTGCTAAGGGGTGTACGGTAGAAAAAGCCTATTTTCAATATTCCCTCTCATCATCTAATGCTTAGACAATCCCAAGAGCACCTTTATCATATATGTCATGGAGTATTGTTTTTCTCACTTCATACAAAGCTAAAAAAAACACCAGTATTTTACGTTTTTAACCTCATCGGCAGTTAACTGCCGATGGGAAGGATCTGGCGGCAGTTAACTGCCGATGGGAAGGAAACCAGCGGCAGTTAGCTGTCGTTGCCATGTTTTGCTTATATTTTCCAAAACTTCACATTTTTTCATCTTATTGTAAACAAAAACGATAAAATGAGTGAACAAAAACGATAAAATGACATGCGATTAAAGTGAAAAAGCTAAAAAAAATGACAGCTAATTTTTTAACTTAAAAACTGTTTTTAATTTTTTTTAAAAACAGATTTAATTTTAACAAAAACTAATTCTAACATAGTTTTAATTTTAAAAAAAAAAAAACTGATTTTAAAAAATCAGTTTTTATAAGTTGTTTTAATTTAAAAATAGTTTTCAATTTATTAAAAAAAACAGCTTTATTTTTTTATAAAAAAATTGTTTTCCAACAATAAACCTTTTTAGTATATTATTTTTCATGAGGTATTTTTATTAAAAAAACAGTTTTTTAAATTAAAAAAAATTAATATATAAAAAATATCAGATTTATGACTACACAATGTTTTATTAAAGCTGTTTTTTTTAATAAATTGAAAACTGTTTTTAAATTAAAACAATTTATAATCATTTTTTTTAAATTAAAACTATGTTAGAATTAATTTTTGTTAAAATTAAATCTGTTTTTAAAAAAATTAAAAACATTTTTTTTTTTTAGTTTTTCACTTTAATCGCATGTCATTTTATCGTTTTTGTTCACTCATTTTATCGTTTTTGTTCATAAGATGAAAAAAATGCGAAGTTTTGGAAAATATAGGCAAAACATGGCAACGGCAGCTAACTGCCGTTGGTTTCCTTCCCATCGGCAGTTAACTGCCGCCGGATCGTATCGGCAGTTAACTGCCTCCGGATCCCATCGGCAGTTAACTGCCTCCGGGGTAAAAACATAAATTAGTGGTGTGTTTCCTTTGAAGTTGGAAAAACAATTTTCTATGTCATGGCATGCAACTTGATCCACCGACCCTAGAAATGGTCTCGTTCAGTTTGGCAATCACAAAATTACAAAAAATAAATAAATGTTCAATTTTTCCGGCTATGAGCATTTGTTCTACACAAATCATAGAATTTGGATGAAAATAAAAGGAATAATAGGTAAACCGCTCACCAATCCTTTCCAAGAAGCAACACACCGTACCTTTTATGAGATTCAGTGCAATTAATATTTGATGCACGCATGCGGTCCAATCGTGATCATTAGATCAATATCAGATGATTCAAATTTTAATGTAGTGTTTAATTTTGTAAAATACTATGTGATTCGAATATAAGTAAACATCATCTATTTATTGAATAATTGATGTATTTGGTTTATAATATAGATGGAATATAGTATTGATTATTCAATGAACCTGCAAAAATAATCTAGCTTTGTGTATGTTTGAAATTGGAGGGAGTAGAAAATACAGGATTTGAGATATAGATCATCCGATCTTGATTCAATGACCACGGATGTACCGACTTCATTAATGTGACACGAATATATTTGGCTTTATAATCATCCATATTTTATGGTTTGTTAGGCCGATCAAGTTCCTTGATTCTCTTGTCCTTGTTACCTTGAGCCATGTCGCTCTGAGTTGTTATGAAACACGACATTCTTGGATATAGCTGAGAGAAAGAAGAGTTTTGTATTGATGGTAAATGTAAATGTTACAAATGATAAAAATAGTTAAAATTTGAGTAGTTTCTTTTTTAGACTTTCGACCTTATCATTCTTGATAGGTTGATCCTTAGCATTGTAATTATTTTTAATCTTTTACCGCTACCACAGTAAAAAAAAATTATATGGATTATCCCAATAGTTTCCAGTCCTATTTCATATTGTAGATACACTCACTATACTGTTAATACTTTAATAAAAGATTCCATTGCTTTTTTATGTATAAAAAAAGAAAAGAGGGGGTGTTTACTGTTTAGTTGGTTGGGAACTTGGGAAGATACTAAGGGCTTGTTTGATTAGGTTTTCTTTTTTAGTTTTTGAAAACGATTTTCTAAATCAATTTTACGAACCTGTTTTCAAGATGAAAAGTTAAAGAAAATTATGTTTGGCAAATCTATTTTTAAAAACAATTTTAGGATTGAGAAAATGAAAAAACTTGTTTGATAAGTTTGTTTTCATTTTTTTTTGAAGAAAGTTTGTTTTCATTTATATTTTTAAAATAAAATTGTAAGATGAAGTTGTAATTAAATGCTTAAAAATCCTAATTAGTTGAATTAATAAATCGATAATTCACCGTAAACATTAAAATTTACTAATTAAATCATTAAATATTGTAATAATCATGATTTGATTAAATCATTAAACCCAATAATTTTTATAGTTTGTATTGAATCCGACTAAACTTGAAATGATTTAGTTATGTAATCAATTTATAATTTCAAACTTAATGTTAATTTATTTAAGGAGTTTTAAGTGTTGATAAGTTTTTTTAATGACAAATGTTAATAATTAGTTGTCAAAATTTTCAATCCAACTTAAACCAAAAAATTCATTTAATCAGAAAAAAATTGATGAAATTATACTTGACCCAACTCTTGTACATGGATTTTTTGGCGTTAATGTAAGACCCTAAAATTTTATTTTAAGATACTCATAATGATTTTATTCTATTTATGTTAGCATATTTTATCTCCATTCTATTGATAATGTTAGTATCATATGATCTTATTTAAATGAAGGAACTTTACGCTAATATTTTTTAGACTTTTTAGTTTCGAGGACGAAACTATTTTAAGGGGGTAATAATGTAACACCCTGATATTTTATATATGTTCTTCTAAATAATTTTTTTTATTTGTCATTTAGTTGTTTAATAATTTATTTTATGTTTGAAAAATTTAAGAAAAATCTTGATGTTCCCTACTTTGGTTAATTAACTAGAATTTTATTCCATCTATCTCATTTTCGTTAATCAATTTGATGAGACAATAATAATTTAGTCATTATTTGTTTGATTAGATACTTGAGGAATAAAGTCTATATTAAGTCAAAATTTTATTTATAAATTCTATTTCACGTCAATGAGTTTTAGCAAGCCTTAAGCACTCTTTTGTTTCTATAACCATGAAACTAATTACTTCTATTAACTAGCATTGTTCAAACTAATTTTTCACTCCTTCAAACCGCTAACTTGCCACCGGGACAATTTCTATCTCATATTCTCTATGATATGCACCTTTTTGACTAATTCAATGTTGTCATTATATTAAGTGCCTTACTAATGTACTGGAAAGTAGTAACACAATTTATGAACACAAAGCCATGTCAAGTCAAACAAAATAAAACTAAAATTAAATTAAATATAAAAACATAGTGTGTGTTTGTGCACGTTTAGGAAGTTAGTGGGATCGATAAGTTCCTCCATAACCATAACCCACGTTTAGGATTGATTGAGTGGAGAATTATTCTCTTAATTAGTTATTTTAGTCTATCTCAATTCATATTGCAAAATCCCTTATTTGTTTCTCTAACTCTCATAACAGTGCTCCTTGTCAGTCTCACATCATCATAATATTAGGCCTCATTTGCACGCCTCTTTCCTTTGTAAATCATATGTTCTCAAGTTAATCACTCACACATCATGCCATTAATCTCATCATCATCATCTCTTGTTTATCCAAATTACCTTCTAAGTCCTTTAAACATTCATCTAGCAACCACTTTTCTTAAATTTCATGGAAGTCTAAGGTACTCTATGTCCTTTTTATCTTGTTTACTTTCATGCTCCAATCTCTAATCCTAGAATAATGGTCTCATAGGAGCTATTTCGTTTTTATCAAACCTGTCACCGTAGAATTACGACCGCGCCTTCGTTCACCGTTCGATCAGGCTAATTTTTGGACAGCATGATCACAACACATGGTTCTTCGCTTTCAACGGTCCGATCGTCAAAATAATGTCTAGAGCGAGAGAAATCGTGCATGTGCTAAGCTGTGAATTTATGGGGGTTTATAGTCGCTTTGCTCGAAGAAAGGTGTCCAAGGTAAGGGCTTTTTCCGCATACGTCCATACTAAGTACTAGGATGATGTTGTGAATTAGAAGTAGAAATTCTTGTCTTTTGAAAAGAAAAACAATTAAAGTATATATTTAAGTGGTAAAATTTAATCTTTATAAAAGTTATTAGTTTTAATTATATTTCATATTATAGGTGTGTATGAGAATGTGACGCGTAGTGATATATTTTATGTTATAATGATTTATATGTTTATGTGATGATGAGAATGAAATGTTAGATTTTTGATAAATTGAAGAAAGGAAAAAGATAGAAATGTGAGTTTATTGAAAAGATTGTCTTTAATCTTGTTCATGGTGATGTGAGATATATAGTTATTTTTGTGTGGTGTCTTAGTGGCGGGTTAATGTCATATTTCTTTGTGGTTGCCTAAGTGGCGGGGATTGCATTTAATTGTCATTTACATGACCATGCATGACATATGTATTTCTGTGTGGTGCCTTAGCGGCGGGTTAAATTTTGTGTGGTGCCTTAATGGCGGGCTGATTATATCTGGATCATGTAGTGTTTAGGAACATGCATATTATGCATAGTTGCATTGAGTCGGTTATATATTTGTGATTTGATAACTAATTAAACTCTTATATTGTAAAGGAAATGTGTGTGAATTTTATCTTAAAGCATATGACTTGGTTGTATTTTTCTTATTTCTTTTTGATTGAGAAGTTTTGATACTATTTATTTTATGACATTGTTTCTTGTGCTTTGAGTATGAACCAATTTGGATAAGGAAATTGACCCCTTACACCAACATTTTAGGTATCAAAGAAGACATGGTGTATGCTTTGGCGTTTTTGCTTGAAGTGCGTGAGGGAATAAATTGGGTTTTGATTTAATTGTAATTTTTAAAATAATTTTGAAGGACATTTAGTTTAAGAATTTTAATTAAATTATGCTAAGAATTGTGTATAGGTTTTTATTAAATATTTATTTATTGAAGAAAAAAAAGAATAGCAGTGTTTTCGAAAACTGAAAATGAATTAGGTGTAATGTATTTGACCAAAATCTGGGGCGTTACATTAATTATAAGTAAAAGTCATTAAATTCAACAATATTTATTATTTTATTCCAAAAATACTTCTTATTTATTGAAGAGTGCGGAGAAGACCAGAGCAACAATATGTTAATCCTCCAAGAGCAAAAATACTTCTTTTGGAGTCAATTATATTTGATGATATTTTTTCACTTCGTATATAAATTTACATACCAAGAACTCGAATGTGAATCACATTTTTTATTTTCCTTTTCACAAAATGAGTCACATTTTTTATTTTTTTTCACAAAATATATGAGTCACAATTTAAAAGTAATTTTTGAGCATATTTTTTTTTAGTTGTTCTAAGCATGTACTAATAATAACAATGAACAAACTATGATAAATACCTTCCAAAAAATCAAAACGAGTATAAATACCTTCCATAAAATCAAAACGAGTGTAGGAAAAAAATTCTTATAATTACCCAATTGCCATTAATGAAAAATGGCACCTTGTCCACCTTTTTCTTGTTTTCAAAACCAAAAATTAAAAAACAAAACTACTTTGAGCTGTTTTGCTTTTTTAGTTTTCAAAACTATAAAACACAAATCAGTTTTTAAAATTACTTTTGTAAAACAAGTCTATCAAACAACTTTTTTAGTTTTTCATTTTTTAAAAATTAAAAACTGTTTTTAAAAAGTGAATCAAACAGGCCCTAAGTATTACAAGGTCCACGTTCGCATACAGTTTAATTCAACTTGAGCCAGTAGCATATGTGACCACAGTATTTTTGGATAGGAAGATATATGTGACTATAATATATTGACACTATATTGCTATAAAAAATCAACAGATACATAATTCAATAATCTGTTAGCTAGCTTTCAAAATTGAATTATTGCAACTTAACAGAAAATATACAAAAAAAATTCTTATCCAGAAGAAAGTGCATGCATGGTCTGATTCTGATCCGAGTCATGTAGTGGTAAGTAGTAGAAGAGAGATCAAGAAGCAGCAGAACAAAGATCCTAAAAACATGGACCAATGAAATGAATCTGATTCTGAATTGTGAAGGCACCAACCATATTTTCACCACACCGCACATAGTTTAATATTGAATTATGACTCAGCACACACAAAGCATCTTCCATTTGCCACTACTCCACGTTTGATGTCCATCCACAACCTATCATTTCCTTTTGTGAATCTATACAACTTATGACTGTGTTGTGTCCCTTTGCGTCCACGCAGAACCTACCCCACATCCAATCACCCTTATGCCACTTGCAACATTTCTTATCATAGAGACAAATTTAAATGAACTATAGCATTGAATAATTAATCAACAGTAACAAAATATACTACTAAATCATGCATTGAGTGAGTCATTTTGGATAATGTATGGATTGGAATCTATCCTTCTGTCGGGTTCAAGGAACATTATGGATTTACCTGTTTTTTTAAACATGTAATGTAACATTGATCTAATTAGGAAGACTGATAATCATTATTTTAATTCAAGTGGAGTGAGTTGAGCTCAAATTTCATATTCAAAGTTTTTAATTAAAAACAATTAGCCATCAAGAAAAGTGGTAAAACTTTGCATCTACTAAATAATTAGAATATTATAAGAAAGGCTCACAATTATTTTTTTAAACGATAGAAATTCACCAATTTAAAAACGTGCTATTGTGTTACTAGGGAAGCTAGTAAATCATCAAATTAAGAGCAATCATACATATGACTTCAACCCCGCATCATTACCAAACATTATCATTGTTGGGTTTAGAGATGATATGAAGATTAACACGTTGAATTAAAAACAACCACAAAAGTGACTTGGAGATTATATTTTCACCTACAAGTACATGGTATATGGAGCTAACCACTAACATTTGAAACTGAAAATCTCATTTTCAAGTGTGAGTCTCCCTCGTCTTACTTGAAACATCATTACAACCAAAAAAATACGTCATCTAATAACACCTCAAAAGATTCATCAAGACTCACTTCTATTCTCCAAAATCCAACCAAGACTCTAACACCACTAGTTAGAACTTTGGAGAAGTGTGAGACTTAACAACAAATCAATGAGTCAGAACTACAGAAGATGAAAATATCACATCTTAACTCAACATTAAGTCGTTGAGTAAGAAAAATTTCTTTTATAAATCCAATACTTAACTCATTTACTTTTAATTGAGAGACTAATCACTTATACTTAAAACGCATCAAACACTAAAAAAAGAACTAATAAAATATTATGGAGAATTATTCATAACAATAATACAATATTAGTTTATAGTACATATGTTAACCTTATAGTGGTCATATCCAACTCATCTACCCAACAAATCCAGATGCCATTTAATTCTTGGCTGTATGGTTTCTTAATTTTTATTTTCTGAAAATTATGAATCTATCATGATTGTTTTGGTTCACAATAATTCCATTTTTTATTAAAAAAATACGTATATTTTGTAAATTATGAACCTATGATGAATGATGATTGTCTTGGTCCTCAATAGTTTCATGTTTTTTTAAAAGCATCATTATGCGGCTGAATTGCTAATCTACACGTGTCCCCTTGTTTTGTACGCTATTGTTTCTCTTTGGCCACACAAAAGAAAAAGCGCGTTTGAGGCTCCACTTCCTTATATATACCATAATCCATTTCCCTCACTCATCAACTTCAAAAATCACTTTTTTAATCCAACCCATTTTTTCTCTTTACTTATTCTCTTGGAATCCTCTTCTGGGTATTCTAAAAAGTTTCAAATTTTGATTATTTTTGTGAACAAATTTTCTTCTTTGTCATGGAACTTTCTGTTATTGGTAGCTCTCAAGTGAAGTTTGGAAGAACTGATTTTACTTGTAGAGAAATTGGTTATGTTATTTTGAAGAATAATTGTAGATTTTCAAAGGGTGGTGTTTGTTTTGGTCAGAATTTAAGGTTGAAGAAAAGTGGTGGAATAGGTTTGAAAGCTCTTCATGCTGAACCTATTAGAGAGATGAAGAAGAAGCCTTCTGGATCTAGAACAAGATCCAAGCAGGTGTGTTTTCTTTCTTCTTTTGCTTTTTATTTTTTTTTATTTTTTTATGTTTTTGTGTTTTTTTTGTTAATATTTGACTGTTGCTTTTTGGTTGGTGAGAAAAGTATGAACAGAATATTGTTTTTTGAATTGGAGTTTGACTTCGAAGGAATTAATTGATGAGTTTTTATTTATTAATAAATTTGATTTGATTAGAAAATCTATATATTTTAGCTTGAATATTTGAAATTGAATGAATTTATCAAGGATGTTTAAATTAATATGTTGAATTCTTCATTTATTTATATGGTTAAGATAAGTAATGAAGTGTCCCGTGAGCTTAATTCAATTGATAGGGACATTACATAATATATGCAGGGGTCCAGGTTCGAAGCCCAAACACCCAACTTCTTCAATTTAAAATGTGTGAATTTCGGTCACTAGCCTACTTGAAAAAAAAAATACTATACTTTAATTATTGAGTGATGAATTTTCCTTGATTTGTTATCTTGTGATTTTAAGTAGATATTTTTGAGTGGATTTTGGCAACTAGATATTTTACTTGTGAAGTTTTCTTCGTGTTAAAGATCAATTATGAGGTTTTATACTTTAGTTCTTTTGCTAAAATTAATTTCATGATGAATGAAAATTGAAAACCATGACATACATATTTTAATAGTATCTCAAAGGGGGTTTAATTACTGAAACTTCAATAAGCTGTACTACTTCTATATTTGAAAATGTTTATTGTTCTGCATCATTCAAATTCACATCTAATGCATTCATGTTACATGTTGTGCACTTGGGGTGGCCAAATAAATTAAATTTTGTAATATAATATTAATTTCAAAGCATTGCAAAGTAACTAACATGATTAAATATATGTATATTTTCAGGCAGATGGTGTAAGATTATTTGTGGGACTGCCCTTAGATACAGTTTCTCGTGACTGCAATTCAATAAACCATTCTAAAGCAATTGCAGCAGGGCTTCAAGCTTTGAAACTATTAGGAGTTGAAGGTGTTGAACTACCTATATGGTGGGGAATTGTTGAGAAAGAAGCCATGGGAAAATATGATTGGTCAGGCTATCTTGCTATTGCTGAGATGATTCAGAAAGTAGGTCTCAAGCTTCATGTTTCCCTTTGCTTTCATGGCTCTAAAAAACCAAATATCCCTTTACCTAAATGGGTATCTGAGATTGGTGAATCGCAACCGAGTATTTTCTTTACGGATCGGTCAGGACAGGGTTACAAAGAGTGTCTGTCGCTTGCGGTCGATAATCTTCCTGTTCTTAATGGAAAGACTCCAGTCCAAGTATATCAGAGTTTTTGTGAGAGCTTCAAGTCTAAATTCTCTCCATTCATGAAGTCTACAATCACGGTATGAATTTTAGATTACTTGTCTAATTATACGAGCTAACATCCACTTTCACTACTAATATTTGTATGGGCCTGATTCGATTGACTTACTTGATGGAAATGACTTATGGTCATAAGCTGTTTTCAACTTATTTTCATAAATTCTCCAAGATAGCTTATGAAAACAGCATATAGTTTGTTATAGTATACATAAGTCCTTATATGATAAGCGCTTATGATTCGAACACTTAATTAAGCTTTTTTTTCTGAACAAGTTCTGAATAAGGTTTACAATTCGCCATATTGCATTGCAGGGCATTTCAATGGGTTTAGGACCAGATGGCGAGCTTCGGTATCCATCTCATCACGAGCTACCAAGTAACGGTAAAACTCAAGGAGCAGGGGAATTCCAATGTTATGATCAAAACATGCTAAGTTTACTCAAACAACAAGCTGAATCATTTGGAAATCCTTTATGGGGGCTTGGCGGTCCACACGATGTGCCTACCTATGACCAATCACCATTCTCCAACAGCTTCTTCAAGGATGGTGGTTCTTGGGAGTCTTCATACGGTGACTTCTTCCTTTCATGGTATTCTTCTCAGCTCATAGCACATGGAGATTCCCTCCTTTCATTAGCATCTTCTACTTTTGGCGACACTGGAATTTCAATATACGGAAAAATTCCACTCATGCACTCTTGGTATGGAACTCGATCGCATCCGTCCGAGCTAACAGCAGGGTTCTATAACACAGCCAACCTAGATGGTTATGAACAAGTGGCACAGATGTTTGCTAAAAACTCGTGCAAAATCATATTACCTGGAATGGACCTTTCAGATGCAAATCAACCTAATGAAACTCATTCAAGTCCCGAGTTGCTACTTTCGCAAACTATGACGACTTTCAGAAACCACGCTGTGAGTGTTTCAGGTCAAAACTCGTCAGAGTTTGGTGTTCCGGGCGGATTTGAACAAATGAAGAAGAACTTATCAGGAGATAATGTACTTGACTTGTTCTCATATCAGAGAATGGGAGCATATTTCTTTTCTCCTGAGCATTTTCCTTCGTTCACTGAGTTAGTTCGGAGCCTTAATCAACCGAAACTTCATTTAGATGATCTCCCTACCGAGGAGGAAGAAGGCGTCGAATCTGCGGTTATGAGCCAAGAGTCAAGTGTGAGCATGCAAGCAGCCTAAGACATGAAAGTGCTGTAAACTTGTAATAATAATTGTGTATATAACAATTAGTAGTTGTGTTGTAAGTAATTATTAAGTACAAAATGAGGATGCATATTTCTGTTTCAATCTCATAGTTACATTACATTATTGATTGTGATGTAGCTGAGGATTTGTGGCAGATGACATTTTAGTATATGTTTGTTTCATATTGCAATTGCAAGGCCTCTAAGGCTACGTCTAAGGAACAAATTAAATGAGTTGCTTTTGTTATTCATATTATATGATATGATGGTGAGAGGAATCTAAACCATATGGACTATTAGTCCTTTTTGATCTTGTGTTGAACATTTGTATCTCATACTCCCCATGTTTCATATGTTTAAGGTTGTTGGATATAGATTAGGAAATCATTTGTGTAAATTTAGATTAAAGGGTTAAATAAGTTTTTATCCATAAATATCTCAAACTTCGTTTTTAATTCCTCTAAAAATTTATGCAAGTTTTGGACTCCAAGTCTTTTTCGCCACGACTTTTGGTATCTCTTTAAGTAAACCGACATGAATCCTTCAAAATTTTGAATTATTTTATCAGTTATGTTTAGTACACTATAGAAATATCTCTTGCAAAATTTTAATTTTGTTTAAAAAGGGATCAATTAAATATGAATTTTAAGTATTTAACGCTTAAAAAAATCATATTTAGTTTATATTTATTTAAAAAAAATCTTAAATTTGTGTACGAGATACTGTTATAATATTTTAAACATCTATGTAAAAATGCATTAAAAGTTAGGGGTTCAAAATTTGCTTAAGATCATTAAAAATGCATTAAAAAATCGTGACGAAAAATAATTAGGGGATCAAACTTTGCTATAAAATTTTAGAGGGACTAAAAATAAAATTAAAGTGAAAATTAAGATATTTTTGTAATGATTAAAAACTTATTAAAATATTCTCATTTATCTTTTGTTGTTATTATCATTGATTGTTTCTTAAATTTTCATATTTTTTTCAACTATTCTCTAATGATGTTCCAACTATATTTAATATTATTTATTATTATGTCAATTGAATAATTTTTTATTAAGTGTTCTTTTGAGATGCAAAATTTCAAATCAATACTCATTCCATTAACAATCGTTGATGGTTTTCAGTTCAATTAGAGCTAAGTAACATTTCACTATGACAACCACATAAAAATCGGATGTTAACATATCTTTTTTTGTTGATGGAATGTTTTTTTTTTGTTCGGAGGATTGTTGATGGAAATGTTAATATATCTTAATCACATCTAAGATATTTAAAATGAATTATTCATTCTTGACCAAAAAAAAGTAAATCATTCGTTACGTATTGAATTTGTGGTCTTGTAAAACATACTCAACTTTGAAACAAAACCTAAAACACCTAAAGATATAAAACAGATGGAGTATTATTACTTTTGAAGTATTTACACCAATTTGGAGTAAATTAAAAATCAAGTAAGGTTTTCTATATAAAAATTTAGGTAATATTTTCAATTTTACAAACTTTCTTTCACAAAGTTCTATTTTAAAATGAAGAAGTAAATGTTAATAATTGATTTTGGCCCGTTTGTTTAAGATTATAAAAAATCATTTTCGATTGTGTGTGAGCTTTTTATCAATTATATATCAATTTGTTAAAAAAAAATAAATTATGCTGAAAATAAAATAACTATTTTTATTAGCTTTCGAACAAAATCGTTTTTAATAGAAAAGTGAGGAATATCAAACATTTTGAGTGTTTGAAATATGTTACCCACTTTATTTAATAATTATGGAAGGAGATATCTTTCAAAAAATGGGTAAGGGTAAGACTGAGCATATCTGAAAAACATGAGCATCTTGTCCTCTACTACATCATCATACAAGTCACTTGCCAAGGGACCAAGCATTTCTCCAACTTCCATCAACTCTAGGAAGTGATTCATAATATGTGAGAGTAAGACATGACATGTACGTCATTTTGACTGTATAGCAACCACTCAAACAAGAGAATCGGTCTCGGCCTTGGAGTGTGAGTTCTTATCCAAGGATCAAACCATACATTTAATTGCTTCTGTTGCCTATCCGCCACATATAACCAATTGTTAACAACGAAATGGTGCTCCATATACTTATCCATGTATACTTTGGATTATGACCGAGATTAGCCTCCAAATAAGCATTTATAAGAAAATATTTTTCTTTGAGGACTCTCGTAAGCGTAGAGGAAGAATTTGTGAGAAGCTACCATCCTTAGTTATCCAACATGACAATGTTAAGAAAATTGCTCTTCTCCCAACCAAAATTGCTCACTCCCATACAAACAGTCGAAAATACCCCCAGCGTAACTTAAGTCACGCTCGGTATATATCAACGTGACATAAGTCATGCTGGTGTATAACATGCGTGACTTAAGTCACGCTCGGTAGATGTCAGCGTGACTTAAGTCACGTTGCGTTTTTTTATAACTCAGACAGAACCTCACTTCTCCATTTCACTTCTCAAATCTCTAAAAAATCTCTCAAATCATTCAACCTCAAATTTCTTCAACTTCAAATCACCCACCACTCCAACAACAAGTAAGTTTTCTTAATGAAGTATCATTGTCATTTTATGTTTATATGTTACATTTTTCCTCTTAAATTAGAAATTTTTAAGTTTTAGGGTTTGTTTAAATTTTGATTTTTTTGGCAAGAAATGATAGAATTTTACATGTTAATGACTTATGTTGCTTACATGTTTAGATGTTTTCATGTTTATGTTGTAGTTTTCAGTTTTGAGGTTTATGTATAATATGTACACCAAGTGTTTGATTAAATGTTTGAATGAGTTTTTGATTTATTGTTTTTAATTTCTTATGGTGTAGATCTGAAACAATGACTCAAGTATACGCTCATGTATCCTTCAACGGTGGAAACCCTCATTTTTTTCAAGGTTTGCGACGATGTCGCGTTAAAAGAATTGAAGGATCAACTACATGGAATCAACCAACGACTCAACCATGGAGACACAATGATGGTGGAATACGTTTGGTACCATAGTCCATCGCTCGACTCAGAGGGGAATTTGTCGTTCACTCAGCCGGAGTTAACGAACGACGACGTGAGGAGCATGTTCTCAATATTTGCTCAGCACAGCATGATCCCCATCGAGATGGATGCTACATTGATGAGGTCGCCTGAAGATATTCTCAAGAGTTTGATTCGGCCGGATGAAAATGTTTAGCTAGTATTACTATGTTGTGTCATTATTTTGTTGGATTTTAGTTTAATTTTTGTTAGTTTGCTGAAGATGTTGGCATTGAAGTGTCTTATGCTTAGCGTAAAGGTTTGCAAGTCTCTGGAAACTTAAAAGAATAAAGAGAACACAACATGTATTTTGTTGAATCAATTATATAGGTTCTCACATCGAATTCCTTCATATAGGATGAGTGTCACATAAGGGAATGCAGTTCTAAGATGTTGTTTTGTGCTTGATCATGCTCCTCTGTCAATTGAAACTTGTCAGTTGGCAGGGCAGTAAGATTAAGTTCAAAAGAATATATTGGGATGCATTCTTTTTTGTGACAACTCATCCTATATGAAGGGATTCGTTGTGATAACTTATATAGTTGATTTGGTAGAATACATGTGTTGTGTTCTCTTTATTTTTTTGAGTTTTCAAAGAGACTTGCAAATTTTTACACTAAGTATAAGATACTTCAATGCCAACATTTTCGGCAAACTTTCTAGAATTTAATTTTAATCCAACATCATGATGATACAAGATATTTAGGGAGAATGCAATGTAATGTAACGATTCATTTATTTGAACGAAGATGAAATTATAACTAAATAAATTTGTCGTATTCTATTAATTTTGGAATTTATTACGCGTACTTGTGTATTTTCATTCATCCATTCATTATTCCATTTTCATCCATTCAATCATTCATTCATTCAAAGTTAAAATACGCAAATTCAATCAAAGTTAAAATACGCAAAAATTAAACCAAAAATGTACCAAAATGTCATAATAATGCACAAAGGCGCGAGTGTAAATATAATACAGGAATGTCATATAAATATAACTAAAAATATACAAATATACAAACGTCACAAGACCCTACTCCTCTGGATTATGGCTCCTAGTCCTCATCCGGGGAACCCCTGCTCCTGCAATATGAGATACTCCGACTGGATGCCCTACAACACACTGGTATACTATGCATGATGCTCAGGATACTCCAATGCTGGTTGGCTCCACCCTGCGTATGATGTTCTCAATGATCTGCAGTGGGTCGGAAACCTGTCGGGCATACTGTTGCTCAACAATAACATCCTCGTAAGGAGGGACATGAGGGGCGTCCTCTGCAACGATAGCAGGGTCGATCATGATGGGATGAGATACGTTGTAGAACCATCTAATGTACCCCTCCTGATACCTCCACCGTCGAGCCTCTTGTGTCTGCCGACCCCGAAGTGCCTGTGGAAGTACATGGAGCAGAACGTCCTGAAAGACCGCAACAACCCCAGCAGCCTAAAGAGCCTGATGATCGGTAGGAGATCTGGGGACCATCTGCACGTGACCGTGCTGCCGGAGAACCCGCTTTAGCAAGTGAAGGTGCATAATCTGACTGTTGGCCATGATCCAACCGGAGTACCAGAAAATGTCCTGAAAAGCGATGATCTCCTGCCGGTCCTCGTACGGCATCCAGGTGACATCAACATTGACCATCAGATCAATGAGGCCATGACAGTGTGCAAGATCAGCATGACCCCTGGACGGCCTCCGGCTAGCTGCAAGGGGAGCGCCATCTGATACACCGGACTCGGACACCTCGTATACATGTTCCTAAAATGGGCCAAAATTCATCCCTACAAACAAATATTTCATCATCACAAACTCATAAACATACATAGTAATGCTACCATAAGTAGAGTCGAGTAACCGCCAATGGCTTTCATCCTCGGGACCGTGAGATGAGAAAGCTCATGGTAGAGGTAAGCAAGTGTCATTCCGCCCCAAGACCACTGGCCCAAGGTGTTCAAATCCATGAACATCTCCATCACAACAGATGAACGCTTTTGCTGTTCCTGTTGACAAAAATGGTGATGTCAACCAAGTACAACAAAAATGCCCTGGTGCACTGCACCCTCACCGTCACCTATTCCTCAACCTCCTCATCATCAACAGGAAGATGCTCCAACTCATTGCACATATGTACGAGTGTGTCGTAATGCATCCTCAAGCTAGTGATACTGATGTAAGCACCACACTGTGTCTTTGTCTCCTCATCAGCATCCTCATGTGTCATACCCAAACCGACCTCCAGCAGCTCCACACCTCTATCGTATCCTACATCGGCAGGACTCAACTCCAGGAGCCTCCCAACGATGGGGATGTGCAGAAGACACGCCACATCATCGAGTGTGACGGTCATCTCCCCAACAGGCAGATGGAAGCTGCTGGTCTCCTCATGCCATCTCTCTGAGAAGGCGGTGATGAGGGCATGGTTGATGTTCTCGTATCCAGTGAGAAGGAGAGGGACAAATCCGGATGCATTTACCCGGTTCCAAAACCAGGCCTGATCGTTTGTCGGGAGTGGAATCTTCCTAACTTTCTTCCCGTGAGAAACAGCGTTGCATTTACACGTCTCTGCAACTGAAATACAAAAAATTAAACGAACAATAACCCGTTAAAAATATAAACATTTCAATAACTAAAAAGACATAACAATTTAATCGTAAAAAAATGTGCGCCAATTAAATTAAGCGTGTTAATTTAATTACGCGCGCCAATTAAATTAAGTGTGTTAATTAAATTACGCGCTACAATTTAATTACGCGTGTCAATTAAATTACGCGCGTTCATTAACCTATTTTAACATAATAAATAAATCGTAAAGCTGACACGTCACTAAATAAAATAAATTGTAATTGACGCGTAATTAAATAAAATTAAACAATTATACTTACTTGAGCATCGCTCCAAAGCTGACATGCCACGTGTCTACCAAAACCCTGGTAGGAGTGACAAGTTAGTAGGACCCCCGGGAAAACTCTGCGGCGCCTCCTCAGCCTGATGCTGGGCCTCACCCTCCTGCTGGTGAGCCGCCTCCTCGTACTGAGGTTGATACTGATGCTGACTCGAGTCCACCATATGGGACGCACCTGTTTGGGACGACGATTCCACCTCCTGCTCTCTCCTAACGCCTTGTCTCCGTCGAGTAGGAGGGCGCGCAGCCGCCTTTTCGGCATGTGCACTGCTAGTCATGGTCTCCCTATCACCTCTAAACATGTCTGGTCTCTGAGACATATCTACACAACATTTTTAAAAACAAAAATCAATGCAAAAATAACAATTCAATCTCACTATAATCAACATTAATCAACATTAACAATCTAATTTCTAACTAAACCTTAAACTACCACATTTCACTCAAACTCAATATAATCAACATTAACAATCCAATTTCTAACTAATTTCATCATTAACAATGCAAAAATCAAACAAATTTTCATTGAGACATTTTATCAAACACCTAGAGTGCAACATTCAATCAACATAAAATCTAACAATTTCTAAACCATAAGATACCACATTGGAGTGAAACTTACTCTAAACAACATCTAAACTACAATTCTTAACTTAATTCATCATTAACAAACCTAAAAACTCAAACCCAAAAATCCTAAAATTGTGAAATTTCTCCAAAAAAAACCAAAATTTAAACCATAAAAAGCAAATGCAATAAGATAATAAACACTTACTTGATTTTGGGGTAGAAGTTGATGTTAATCGACACAAAAATGGTTGAAATCGCAAAAAGAGGGAGAATTTTCGATTTGGAAACACAAAGAACTCACGCTGGCAGTGTTCTGTTTTGTGCTGTTTTTATAACAGAACTCAGCGTGACTTGAGTCACGCTGGTTTGTAGCGAGCGTGAGTTAACTCACGCAAGGGTAGTTTCGTCTTCTTTTTTTTGGAGTGAGCAATATTGGTTGGGGGAAGAGCAATTTTCCAATGTTAAAACCTTAAGGTCCAATAAGTTTAAGGCACCATAATCTTTTTGGATTGTTATCTTCTCCCATTTTAGCCAATTTATGCTTCTAGTCCCATTTTTCTTTGAACTTCAATAGAAAGAATTCATCATCCTCTCAATTTCTTTCCAAAAGTAGTAGGGAGGAGAAAAACACTCATGTAGCATGAAGGAATAGCTTGAGCAACTGATTTAATTGGCACTTCTTTACATACTCTTGAAAGAGATCTTGAAGTCCAATTCCGAATACTCTTCCAAATACACTCCTTTAAGTAAAAATAGACTTTGTATCTCTTCCCACCATGGAAGGAAGGCCCAGCTGATAACCTCAACAATCCCCAAAAATGATGCTTCTTTAATTTGATTATATTCGTGGTGGTATATTCATACTGCGTGGGTTTTAATGTTTGTCATTCTTATGTTCTGTACAAACATCATTCTGGATAGGAATTAAGATTCGTCTAAATACTTCTGTTGCTATTGTGCTTATTATTTCTACTCTAATAACTAGATTGGTTGTGTGAAAAGATTGACTGTTTAAAAGGAATTTACAATTATACGATGAAATGAGTACAGAACATTTTTACAATGTTAACTAATGTTTGTTCCTTCATATGGTGTGAAAATTGCTGGACTTTATTATTAAAAGGATAACCATTGAAGGTGGTGTATGAATCACAATGCAAACTTGATTATGTGATACAGTTTCAAAAAGATAGGAATAATTTCCATTGATTGATTGTGTAGTAAAAAGTAAATGAGAGACATAAACCAACTCAGTTACATGTAATGTCTTATTAATCTAGGTCTATTTCATATTCATTGTGACATACTTCTAGGTCTATTTCATATTCATTGTGACATACTCTACACACAATGGAACCAATTTGTTACTGATTTTGAAAGACAACGTTGTAACACCATTATTATGTTATTGCAAGTACATAACTACTATATTGCATAATATAAACAACTAAATGAAAATCAAATTGTTAAAAGAGAAGAAAAATTGGGGGAGAAAGAATTTATGTACAGCACAAGGGGAACAATTTACATGAACAAAGACAAGTAACATACAATTTCATGCTATGAATGCTGATCCCAGAAACTAACCCAAAACTCATGTGCAGCACCTTTTTATGGATTCAGTAGAACACCATCCAATCACCTTCATAAATACTTATCATTGAATTTCTTCCCACCAAGCAACATTCAAACATATTTCTCAGATTTCTTCCCACCAAGTCAAACATATTTCTCAGATTGTGATATAATCTGCATTGAACCGGGCATTAAAATTGAATCAAACATTCTCAATAGATAAACTGAAAAATTTCATTTCTTGTTTCAATTTTTAAATAATGTAACTGAGTTAACCGGCACTATGTTATGGACGGGATAGTTAAGTTTTCTTTCAGAATTTGATTTGTTTAAGTCAATACTTCCACGCATTCACATAGTCAACACTGGTCATTGGATCAAAATTGAACCGACCAAATTTCAAGATTGGTATTATAGTTTTTTATATTTATTGAAATATGCATTGGAATCTGAAACGTCCAATGTGAATCCAATGGCCACCAATGTGCTGACTGCATCTGGTGACAGCAAATCCAAATCCTAAGTTTTCAAGCTATCCGTCCGAATGTTTATCCTCACTGCTGGTAGCAAACGAATACTAGGAAAAACTATATCCAAACTATTAAGAAAGATATAAAGGTCAATGGTTTGGTTGCAGACATTAATACATTATGTATGATAGAAAACCATGACATTGTTTGGTTCATGTAGCAGACCCTACCTAATGAGATAAGGCTTAATTGTTGGTGTTGTTGGTCAAATGAAAGTGGCAGCCATTATAAATACTAGAAAAGGGTTTGGTATAAACTATAAGGTAATGTTAGTAGACACAAATGAATACATGAGTTCTATTTTATATTTGGTGTACATTAAAAATCATACTAGACCAAAACAAGCATAATAAGATTATAAAAAGAGTGGTACTTTTTATTTAAATAAGAAAGATAGAACCAAATAGAATAAAACAAATTGTTTTGTTCCAAACACTAGCTAAAGCTACCAACCCAGAAAATTAATAGTATATACCATTGTCACATAGTGAAACAAATGTTGCCAAACCAAAATGTATTTGCTAAGTGATCTACCAACGAATTTTATGGAAAAGCCAGTATTAATCAAATTTTAACACAGTTGGTCTCAAATAAATACCTGTTTAGACATGCTCTTATTCACAAGCAATCTTGGTATCAAAGCTGCTGAGGCAGATTGCAAATGCCTGAAACGCCGAGATAGGGTATCGGTAATCCATTGTAAACAAATCCTTCCCAACTTTTCCAAATTGCAGAATAATCTTATCGTGTTCCGGTCCAGCTGTCCCATTTTCTGCAGAAGCCACCAACTGAAAGTTTTTAACCGATGCAATTGTAACCCGTCCGTGAAAGTTTAAGCACCAACACTGAAGCTGCTCATGCCACCTCGGAGCCTTGTTTTTCAACACAAGCATACCATCTTTTTTATCACCAACAAGGGGTCCAGATAGAGAGTTTTCTACCACACGATTTGATTTTGATCGGAAAAAAGGAAACAAGGGAAACATTTCTATGTTGTTTAGAGAAAACTCGGTTTGTGTAGGAGCTACCCCACCTGGTTCGATCGAAGAGGATGGAATGGAATCCATGACACAATGCATTCTCCTCGGCCCCCTGATTCCAATATATAGATGGTGAGAATAGTGTAGTCAATATATGAAGAGTGTATCGGTAAGCTAAATAAGTTTACAGAAAACAATTTGGATAGACAACAGTATTGTCAAACAAAAGAAATCTATGGATGCAGGTATAAAAATACCAATGACAATTATAGTAATACTATAATAGTATAACAGCTATTTGCTTATTATGTAAGAGCTTAACTTTGATAACTGTCAATGTAAAAAGTTTTACGCTGTCAACAAATCACAACCAATCATGTGTGTGATTTTACCAATCGTTATGGTTGAAGTCAAACATTTTTAATGATCTGATGATTATGACTCATTGACAGTGTAAAACATTTGTAACACTGACAGTGTATATAAATTGAATTCATTATATAATGTGCGTGCACAATTGAGATATGCAAAGCTTACCTAGAGCCTAGCACATTTAATTCATATGAGATGTGAGCCACTGGATAGTTGCCTGTTGGAACCTTGGGTGAAACCTGCTTTAGATTCACCAACCTAGTAGAACGACTTTTAGTAAATTTTGCTCCTGCATGAGGTGGCTGGCCGTCATAGATTGTGAACTTTGTTCCGAGGAAATTCGATCTTATTAAGAAAGAACAAAAAAAGGTATAAGTCGCCGCACTGGTAAACAGCAAAAGTGTAAAACAATAACGGCTAATAATATCTTATTAGTTAGCAGCTCACCTCAATTTCCCAACATAGTTGTTGCTTCCCCTGGACATATCATCTGCGTCTAGAGAGATGATATAATCTGTGCATGTAGGACGTCTACATTTGCGTGCAGCCAGAAGGAACTTCCCATCATCACCTAGCGCTGAATTAACGAAGACAATGACCAAAGGAAGGTTTAGATCTCAAAAAGGAAAGCAATGAATGACGCAAAACAATTAAACCAAAGTTTTTAATAGAAAAAAATCAATCGAAGAATAATTGTATACTCACAACTAGTTAAACTGAGAAACAAATAATACGTTTGAGTGGACCGGTTGCGCTTTATAAAGCATTGAAGGAGATTCTCCCTTGGACCAGGCTGCCAAAATTATTCGCCAATAGAAACATGTTAGGTAATGCCATAGTGCTGTAAAACAATGTACTACTAAATTACTAAGGAATATAAAGACAAACACCATAGTCATATTCAATCATCATGCCCTTCCACAAACAAGGGAATCTTAAGGGCAATTCCATGTATAGTATTCAACACCAAAGAGGCATATTATGGAGCCTACTCAATTAGCCCAAAACAGTGACCTCTCCTACTTTTTGGTTTGGAAAAATACAGATCAACAACAAAGAATATGGAAGTAATTGAGAATATGGAAAACACAAACACGGACACCAGACATGACAAAGACACTGACATGTCGACACTAGCAATAATTTGAGAATATGGAATAATTGAATGTAACATGTGTCGGTGTCATGTTGTTGTCGGACACTGGACACGCCTTCAATATGAAGTGTCAATGTTAACAGCCCGTACTCAACCAAAACGTAATTATATCCTATCCAAACCAGTAGATGATATTTGATGCAAGATAGACTAAGAGTCTAAATTATAACAGTCATAATGCCCAGATACAAAACCTGGTCATTTCAATGTCTTTTAAGGAAATTACACTGCAATTTCCCATGTAAAGTTTCATGAAAGTTGAAAAACTTAATATCACAATTTGGTGGTCCCAACCTCTCAGATAATATAGACCATACAATTATGTGAATATAATGGAGCACAAAATATCTAGAATTAGGCCAAAACCCTACATTATCCATTATTAACATTGACCAACCAAAATAACCATTTTCCACATTGAGAAAAAGAACATTTAGAAAGACTAATCATTTTCTTTTCTTCACAAGATAGTATAAAAATAACAGATCCAAAGGGAAAATGTAAACATATACAGAGGAACAGATTATCAATATCTCAAACAAATTAAGTTACTTAATAGAGTTACATATAGGAAGAGAAAAAACGGTCAAAATGATTTAGTTCAACTGTAATGACAACATAACTTTCACAACTACCATGGCATCGATAAGGACTGCATCATCAAAACATACTTATATATTTTCTTTTGTTGTCGTAAAACAATGTTAAAAAACTTAAATAATTCAAAACAACACCAAGATAAACATGAAATTTGTTCAAAATTTTCATAAAATTAATACCAAATAACAAAGAAACAAGGTAGCGTAAGAAAACTTTGTTGCCCTCATCCAAAACAATTAATCGTGCTAAATTTGGAATTCAAGACACAATTAAGCCCAATGCATCAAACAAAATCTTCCCATTAAAAACAACCAAATCCAACACAAAATTTCAATTTAAAAAAACACCTTGTTTAACAAAATCTTCCGATTGTAAACAACCAAATCCAACACATTTTGATCTTTTACACAATATCCAAACAATATTTTTCATACAAATCACCTCAAAGCATCCAAACATAAATCACTTCAACTCACTTTAACCAAAATCAATGCTACAAAATCAATTCAATCAAAATCAAACACAAACTAAAAAATAAAAAGAACAAACAAGTACATAAATAAATAAAAATTTGATTTTTACCACAACCCATACGAGGAAAGAGATAGAAAATGAGAATGGAGAAAGAGAAAACCTGTTTAACAGAAATGGGGAAAGTAATCATAGCAGAAAGTTCAGGTCTTTTCACAATCTCTTTAGTGATAACTCTCCAACTGCGACAAACTCCAGCACAAGCAACCACGTTCTTCCTCGGCGGCCACGTGTCCTCCGACGCCTCAATTCGGAGAAGAACCTCACGCAGAAGCTCTAGTGGCATGTTAGCCCAACAACTCTGCCGTAAACTGTCGCCAACCGCCACTTTCTCTTCCTTCTCCGCCACCACCACCACCATTTGAGATCTTGATCTCATGTCTTCGATTATGTTGCGGATTATAGCCATACCCAGATCGCCAATTTCGATTTCGGTTCCAGCAAAAGATGAAAAATTTGACCTTTAAAAGAGAAGAGAGAGAAAGTGTGAAGATATAAAAGTGTCGCGTTGATTGAGGGGAAATTGATTTTGATTTAATTTTTTATTATTTTTCCTTGTGGAGAATGAGAAAATTTGATTTTTTGAAGAAGAAAAGGGAAGATTGTGATGAAAAAAGGGGAAATTGAGTTATGAGTAGTGTGTGTTTGATGATTTGTCTGAGAGAAAAAGGAAGATAATGTGAAATGTGTTGTGGTATGATTTGTGTGTGAAGAAGAGGTGGGTTACTTTGTTGTTGAGTGTAAGAGAGAGAGAGAAGTTAAAGTCACACATGAGATAAGAATTGGAAGAGACAAGAAGGTAAAGGTAGGTACATGTTGGTTGTTTCAAGATGATGGAGGAGAGCACATAGGATCTCAAAATGGTAAGTAACTTCTGCGATATTTTTGGATCTCAAGTGGTAGGTTAGACCATACCAATACAGCCCCAAACTTTTAAACTCCCACCTGTCACATTTATAAATAAAATACAATTTTTTAGATTTATTAAATATTTAATGTATCTAATATTTATATAGTTCAGATACATTAAAAATTGAGAAATTCTTGTTTACCCATCAATAAAAGGGTAATACTACCCATGTTGAGTTGGCCCAATCAAAACAATGTATTTATATAACATTAAAAATAATAGAAAACAAACAAATAACTTTGATTGGTGCCAACTCAGCATGGGTTGTGTTACCCACCTTTTATTGATGGGTACCCAAGTTGTCACCTTAAAAATTTGTTTTTTGCTAATAGATGTATCGGGAGGAAGAAAGCGAAACAGATAGGGTATTTCATTAGGAGAAAAGTTTTTGGAGTCTTATAAGACCTAATGTCTCATTTAAAACTTCAATATTAGGTGGAACCCACACTTCTAATACTAAAAAATTAAAATATAATGATATAAAATTATTGATAATTGATTAGTGTGTCTCATTAAGAAATGTGTGTGAGATGTTATGTTAGATGGATTGAGTGTTTATTAGAGCATCTCCAACAGGGAGTCATTTACTTAACAACGACCTCAACTTATTAAGGACCCTCATTGGAGGAAGAAAAAATGGGTACATATTAGTTACTAACAACTATATAAAGAACTATCTCTCCTGAGCAGCTAATGAGTCACACAATTCAAAAAAGAAATAAAATATGTATAAGGTGATCTTACCTTTCAAATTCATGTTATTCTTGTTATCTTTAATTTATTTTTAAATTTTTTTAAATGCACACATAAAGGACACAATACATAGGCACCTAGTGGGACCTATTTAAGAACTCTCCATTGGAGTTTCAATTAGTGTATTACCATCGGAGTCATTGAATACTTAATAGGTACTTTTATTAAAAAATTATAAATAATTAATGTGTACACGTGGAGTCCATTTAAAGTGTCCTTATTAGTTTACTATCAATGTGGATACTCTTAGGTACAACTATTAAAAAATCATAAATAAGTGATGTGTACACGTGAGGTCCATTTAAGTATCCAAAAATGGATGTCTTCATTGTGGATGTTCTTATGTGCAATTGTAACTTAGATGTGTTGGTGTTGACTTAAGACTTTCTCCTTTCTAAGATCTCATATTCTTTCAGGTGTAAATTTCAATGGATTAAATATATACAAAACTATGCTCTTTAAATGGGGCTCGTGAGTAAATAGTGGGATTGAACCTCTCATATTTGTCAAATTTTTAACTGGATATTCAATTTAAAAAAAAAAACAAAGTTATGTGCAATTGGGAACACTAATTCATCCAAGAGTGTGAGATTCAAATGGAAGACAAACTATGCTAAAAGTTTTAGGTTTTGTTTAATAAAAAATTAACGGAAAACTATAGTAGATGAACTTATAAATTATAGCAAGAGCCTATAACCTATAGCAAATAAAATTGAATTTGTAATATTTGACAAGAATTAATTGTTGAACTAATTTATAAATATGAAATGACAAAAAAAAAATATGTTTGATTAATACTTAATTTTTTTAAGTAAGATGATAGGGATAAAATCGAGATAAAAAATGATAAGCTACTAGATTTGAGCTATAAGTTAGTAATAATGATAAAAAAAATGTCGAAATTTGAATGTCAGTCATAGCGTTCGACCTAACAATTTTAACATTTTCTAAGAAATATTTTTATATTGTTGAATGTTAAAATCTATTTTTTATAATATGTAAAAAACTGATTCAAAATTGATTTTATAAAATTGTTTTGATTGAAGTGGCTAAACATAAAGTTTTGTGTTTAGATATATTTACCAAAAAGTGACTTATATCAATTATGTTAGGATAGTTTGGATCACAATGATATTTGGGTGTGTATATAATATAGATACCACTTTTAATAAATTTCAGATTTTATTGTAAGTTAACTTCTTTCTTTAAGTAGATTTTATTCTATGTTAGCTTAGAAGCTAGATATCTTAGCCTTTAGGAACAATTAATTTTGGGACTAGAATCGAGTTTGAGGTTGGAAGCAAGTGCAATAAAGTTGTGGTCAAATAATTTTTACTAACCCAAAAGCGACTGTAAGAGGGCAGTAAAAATTATATTTTGAGACAAAATTACAAATTTTAATCAAGAATTCTCAAACATATCAAAAGTAATATTAATTCTTGAGAAACACTTTTGCTTCTCTCAGAAGTTAATTCAAACATACACTAAATCGAGCCTTTACTTACTTAAAATAATTATCATGCATATCTCTTTCATAGTTTTTATTTAGCAGCTCTTTTATGGTTTCTGAAATACATGGTTCTCACTAATTATGTGAAACCTAAATCACATGTGATACACAAGTGAAGCTATTCATAAAAAATGTACAATAGTGAAACTCAGACTACTGATCACGTTGAAACCAACCAACGTGAGGAAATGAAATGGGCATCCCGACACTACATCATAATGTTGATTTCTATGATCTTAATATTAAAATTTTAAACTTTTGATCACAAAAGTTACTTTTTAAAATTATAAAATAAAAAATAGAATACGAATAAAAATATTAACTTAACTTTTCAATGGTAACGGTAGCAAATCTTGAAGATTATAATCTAATAAAAATATTAATTTAAGGTATGGTTTATTCCTTTCTATTGTGAATTTGATCCAAAATCTTTCACACTCGCAAGTGGTCATCATCATTGGTAACTTCTTTTACAAGAAAATCAACACCCCCCAATAGATTTTCATATTCAACTCTCTTATTCTCTGAAATTTCTTATATTCACGCAGTTCAAACATCGGTGTAATTGTTCAATAAAGATCGAACAGTTCTGATTCTAGTTTATATTTTAAAATCTAAAATTGCAATTTTAGATAGTTTGATCTCAACACTATTGATGTTTCAAAAGTGTGATTAATGTATAGTTCCTAACAACATTAATCTAAATTCTATATTTTCACTGCTTGCCCTTTAATACTTTTGCGTCGGAACAATTGAGTGATATGATGAAAAAAAAATCTCAAAAATTGGATTCTCTTTTTCTTTATGTTGATAAATTCTCAAGTTGGATTCTCTTGCCAACATAGGCATTGTGGCTGTTTATATATAAAATATCAAATTGGCAGTGTGGTTGTAAGAGGAAGATGCAACCACTCTTATTTAAAATATGAGTTGTTCAATCCCATCTAATAATCAATGTTATTAGTTCAGATTTCTTATAAGACCCCTTACCTGAGAATCCATAAATTCCGAGTCCAAAATAATGCAAGTATAGCTTTGGAATATAAAAGACTTGGCTTATATTTGGGATGTGTAATTATATCCCTAATAATATGAAGTAGTTGTCAATACTCAATAGACATGTACTATAGCATATATTAATATAGTACATCTTAACTATGTTTAAAAAATAATAATATACATCTTAACTAATTAAATACTGAACCAGCGCTATGCAAAAACCCCCGTTAGTATTACCAAAGCATATCCAAATAAATCATCCCATCTCGAATGCAACTTCAATTCTAATCCATCATCTTCATTGTTATCAAAAAATAATCCAACATCTTCACCTATTTATAACAGTATATTCAACATATCCATCACCAATAAACAGGACAACAACAGCTATATATAAAATATTATTGTGGAGTATTAACTAACCGGTTGCTCAAGTTGTTAATGAATTTCAGTTTAAATTGATTGAGAGCATATGGGTTCAGTCACTAGTTCAAACAATCATGACAAAACTCTACTTAATTACCTTCCGACTAAATTTGGAATTATGCCTAAAAATAGACCATCAATTTATTCTTAGCGTATCATTATCTCTCCAATTTAATAGATAAAGTATAAAAATATAATAAATAATCTTTAAAGTATATGAAATATGTTAATTTAGTCTCTATCTACTATTAAAAGGTTATTGGTTAAATTGACAAATTTTCGTATATTTTAAAGACTAAATTGATCAGTTTTATCATTTTCAAATTGCTTAGTATTTTTTATACATTAGAGATTAAATTGAAGAGAAGTTGATAACTTTTTTTTAGAGGAAGAAAAGTTGATAGCTTCTGTATCAAAAAAATAAATAACGAGAAGTTAATAATTAAAATGTAAATTGATGGTTTGTTAACAAAATACTACTACGGAGCGTTAGCATAATTCCTATCCTCAATAGTAAAGAGGGAAAAAGCAAGTGGCTTCTTCCTCCCCCAACTATTTGAAGCTTAATGTGGATGGTTCTTTTATTAGTTTAAAGGTCTCTCAGCTTGTGTTGGTCTTATTAGAGACTATATATAAAAGCAATTTTGTTTGGGGTTTCTTTTGCATCATTGGTCATTCAAATTGAGAAGGATGAATCATGACTTTCTCCTTATTGAGAAGGATTCTAGTTCAGTTGTTAATTTGGTTAAATCCTAAATAACCCTTAATCTCCACATGTCCCCTTTTCTTCATGAAGATTTGACTCTTTTGGATCGTTCGGATGAAATTGTGAGATCAAACATATTTATCATGAAGCTGTGAGATTAATCCTATTTATCATGAAGCCAATAAGTGTGTAATCTTCTCTTAAATTTGGGTCATAATGAGAATCTGAGATTGGTTGAGTTTCATGATCTCTAACTTCATTGTTGTTGTTGATTTTTGTTAATGATTGTAGAGGGATCTATTTTCCTCGTCTTGTTCTTTAGCTTTCGTTGTTAATTTCTCTTTATACAAAAAGAACACATCACTTTTAATTTTTACGTAATTTTTTAAAAGAAAAAATATAGTAACACCTAACTTGAATTCCTAATGCCAAAATAATTTATAATTATGATAAGTCACTCATTAGTAAGTCATCATTGCAACATTCTATTTTTAGTTAGACTATTTCCCTTTTATAAATATATGAGCTGTAAACGATTGGTTAGAGTATAATCCAAAACCAATGGCCTTAAAAAAGTGTGGATTTGATCAAAACTTAGTGCATAAGAAGAACTAAACTCGTGTCTCTATCCAAAATGAGTTGGATAAGCTTAGTGACACTGTTCTTGGGCTTCCTACTACACAACTTTGCAGTAGGTAAAGGTTATCGTAGCCCCACCATATTAATATAAATTAATATGCAAAAATTATGGCTTTAAGTGCATTTTAAGGCCTATTCTATCAACCACTTTGATTAATTTGCGACCCGATTTTGCTTTATGCATGCTCAATTTTGACTTTATTGGTGTCAATCATTCCTATACCATTTTAATTAGATTTAAGTTGTTTCTTTAGTTTCCATCAAGAGCAACTATTTTATTAATCATGTTCAATACAATTTAGTATATTAACCAAAAATCTAAAAATTAGATGATAATGTGGTCGTCTTATCTAACTCCTAGATATCCTTATTTGCTTGTCTTAGCATAAACCTCGCACTGGAGTTTTCATAAAAAGTACTAAAGAGAGCTTTACAATTTTGAATAATACTTCCAAACCTTGTCGTGTCATGCTTAGAGGATAAGAATCTATCAACAACTCTCTTTGCATCAAGCTTGAAATCAACAGGTCCAAGATGGAGCTCATGAACTCATTATAATGCCTATAACAGTCTAAGAGTTTCTCCCACATGAACATCATAAGGCGGACTATACCATCCAATTTTAGCCAACACAAAGGAGTCTATTTCATCTCTTATGCACATACCTACTCCCACCGTATTTAAATGCATGGGAAAATATACATCAATGTTGCATTTGAAACAACCCTCCCTTGGTTTCTTCACCTAGAATTTTCAAGCCCGTGCTGAAGTTATCGACTGCGGATCCCACATTCTTTCGCTCTTTGATGGTTTGTATTATACCCCTGGATTCCTCGCAGGGAATTTGGATGAGTTGCTCACTTCCAGAAAGGCTCCATTGTTAAACTCGCTCGCTTCGTCATTGATAAACTTCAAAATTGCATGTCAGTTTGTTTTTCCGTCTCTTCCGTTAATTTAACTATGATTACTTGTATGTTGTGAGTTTGTTTCGGATTCATCTCTTACGTAGCGATGTTGGATATGTGGTTACATTTAATTTGAATGAATATCGTTTTATTTACGTAACTTGTTGAATTTATAAACAAATAGGGTTATCATCATCTGTGACCTAGAAGTTATACTAAACAAATGTGATATGGTTGCCGGAGAACATGCCCTACTACCTGAAAAGGCTCCTTCGCCGGTTGACCTTTTTTCTAATGGTAAGATTTAATGTGTTTATTTCCCCTCCTATCCTATCCTATCCTATTTATATACATTCCTCAAGCTTTAAGTTTAAGTTCAATTTTTTGTTTTATATCAGCAGGGAGAAAAGAGGGAATGGCCGTGAATCTGACGTTAGGGGCGATAACTCTAATATGCCACGACAATTTCTATCGATGTGACTCAACTTGATAGTCGCCTCATTGTGCTGTCTGATGGTCGAAATTATGATGTTGGAACCTTTGTTACGGATTTGGAGGAGTTGGACTATTCCAGCAGGTTGTAGAAAGGCTCTATTGTTAAACTTACTCACTTCTTCGTCACCAAATTTCGCAAGAATGATACCAGCAAGTGAGTTTGTTTATTTTGTCTCTCTGTGAATTTATTTAGGTTAGCGAAATGAAAGATCAAATGATTATTAGTCTTCAACTATATTAAGATTTAAGAGTGATGTTTCTAGACTGTGGATGGTTTTATTTCACAAAAGGAAATTATTTATTTACTTGTGATGATGGCTTACAATTTGGTTTTCTGATTTATTATTATATTGTTATAAACAGGAGTATAGTCATCATTGACCTTGATGTTATAGTGGACAAATGTGAGCTGATTGGAGATCCTGTCTCACTACTCGATAATGTACCTTTTTCTCTATTGCTAGTGTTGCTCCTTCTAACAGTTGTGACTGTAAGTAAAATTTAGTGACTTTAGTTTCCGTCCTATCTTACTTAAATTCTTCAGAGGATGTGGTTTTCTCTTTTGCGTTATTCGATTTGTACCCGCATTTGTTTATGTATAGCATAGCATATCATTTCAATGATTGTTATTGCTATGTTGGTGAAAAAATATATATTTTACTTGCCTTAGTACCTGTGAAGGTGTTTGTGGTATTTCTGACTCTTCAATTAATTGGAAAAACTTCCCCAAACATGGCAGTGCAAGAGTGTAGACAGGGATGACAGGATTCTTTGAGGGGTATAAAACGAGACTATTTTGCAAATTTTGAAACATATAGGGACCTATGTAATTAGGGGTGGGCATAGTTCAGTTCGGGATGAAAACTTAACCTGAACCAAACTGTTTGGATTTCGAACTGAACCGAACTGTTTCGAACTGAACCGAGCTGTTATTATTGGTACCATTGAAAATAAATATCAAAAACTAAACAAAATCGAATTTTAGAAGGTAAAATCGAACCGAACTGTTTCGAACCGAACCAAACTATTTTGAATTGTCAGTTCAGTTCTAGAACTGTTAGTAATGGTTCAGTTTTTTTTTTGTTTCGTTCAGTTCAGTTCAGCAGTTCGGTTCGATTTTTTGGCTTTGTTGCCCACCCCTATATGTAATATGTAAATTTTGAAAAATTATTGGGACCAAATTTAAGCTTCGCATTCTATGAGGAAAAGAAGACATTTCAAATTCTTAGTTTTTAGGTAATATAATTCATCAAATCCCTTCATTTTGCAAATTCTTTAAATTTATCATCCAAACAAAATAAATTCTATTGGATACACTACCTCGAAAAATTCATTCATCTAAACACACTATTAGTAAATTTAGTTGATGTCGTATGAATAGTCTAGCTCAAACTACCAATTTAAAATAAGGTTAAATATATTTTTAGTCCCTACAAAATTACAAGTTTTAAGTTTAGTTTCTACAAAAAAAAATTATTCACTTTTAGTCTCTATTCAAGTTTTATATGAACTATTTTGATGACTAAAAGTATCCATTTTTTGTCAATAGTTATCAAAATAGAGACTATTTTTACAAACTACAATATTATAGAGGACTAAAATTACAGTTAAAATTTTATAGGGATTAAACCTGAAGAGTCGTTATTTTGTAGGGATTAAAAACATATTTAACCCTTTAAAATATGATTGGAAAATTCTAGTTTCTAGTCGTACAAAATTCCTGTTATCAGCTTCTTCTTTTTTGTGGGGATATTCCTATTATCAGCTGATAATTACCTATACGTGATATAAAAGTGAGGATATGTACCTCTTTGCATTCAAAAGAGTATCTGCTTTGTTAATCCAACCTTCATTGAAAGGCTTTTCCTACATCATTTCTGTGCTATTTGTGTCAGCTAATGAATTTGAAGTCAAGCTTTATCGACAGTGTTGTTGGTACCTTTTGGTCTACATGAAAAAAGAACTTCCTGTATTTTTCCTTTCAATCCTTGCTCCCAGAAACACATGATAATGATAGAAAGAGAAATGTAAAATGATTCAAGATTCTATCAGCTATTAACATGGGTTAATTAGGAGATTATGTAATTGTTATGTTTGTGAATATTTTGCTGAATAACTTGGTTTAAACTTGGTCATTTAGACAGATTAATCAAGTGGTTTTTCTATTGAGCCAAATGCAAGCTTTGCAGTTTGCATCCTTCACATTTCCTTGTTGGATGTCTCTAGCTCATGCAGCATTGTCTTGTTCACTAACCTTAAGTAACAACCCATGCAACAAGCAAGACAGATGAAAACAATCAAATACCTTATTGTGGTTAACATGAAAATAGATTTACATTTATTATCAAGAGATTAAGTTCGTGCCAATGAACACTATACCAAAAACACCAGTCAAATGAAATAAATACAACATGAAACAACCTAACCATTAGGATACATTAATATTTGTATCAATGCTGTTGAGATTTGTACATCCCAGGTTATCAATTATTGGGTCTCTGATGTGGGTCTTTATAAATTGGGGCCTTGTATTTGAGATATTGGTCTATAACAAATATTTTGAAGCTCACATTTTTGTTCTCTATCGTCCAGTCAATCAATTTTTTCGGTTCTGTCCCCAACCGGAAGAAAAGCGAGAATAGGATATGAATTTGACACAAGGGGCGATAATGAGAATATGTAGCGACAATTTTACGGTTTTTCTATTGAGCCAAATGCAAGCTTTGCGGTTTGCATCCTTCACATTTCCTTGTTGGATGTCTCTGGCTCATGCAGAGATGGCAATTGGATCCAGGCTCGATGGACACCCGCAATGGGTAGGATAAAACCCCGCATTCATGGGTTCGGGCTTCAGTCCGGGTAATTACCCGCAAATTCAAATGAGTATGGGCGCGGGTAAGGGTACTATATTGCACAGTCCCGCAACATGCTATACATATTTATATAATATGATAAATAACTTATTTATTTTTGGTGTATAATTAATTTTGGTGTGGACATGGAAGGGACTTTGGCCATGAGTGCGGTCGGAGGAGAGGAAGAGTTGGAGTCGCGAGCGGCACATTGGAGCATGGTGGATTCTTCTAGCTCCAATCGTGACCTGTGCGATGGCAAAGGTAGGGAGAGGGTCATGTTGTTGTATGTAGGTAACAAAACCAGCACAGGCTTCTGTGAGCCCGGATATCATTTTGAGTACCAAACGCGTGTTAGAGACAGGGGAGTCCACGTTGGCGAGTTGGTCAGAGAGAGTTTTGAGGCGGTTGCAGTATGCTTTGGTTGAGAAAAATTATTTTAGGTTGGTGTTACTAAACTGATTTTCCAGTTGTACTGCCCGGGAATGTTTATTGTCGTTGAACATTGCGGCGATGTGCGTCCAACAGGCTTCGACGGAGTCATCAACAACAAGAATGGATTGGAGAATATTTGTTGTTACTGTTGCATACATCCACTGCAACACCACATCATCAATGCGATTCCACAGATTGGAATCGTTAGCCTTAAGATCAGCCGAGACTTTGATGGCTTGTTCATTCGACAGCGGGATAATATGATCAAGCACGTTGTGAATGCGTGCTTGCACTTTGAAGAGAGCAGACCAGGAGAGGTAGAGGTTAGAGTCATTTTCTAACGTCACAGGGATGATGGTTTTGACGTTATTGATGGCGAAAGCGGAGTGGAATTTTGTTGCAGCCGCAGGAGGAGAATCAAATCGAGTGACTGATGAAGTGTCATCAGAATTTTGAGGAGGGGGGTCGATGGTGCCATGATAGAGCAGGGGGGAGCGGCGGCAGTGGGGAGAAGGGTTATGTTTGGATTCATTTCTTATATGCACAACACAAGGATTGTTCGAAGAAAATTAATTATAGACTCTCGTCGATCTCGTGGTTTAGGTATCCAACCTTCTTGCTTTCCTATGATTGTCATATTAGGGCCCGTTTGGTGCTCATGATAGGAAGACATGATATGATAAAACTATCATATCCTGGTTCAATTTGTTGTTTGGTGCGTCAATAGAAAATGATAACTTAAACTCATTTCTAATCATATCATACTCACCCTCAGGGCCGTTCCTTGGGGGGTGCAAACAGCTCTATAGAGCTGGGCCTCAAAAAATTGGGGGCCCAAAATATTTTTTTTTTTATATATATAATGCAAGTTAAAAAGGAATATATATACTAATGATGTGGTAATATTATCAAATCTGGATGTGTGGCCCAGTGGTAGTGTATGCTGTTGGCTTTCCCATGAACCTGGGTTCAACTACCAGGTTTTTAGTTTTTCCTTCTTTAATTAATATATTTTCCATAAAAACACAATATAATATTTTTTCTTCTTATTTTGTTAGAGTAGATTTTGTAATTTTTTGCCCATATTTATTGTATGAAATAGCAAAGCTCTAGCAACAAAGATTATAATTCCATTATATAATTTATTAAAAAAAACAACAAACATTATAATTAAAAAAACATTATAATTTTTATTTTGTGTCTGTACTAACTAAGGAAAATACAACCTAAAATGTCGATAAAGATATTCACTTGAAATTGTATTTTTATATTATTGATTAAAATATGAATTTTTTTGTGTCAGTTACATGACTTTTATTTATGTTTACGGATGTTATTTTCAATTAAATAAAAGAATGTTTTTTGAAAAAAAAATTATTTTATTAGGGGCCTACTTTTACTTTGAGAGCCGGGCCTCCATTTTCATAGGAACGGCCCTGCTCACCCTTTATTATTTTTATCCTTTGTTTTTGGTGGGTTAGAATTATCCTATCATGATTAACACTAAAATGCTTATTTTGCCCTCTCTCTCAATTCGTCGCTCATGTTCTCTATGCTCTCCATCCATCGACCTTTACATCTTCCTCCATAACTCTTCAACTTCATCTCTTATATTTGTTACAGATCTGACCTCAATTCCACCCTACAATCACTTTTTCCTCAATCTACTTAATTGTTTGTTTGTTTCTTTTTTGATTGTCTATTTTGTATTCAAGTCAAATTTGAAAAGAGATGAAACATAGAGTTTTGGAATTTCGTATTATTTTCATAAGAGACAACAATTAGTTTGATTAAGACTTTGGATTGTAATTGTAAATTTTTTATAGGTTGTTGTTGGCGTATGAATTTTTTTACAGGTTGAAGTTACATAAATGAGTTTTTATAGAACTTTGTAATTGAAGAAGGAAGAAGACAGTAAACAATTTTTTTAATTGAAGAAGTCATGATTTTTTTAATTGAACTTTAAGAACACCCCTAAAAAAAAGGAAGAAGACAATTGACAATAATAGTTTTATATTTGATTAATAATAGTTTAATTATATTTAATTATAATTAATTACAAGCTTAATTATGTCATTTAATTGTGATATATATGATATTATTTTTGTTATCTTGTGTGCAACAAACATGTGATATGATAAATATTTATCATATCCATATCATTTCTTATCCTTATCCAGTTTCATATCTTATCATATCTTTATGATATCATGTGTACCAAATAGATTGGCTTAGCATGATAGAGAAAACATGTGCCACTGAATTGGGACCAATATTGGTCTATGGCTTGTGACAAGCTTTGGCGTTGGAGAAATAAGTCAATTCAAGACCTTACAAATCGTGGCTGATCATTGCAAACACACTACATGAATATTACTCGAGTATTAAACTTCCACCGCAATACTTTTTATTAATTTATCGATCTTTACTTCCAAAATAGTAAAAACTCGTGTTTTCTTTTGCACGGGTCACGTAACATTGTAATAATTATATAAAAATAATTATATTGTTAATATTGTAGAATGTTTATAGGTATTAAATGAAAATTACAAATAATAATGTAATGTTTTTATTAATTTTTTTCTCTTATATAAACAAAAATTTGTGAAATAGTTAAGTCACACCAGTTATGGATTTTATTTGCTTATATAAGCAAAAACAAATTTTTATGCACATAAAAATTTGAAAAGCTCGTGACTATTTTCAAAATCAAAATTAATGTAGTGTTTCTATTAAATAACTTTTTATTTTATATGCAAAAGACTGTTCAATGTTTGCACCGCACCCATTGTAGATTTTATGTACTTATATCTGCTTAAACAAATTTTTATATACATATATGAGAAAGTAGATATGATAAAATTTTAAAAACTCATGACTATTTTCAAAATCAAAATTAATGTAGTGTTCAATTAAATAACTTTTTATTTTATATGCAAAACACTGTTCAATGTTTGCACCGCACCCGTTGCAAATTTTATGGCAGATTTTATGTACTTATATCTAAATAAACAAATTTTTATATACATGTATGAGAAAGTCGATATGATAAAATTTTGGAAACACATGACTATTTTCAAAATATCAACATTAATGTAGTGTGTCTATTAAATAAATTTTTATTTTATATTTAAAACACCGTTAAATATATAAATCGCACTCGTTGAGGAATATATATGCTTATATATGCAGAAGAAAATTTGTATGTATCGATATATGATAGTCGATATGATAAAATTTTGAAAACTCGTGAATATTTTCAAAATATCAACATTAATGCAGTGTTTCTATTGATTAAATTCTATTTTATATGCAAAACATAGTTCAATGTTTGCACCGCTTCCGTTGCAGATTTTAAAAGTTTATATCTACAGAAACAAATTTTTATATACATATATGAGAAAGTCGATATGATAAAATTTTGAAAACTCATGACCATTTTCAAAATATCAACATTAATGTAGTGTGTCTATTAAATAAATTTTATTTTATATGCAAAACTCTGTTCAACGTTTGCACCGCTCCCGTTGCAAATTTAAATGTTTATATCTGTAGAAACAAATTTTTATATAGATATATGAGAAAGTCAATGTGATAAAATTTTGGAAACTCATGACTATTTTCAAAAAATCAACATTAATGTAGTGTGTCAATTAAATATAGTTTTATGTTATATTTAAAACACCGTTAAATATTTAAACTGCACTCGTTCAAGATTTTATATGCTTATATGTGCAGAAGAAAATTTTTTTGGTACCGATATGTGATAGTCGATATGATAAAATTTTGAAAATTCGTGACTATTTTCAAAATATCAACATTAATGCAGTGTTTCTTTTGTTTAAATTTTATTTTATATGCAAAACACAGATCAATGTTTGCACTGCTCCAGTTGCAGATTTTAAATGTTTATATCTGTAGAAACAAATTTTTATATACATATATGAGAAAGTCGATATGATAAAATTTTGAAAACTCGTGACTATTTTCAAAATATCAACATTAATGAAGTGTGTCTATTAAATAAATTTTATTTTATATGCAAAACATTGTTCAACGTTTGCACCGCTCCCGTTGCAGATTTTAAATGTTTATATCTGCAGAAACCAAATTTTTTATAGATATATGAGAAAGTCAATGTGATAAAATTTTGGAAACTCATGACTATTTTAAGAAAATCAACATTAATGTAGTGTGTCTATTAAATATATTTTTATGTTATATTTAAAACACTGTTAAATATTTAAATCACACTCGTTCAAGATTTTATATGCTTATATATGCAGAAGAAAAAAATTTGTACCGATATGTGATAGTCGATATGATAAAATTTTGAAAACTCGTGACTATTTTCAAAATATTGACATTAAAGAGATCTTGGGTTTTAATAAGGACAATTATGAAATTTTGTTGTACTTTGATTTTTATATATTGTTAGTAGATGTTAGTAGATATGAACATTATCCGTAATTAATTTTTCAAAAAACAAATAAATTAGTTTCATAGTTATCCGTGAAAATTGTCGACACTTGTGATGAACATTCTCCGTAATTAATTTTTTAAAAATAAATAAATTAAATTTAATTTGCAAAATGACCATTATGCACATAAATTTAAGGAGATCATGAGTTTTAATAAGGACGATTATGAAATTTTGTTGTACTTCGATTTTTATATATTGTTAGTAGATATATATTGTTAGTAGATGTATATTGTTAGTATATTAGTAAATGTTAGTAGATATGACCATTATCCGTAATTAATTTTTGGAAAAAAAAACAAATAAATTAGTTTCATAGTTATCAGTGGAAATTGGTTACAATTGTGATAAACATTATTCGTAATTAATTTTTACAAAAACAGATAAATTAAATTTTGCACAATGACCATTATGCACATAAAATTAAGGAGATCGTGACTTTTAATAAGGACGATTATGAAATTTTGTTGTACTTCGACTTTTATATATTGTTAGTAGATGTCCACGTGCAGTCTTTCTACTAGTGATGAGCTAGTTAATGGAAAATTATGCTAGTACTAGTATATGCTGGTGTGTTTTTTAATGAATATATTTGTTCAAATGCATCTTGATTATTTTTGGTGAAATACATATTTATTGTTTTTTTAAAGGATATTTATTGTTAAATCATAGCAAAACATTCTATATATTGGATTGATATATATATATATATATATATATATATATGGGGAATATTTTGACTCCAAGAGTAAGTGTATTGTTAACTTACTCTAAATCATGACCTTTAATTTTAATATTGATTAAAGGCTTAGATTGATTGATATGGTAGACTTTAATTTTATTCTCTACTGTAGTCAACACTCATCACCACAAAATAACAACACAGTTAATGTCTTTTAATTGATTGAATTTTTTTTATTATTCTTCTCCCTTATAGCTTTTTTTTTCTCACGCTAAAAAAAATTGTAAAATGGTTAACAGCAAAACTTAAAAACCTTTTCATGGCAAAAAATGTATTTCATGCCTTTCTTTTCTCTTACAAACACGCCAATCTTAACATATATTTTATTTGTATAGTATGTTTCACTTTTTTCTTGTTTGTTCACTATCTTTATTTTATTTTTTGACGAATTTGTACAATAGGTTCTTGGCTTTTCAATTATATGATAATGATTTTGTCAACTAAACAAATAGGTGCAATAGTCAACAATGGATGCTAATGATGTGGAAATATCTCATGAAAATATTTCTATGGGATCTCGAAATGTTGGCGAGGAATTAAATAGTGAACCTTGTAATGGGATGGAATTCAAAACTTTTGAAAAAGTTAGAGAGTTTTACAATTCATTTGCTAGAAAAATGGGTTTTGAAGTACGTGTTCGTTCAACAAAACTGAAAAGAGCTATCTTGGTATGTTCTAATGAAAGCCAACATCTGGTCAAAAGATCTAACAACAAGGAAATCCAAGATGACACAAATCAAGCTAGAGTTCATCTTCTTGAACCGGTTGTAAAGCTTCACTTATTGTTACAAGGGGTACAACATAAGGCAATTGGATTATATGTTCATTTAACAATGATCATAACCATGCTATAGTTAGCCCTAAAAGTGTGTCTTATATGAGATGTCATAAAAAATGGGTGGTGCTGCAAAAAGCCTTGTTAAACATTTTAAGAAGAAGGGATACCGACAGGAAAAGTTGCTACAATTTTCAATAATGGGGATTTAGCTTTCTCTAATAGGGATTGTTGGAATCATATCAAAAAACTTCGAAGTAGGAATTTAGATGTTGGAGATGCTCAAGCTGTTTTCAATTATTGCAAACAGAGACAGGTAGAAAATTCAAACTTTTTCTATCAAATCCAATGCGATGAAGATTCTCGAATGATAATTTTTTTTGGGTTGATGCTAGATCAAGATTAGCATACCAACAATTTGGAGATGTCATTTCTTTTGACACCACATATAAAACCAACAAGTACAGTATGCCATTTGCCCCGTTCGTTGGATTGAATAATCAACTAATCAATTTTATTTGGTTGTGCTTTATTACAAGATGAGTCGGAAAGTTCTTTTTATATGGTTGTTTGAAACTTTTCTTGAGGCAGTGAATGGAAGAAAAAAAATCAAAACTGATCAGGATTTAGCTATGAAAGCTGCTTTAGCAAAAGTGTTTCCAGAAACTAGACATTGTCTCTGCTTATGGCATATTAGAAAAAAATTCCTGAAAAGTTAGTTCATATTTATCATAAGAATTCCATTTTCAAGCGAGAACTTAAAAGTGACATTCATGGTTCACCGAGTATACAAAGTTTTGAAGATGAATGGAGGCGTTGAATGGTTGAGTATAATCTGGAAAACAATGAATGGCTTCAAGGGTCATATAGGATCAGAGAATCATGGATACCAGTTTATAATAGAAGTGATTTTTTTGTTGGGATGAATACAACTCAAAGAAGTGAAAGCATTAATTCATTTTTTTATTCTTTTGTAAATGCTTCGACAAAATTGCAAGAATTTGTGTCAAAGTTTGAAAAGGTGCTTGATAGCCACTTAGAAGCAGAAAAAAGAGAGGATTATGAAAGTAAGCATAAATCTCGCAGGTTTACAACATGGTTAAAACTTGAGGTGCATGCTGGATCTATCTATACAAGAAATATTTTTGTAAATTTCAAGATGAGCTTGTGAAGATCAATAAATTTAGAAAAAAGAATATTAAAAGAGAAGGAGCTAGCTATGTTTATCAAGTGTCTAGTGAATATGATGCTCGAAATATGTATATTGTTGATATAAATTTAGATACAAAAATTGCTAAATGTGGATGTCAACTGTTTGAATATTTGGGGATATTGTGCAGACATATACTGGTAATATTGCAAGCAAAGGATGTCACTCAAATTCCTAGTCATTTCATTTTGCAGCGTTAGACTAAGGATGCTAACAAATGCATTAATGTTTCTTATACTGAAAGTAATTTTGATGATCAATCTGACACTTCAATCAAAGATTTTAAGAAGGATGCATGTTCAACAGAAAGCAAAAATATTAGTTGATCTTGCTGAAGACTCGGGTGAGATATATAAGTTCATTATGTCTGAATTGAGTCATACTCGTATGTCAGCTATTGCAATGAAGAAATCAAATTTACCTGTTTGCGATGGAATTTCTCCTTTGGAATCTAGCCATGATGTCAATCAAATTTATTTGTTAGAGGAAGAAAGTGAACCACCAGAATTGACTATTGGAAACCCACGTCAGCACAAACCAAAGGAAGAAAGAAGGATGGGGAGAAAACCACTCAAAATTGCAGATTCAAGAGTGGACTTGAAGTATCACTTTCAAAGTCATTAGTCAAGAGAAAAACATGTCATGAGTGTGGTGCTCATGGCCACAACAGCAGAACTTGCAAGAAAAGAAATCAAAATTATTAATACATGTGTAGGTAAGTGTTCTTACATTGGTATGTGTTGTCCTTATTATTTAATTTAAATTAACGATTATAATAACTAATTTTACTTATGTTCAAATGCAGGTTTATGGCCATGGTTGGATCAACAACATAGTGATTTATAAGGCATTAGAGTGGTATAATGTGTGAACAAATATACCCTTTTTTATGATGTTGGAATTTTTACGGATTTGTTTTTGAATTTTTAGCTCTTGTTATGTTATGTTGGATTCACATGTTCCTTTACTGTTATGTTGAACTCTTGAGCTCTTTCTCAAATAATATCATCATCTATGTATGTCCATGACAACAAAAACTAATTAAAATGGAGATGCTTATTTTAATTTGTCATTATTTATATAAGAAAATACACCAATTTATTTATTTATTTATTATGCAATTATTGTAAATGAATTGGATATAAGAAAAGACCAGGGTTATTTCCTCTATCATCTTTTTTTTCGTGACAGATTAGTTCAAAAATATGTGTCTACAAAGAAATATAAGAAAGGACCAGGATTATAACGAAAACCAAATAAAATATGTCATATAAATAAAGGGAGAAGAATCAATATGCAATTCTTTAAATTTTACAACTGTTTTCTTTAAAAAAAATATGCAATTTTTTTAGCGTAAACAAAAGTAAAGGGAGAAGAATAAAAAAAATCGTGGTCAAATAAAAAACTTTGATGCTGTTTTTACCATCGTGGTATTAGATTTTTAAAATCCTGAATAACTTTAAGTATATAGAATCAGAGAATCTTGAAATTTTTATTTCAAAAGGACATTTTGAATATTATTATGATTTGCCATGATAGGGTTTTTAAGTTTTGCTGTTAACCCTTTTACATTTTTTTTAGCGTGAGAAAAAAAACAAAGGGAGAAGAATAAAAAAAATCAATCAATTAAAAGACATTAATTGTTGTTATTTTGTGGTGATGAATGTTGACTCCAATAAAGAATAAAACTAAAGCCTACCATATCAATTAATCTAAGTCATTAATCAATATTAGAATTAAAGGTCATGATTTGGAGTAAGTTAACACACTTACTCTTGGAGTCGAAATATCCCCCGTGTGTGTGTGTGTGTGTGTGTGTGTGTATATATATATATATGCATTGTAGTTATGTATGTTATTTCTCATGTAAAAAGTAACAATGATTATCATCAATAGATTGATTCAAGAGGTAAGAGATTTAAGGCCCTTAAACAAGTAACAATGAATTTTATGGACTCTAGTGTACCAAGAAACAATCGGAAGAGAACAATCCACCTTGTGTTCTCCACAAGTTTTTCCCACCTTGGTTAGGCCTGTTAAATTGGGCCGCTGGTTGGTTTTCTCTAAATATTGCTTTTTTTTTACCTCTCCCCGTACACAATCAATACATCCATTCATAACTAACTAATTGTTGGAACAAAATGTATGAACAACTCTCTTTTGGGTTTTGATGATAACAAAGTGTTAAAAAGAAAATTGGAATTGCTAATGCTTGATTTTAAGTGTGCAGAACCACGTTCTTAATGTTTGGTATTTAACATTGGTTTGGAAGAACAAGCTAAGAGCAAGAAGGAAAGCATAGAAGCCTGTATTGCAAGTATGAAGCAAAAATGTGTCTGAAGTAGCTTCTGAAGGCAGAGTCTGAAGACTGCGTCTGAAGAGTGCTTCTGAAGACTGAGTCTGAAGGTCAACAGAAGTCAACGTCTGAAGACTGAGTCTGAAGGTCAACGAAATTCAACGTCTGAAGAAGTGCGTCTGATGAACAGTGCTTCTGAAGGGTGCGTCTGAGACCTGCTTCTGATGAACAGTTCCTGAAGAAGCTTCTGAAGTCTGAGTTCTTAAGGAAAAGCAACAGTCACTGTCAGCATTAAATGTCTGCAATGTCAGAACAGCTCAATGGAACAGTTGTCTCCTTCGAAGAAACATTCTCCAGCTTTTAAGGAAAACAATTCAAACTTTGTGTGCTCTGTTTTCTGCAACTTACGCACACAATCTCAGCTGGACATAGCCTTTACTTGCAACAGCTCTTTGCTGGATTTCTGGGCAATTCTCAACAGCTCTTTTATCCTCTATAAAAGAGTGAAGATTTGAAGAAGAAAATTGCTAAGACTCAAGAAACAAAAGACTGAAATATGTGCTCTGTTTTGCTGTCAAAATACGAAAGTCACCCAAAACAACTTAGAAATTCTTACAAACTTCTATCTTAGAATTTCTTAAGTTTAGAGATTTAACTGAGTTGTATTTTGTGAACACCTCTAATATTTGATCAAGTGTTCAACTCAAACTTATTTTCTTTGTAAATCAGTTAGGTTCAAGTCTCTTGACTGTGTGTCTTGAGCAGGGAAGTCTCTTACTAAGTGTTTGAGCAAATAGAAGTCTCTTAACTTTGTGTTTTGAGCATAGAAGTCTCTTGCTAAGTGCTTGAGCATTGAAAGTCTCTTAGCTTTGTGCTTTGAGCAATTGTAATCAGTTGATTATAGTTAAAATCTCCTGTAAGTGACAGGGGGACTATACTACTTCCGGTTTGTGGAAGGAACTAGTATAAAAACCATTGTGTCTTTCTTTCCCTCTCTCATTTACTTTTAATCTGCTGCATAAACACTCTGAAAAATAGTTCAGAACTGATCTATATCAGAATATGAACTTAACCAAAGTTTTGAGAAAGAAAAGAATCTACCCACACAATTCAACCCCCCCTTCTTGTGTGTTTTTCTCACCTTCAGTTGGTATCAGAGCTCCGGTTCTGATATTCAATCATTTAACAGTGAGTCAGTGAGATCCTGAGAAAAACATGGCTTCCAGTAGTTCCCCTCCACCCTCTCCCAGAAATCAAAGAGGTACTGGTACTTCTGTATCATATGACTATGGTACAGATGAAAGAAAATCTTGTTCACATAATAAACCTCCAATGTTTACTGGTGATCCTGAGAAATTTTCATGGTGGAAAAGCAAGATGTACAGCCACATCATTGGAATTGATGATTCCTTATGGGATATTATAGAAGATAGAATCTCTATTCCAGTTGATGAAGAAGGTGTAGCTGTTAACAGAAGAGGCCTGAGTGATGCTGAGAGGAAGATCTACAGAAAACATCACAATGTCAAAGGTATCATTGTGGATTCTCTACCTCACACTGAGTATCAGAAGCTGAGTGATAAATCAACAGCCAAAGCCATCTTCAAATCCCTCTGCTCTAACTATGAAGGTAACAAAAAGGTTAGAGAAGCAAAGGCTAATATTCTTGTTCAGCAATATGAGCTGTTCAGAATGAAGGAGGATGAAAATATTGAGACTATGTTCTCAAGATTTCAGACTCTGGTTTCTGGACTTCAGATTCTGAAGAAGAGTTATACCACTGCTGATCATGTGAATAAAATTCTAAGAAGTCTGCCATCTAAATGGAGACCCAAAGTGACTGCTATTGAGGAAGCTAATGATCTAAATACTCTAAGTATTGAAGATCTTATAAGCTCCCTCTAAGTGCATGAACTGGGACTTAATGAAGATGATTTTGTTAGAGAGTCTAAGTCAATAGCACTGAAATCCAAAAGAAAGTCTGTAAAAGCTCTAAAAGCTATTGAATCTGATGAAGAATTTCTTGAGGGAAATTCTGAAGAAGATTCAGATGTTGAGGAGCTTGCAATGCTTTCCAAAAGATTTCAGTACTTAGTGAAAAGACAGAAGAAATTCTCTAACAGAAGCAGCAACTTTAATGGATCTGGTTCCAAGAGGGAAGATCAGAAGGGTTGCTACAATTGCAAGAAGCCTGGTCATTTTATTGCTGATTGTCCTGAACTTCAGAAGGACAAGTCAAAAGAAAAATCAAAGAAGACCAGCTCTAAGTCTAGCAACTTCGAGTCTGATGATGAAGAGGAAGCAAACCTGGCATTAATGGCAACATCATTTTCTGATGCAGAATCATGTTCAGACTCTGATGATGAAGATGAGGTATATTCTGAACTCACACGTTCTGAACTGATTGAAACAGTTAAAGATCTTATGAACCACCTCAAAAGCAAGTTAGTTGAATTAAAATCTTTGAAAAATAAACATAACTTGCTGAATGAGGAGAATCTCAAACTTCAGAATCATATCATTGAGATTGATGAAGAAGTTAGAGAACTCAGGGATGTGGCTCATAAGAAACCTGAAGAAATTCCAAATGAACATGAAATTGCTATTCAGGATTTTATCTTAACTGGAATCAATAGAAGTAAGGTTGCTTCTATGATTTATAACATTAACAGAAATAGAGGTGAAGGTATAGGCTTCAATAATGATTCATTCAATCATTCTAATGAATCAAAAATACCATCCTATTCTGAAAATATTATGAAAGGCACTGAGGTGTGCTTTGTGCCTGCTTCTGATAGTTCTGAGAAAAAGAATGTAACAGAAACTGAGACTGCTAAGTCTGAAGTTCCGAACTGCTCAGAATCTAAAGCTTCTGAATCTAAGGGAAAGATGAAGGCAAAATTTAAAACTTTGCCAAAGTCTAAACCAAAAGGTCCCAAGCCTAAGATTATGAGAAAATCAGACTCTAAACCTGAAAATGTTCAAAGTTTGAAGAGTTCAGAACCTAAGACAAGTAAGTCTCAGAGTCTGAAAAATTCAAATTTTACTAAGACTGGGTTTATGAAACCTTCAAAAACTACTAAACCAGTCTATTCAAAACCTTTCAAACCTCAAAATGTCAGACCCAAGGTGCACAAGAAACCTTATCCTTTCAAGATTAACCATAGAGGACCCATAAAGATATGAGTACCTAAGTCTGAGATAATTTCTGTTGCAGATATGCTTGTCATCCAAAGAAAAGGAAAGGTCTTGGTACCTGGACAGTGGCTGCTCGCGTCATATGACAGGAGACAAGTCTATGGACAGTGGCTGCTCGCGTCATATGACAGGAGACAAGTCTATGTTCCAAACCTTGAACATGAAAAAGGGAGGAACTGTGGGGTTTGGAGGAAATCAGAAAGGAAAGATCATTGGTACTGGTAAGATAGGTAATTCTTCCCTGTCCATTAATGATGTTTGGTTGGTAGATGGACTTAGACATAATCTACTTAGCATAAGTCAATTATGTGATAGTGGTTATGATGTCTTGTTTAATAAGAACACTTGCACTGTAATCAACAACAAAGATAAATCTGTTGTGTTCAAAGGAAACAGGAAAAACAATGTTTATAAAATCAATTTTTCAGAACTGGTTGAACAAAAGGTAGTTTGCCTTCTGTCTGTGAGTGATGAGAAATGGGTATGGCACAAAAGGTTGGACATGCTAACTGGAGACTCATCTCTAAGCTTAGCAAGTTACAACTGGTCAGAGGCTGCCAAACATTGACTATCACTCAGATGCTCTTTGTGGAGCATGCCAAATAGGAAAAATTTCCAAAACATCTTTTAAATCCAAAAACATTGTTTCTACCTCAAGACCCTTAGAACTGCTTCACATTGATTTGTTTGGTCCTGTTGGAACAGCTTCAATCAATGGGAAGAAGTATGGGCTTGTAATTGTTGATGATTACAGTAGGTGGACTTGGGATAAATTCCTTAGAACTAAAAATAAAACATATGACGTGTTTAACAAATTCTGAAAACAAGTACAAAATGAAAATGACTTGAAAATTTTAAAAGTCAGAAGTGATCATGGTGGTGAATTTGAAAATGAACCATTTGAAAATTTTTGTGAAGATCATGGAATTCTCCATGAGTTATCTTCTCCTAGAACTCCACAACAAAATGGAGTTGTAGAGAGAAAGAACAGATCTTTGCAAGAAATGGCCAGGACCATGATCCATGAATCTAAAATTGCAAAGTACTTTTGGGCAGAAGTTGTTAACACATCATGTTATGTTCAGAACAGAATCTATATCAGACCTATTCTGAATAAAACAGCATATGAACTATTTAAAGGAAGAAAACCAAGCATTTCTTATTTTCATCAGTTTGGTTGTACTTGTTACATTCTGAACAATAAGATCTACCTAAAGAAATTTGATGCTAAGGCTCAAATAGGTATCTTTTTAGGATACTCAGAGAGATCTAAAGCATACATGGTGTATAATTCTGAAACACATGTTGTTGAAGAATCAATACACATTAGATTTGATGATAAGAAGCTTGGTAATGAAATACCAGAGCTGGTTGAGAGTTTTGTAGACATTAGGCTATCAGAAGACCCTTTAGAACCTGAACAGAGTTCAGAGTCTAAAGAAAGTTCAGAAGCTGAAAATTCTGAAGAAACTGAAAAACTCTCAGATGCTGACACTCCTCCTGAAGCTAATCAAGATCAGCATGGTTCTGAACAAGCCCTTGATGATTCTTCAGAAGCTAATCCACCCAGAACCTTATTCAAGTACAAGTCTTCACATCCTGAGGAGCTGATCATTGGAAACAAGAACAGTCCAAGAAAGACCAGATCAACATTCAGTCAGAATGAATCTTTGGTTGGACTTCTGTCAATGATTGAACCCACAACAGCTGATGAAGCACTTGCAGATGATGGATAGATTTTAGCTATGCAAGAAGAACTGAACCAGTTTCAAAGAAATGATGTCTGGGATTTAGTTGCAAAACCAAATAACAAGAACATTATTGGAACAAAATGGGTGTTCAGAAACAAGCTTAATGAACAAGGAGAAGTGATCAGAAACAAAGCAAGACTGGTTGCTCAAGGCTACAGTCAGCAAGAAGGAATAGACTACACTGAGACATTTGCTCCAGTTGCAAGACTGGAAGCAATCAGGTTACTTCTTTCCTATGCAGTTAATCATGATATCATCTTGTATCAAATGGATGTTAAGAGTGCTTTTTTAAATGGAGTTATTTCTGAAGAAGTTTATGTCAAACAACCTCCTGGCATTGAAGATGTAAAACATCCAGACTTTGTTTTTAAACTTAAGAAATCTTTATATGGTCTGAAACAAGCTCCCAGAGCTTGGTATGAAAGACTAAGTAATTTCTTACTTAAAAATGATTTTGTAAGAGGACAAGTTGACAATACACTCTTTAGAAAAACTCTTAAGAAAGACATCTTAATTGTGCAAATTTATGTTGATGATATCATATTTGGTTTTACTAATGTCTCTCTTTGCAAAGAATTTTCCAAGTTAATGCAGGATGAATTTGAAATGAGCATGATGGGAGAATTGAAATTCTTTCTTGGAATTCAAATCAACCAATGCAAAGATGGAGTGGATGTTCATCAGTCCAAATACACAAAGGAGCTTCTGAAGAAGTTCCAGCTTGAAGATTGTAAACTGATGACAACACCTATGCATCCAACCTGCACTTTAAGCAAAGAGGACAATGGCTCAAAAGTAGATCAGAAGCTCTACAGAGGTATGATAGGTTCTCTGTTATACTTAACTGCTTCTAGGCCAGATATTTTATTCAGTGTATGTCTGTGTGCTAGATTCCAGTCAGATCCTAGAGAATCTCATATGACTGCTGTCAAGAGAATCTTCAGGTATCTGAAAGGAACAACTAATCTGGGACTTCTGCATAAGAAATCCTTAGATTATAAGCTAGTTGGATTCTGTGATGCTGGGGACAGGATTGAAAGAAAATCCACCAGTGGAAATTGTCAATTTCTTGGTGAGAATCTGATATCTTGGGCCGGCAAAAGACAAGCAACTATTGCTTTGTCAACATCAGAAGCAGAATACATCTCGGCTACAAGTTGTTGCACACAACTGTTCTGGATGAAACATCAGTTGGAAGACTATCAGATTCATGAAAACAACATTCTTATTTACTGTGATAATACTGCTGCAATCTGTTTGTCTAAAAATCCAATTCTGCATTCTAGAGCCAAGCATATAGAAATTAAACATCATTTTATAAGAGATTATGTTCAGAAGGGTGTTTTGGATATTCAATTCATTGATACTGATCATCAATGGGCTGACATATTCACAAAACCCCTCACAGAAGACCGATTTAATTTTATTAAAGAGAATCTGAACATGCATTTCATCTCTTGAAAAATATGCTTGACTCTAAATAGAAACTGAGATTCTAAAGTTCATCTGAAGCTAAGACTTATCAGACTTAGTCTGAAGATAGTTCAGCTTCTGAAAACTTCAGAGTCTGAGTTTCAGAATCTGAATTCTGACTTCTGAATTGCATAGTTATCTAATTTTTGGTCAGAATCTGATAAGTTATAACTCTGGGCTATGATGAATTAAGCTTTGAAAGTTACACATCAAAATGCAAATTTGTTTTTTTTGTTCTCAGTTCTGAAATGTTTTAACAAAAACACAGACACACTTTATATTTTCATCATACATGCTCAATTTGGTATCAGACATGTTTAGTATTTCAAACTCATTTAAAAACTCTGAACAATTTTGTCTGAAAGGGTTCAGCAGCACTGAGTTAAATGCTCTGTTTTTCAGTTTTCTGAAAAGAGTTCAGTTGTGCTAAAACATTCAGTTGGTATATGATCTGAACAATTTTGTCTAAAATAGTTCAGTGATACTGAACAGAATGTACTGAACAAAAATGCTCTGAACATTTTTATCTCACATGTTTTCAAACTCTCTTAAAAATCTGAATTTTTCTTTTTGTTGATGACAAAAGGGGGAGTAAAAGTAAACAAGTATTAAGACTCTGAGCTCAGAACATAAGTTAATTTATGTCAGTTAATTAATTTATGAGAACTGTTTAATCTCTTAGCCTCTGAATTAAATTTTGTGAGATAAATTACTCTTTATTGAGTTGAAATGAATTTAAATAACTTGGATAAGACTCAGGGAGCTTACAAACCTCATCCTGTGGATTATCAGACTTAGGGGGAGAGCTTTCAAACCTCACACCCTGAAGTCAACTTGTTATTTACAATTCTGAGTGATAATTTCATCTTATTGTTTTAAGTTGAATTTAATTAACATGGATAAGAGACAAGGGGAGCTTGCAAACCTCACCTTGTGGATTATCAGACTCAGGGGGAGCTTGCAAACCTCATACCCTGAAGTCAGCCTGTTAATTAAAGTTAACAACAATTCTGAAATTTTCACCTTTTTAATTTAAACTGAATTTAATTAACCTGGATCAGACTCAGGGGGAGCTTGCAAACCTCACACCCTGCAGTCAACTTGTTAATTAAATTAACAACAATTTTCTATTAATACTTATGTTTGTCATCGTCAAAAAGGGGGAGATTGTTGGAACAAAATGCATGAACAACTCTCTTTTGGGTTTTGATGATAACAAAGTGTTAAAAAAAAAAATTGGAATTGCTAATGCTTGATTCTAAGTGTGCAGAACCACGTTCTTAATGTTTGGTATTTAACATTGGTTTTGGAAGAACAAGCTAAGAGCAAGAAGGAAAGCATAGAAGCCTGTATTGCAAGTATGAAGCAAAACTGTGTCTGAAGCAGCTTCTGAAGGCAGAGTCTGAAGACTGCGTCTGAAGAGTGCTTCTGAAGACTAAGTCTGAAGGTCAACAGAAGTCAACGTCTGAAGACTGAGTCTGAAGGTCAACGAAAGTCAACGTCTGAAGAAGTGCGTCTGATGAACAGTGCGTCTGATGAACAGTGCTTCTGAAGGGTGCGTCTGAGACCTGCTTCTGATGAACAGTTCCTGAAGAAGCTTCTGAAGTCTGAGTTCTTAAGGAAAAGCAATTGTCACTGTCAGCATTAAATGCATGCAATGTCAGAACAGCTCAATGGAACAGTTGTCTCCTTTGAAGAAACATTATCCAGCTTTTAAGGAAAACAATTCAAACTTTGTGTGCTCTGTTTTCTGCAACTTACGCACACAATCTCAGTTGGACATAGCCTCTACTTGCAACAGCTCTTTGCTGGATTTCTGGGCAATTCTCAACAACTCTTTTATCCTCTATAAAAGGGTGAAGATTTGAAGAAGAAAATTGCTAAGACTCAAGAAACAAAAGACTGAAATCTATGCTCTGTTTTGCTGTCAAAATACGAAAGTCACCCAAAACAACTTAGAAATTCTTACAAACTTCTATCTTAGAATTTCTTAAGTTTAGATTCTTAAACTGAGTTGTATTTTGTGAACACCTCTGATATTTGATCAAGTGTTCAACTCAAACTTATTTTCTTTGTAAATCAGTTTGGTTCAAGTCTCTTGACTGTGTGTCTTGAGCAGGGAAGTCTCTTACTAAGTGTTTGAGTAAATAAAAGTCTCTTAACTTTATGTTTTGAGCATAGAAATCTCTTGCTAAGTGTTTGAGCATTGGAAGTCTCTTAGCTTTGTGCTTTGAGCAATTGTAATCAGTTGATTATAGTTAAAATCTCCTGTAAGTGACAGGGGGACTAGACTACTTCCGGTTTGTGGAAGGAACTAGTATAAAAATCATTGTGTCTTTCTTTCCCTCTCTTATTTACTTTTAATCTGCTGCATAAACACTCTGAAAAATAGTTCAGAACTGATCTATATCAGAATCTGAACTTAACCAAAGTTTTGAGAAAGAAAAGAATCTACCTACGCAATTCAACCCCCCCTTCTTGTGTGTTTTTCTCACCTTCACTAATTACTACACCCTCTAGCCACTATTGACTATTGTAAGCAAAACTCCACATTTTATATTGATTGAATAGATGATGCATGTGGTATATATTAATAAGTTTAAAACATACACTTTGATTATAATAGTGAACAAAAAGTGTATATAATTACCTAAATACCGTCAAAACGGTCATCCCCATTCTTAAAATTACAACTCCAAGGATGCATAACCTCAAGAAGATATTATTCTAATAGAAAGAATTGTGTTATTTGAACAACCATTTTGTTGACAATTTATGGGACAATTATAGACTTACAAAGAAAAAGTAGGTATTGACACGAAAACCAAAGTAATAGAGAGATAAAGTAAAAAATGATGTGAGTATGAGAGAGAAAGTTGTCCCAAAAGTTGTCATAAAATGGTTGTACAAATATCATTTATCTAAGTACAATACTAACTTATGAAAAAATGTATAGACTTTGGCTGACATGTACAAATTCAAATAAAATGATACTGTATTATGCACAAATGTTTTTTTACCATTGAATCAATAAATTAGATTGTATCTTATTTGATCAAATTGTGAAATTTATTAATCTAGCAATAAAAACTAAATTATACGTGATGGAAGACTTGTCTTACTTGTATACCATATAATATAATTGATCGGAGGTGTATATTTAAATTGAATGTAAATATGTATGAGCTACCAAAAGATTGAGGTTCTTCAAAAAAAATAAAATTATTGATCCTTAAGGAATTAGGTAGTCTACGTCAAGTTCTAGGCTTGATTTTTCATTGCTACCTCAAAAAAATTAATTAAGAAAAATAAAAGTAGGTTTGAAAGTGTAAATATTGTACCCACCGTTTTCCTGTCCACAGCTGCAATACTTAATACACCGATGATTTGGAAACATTGCAAACGACCGGTCACTATAAACTTTTAATCAAATCTCTCAAAAGAAAAACTTTTAATAAAAACCTCTCAAAAAACAAATTTTTAATAAATTAAGTCAAAAATAGATTGATAAATAATATTTTGAAATTAAATCCATCAAAAAAGGATTTTATTCAAACATCAACGATAAGTGACCGATTGTGACCATTTTGAAAACAAGCAAGGAACTTAACCTTAGCCGCGACCTGTCGGTTGAACCAAAGTTATTAAACAAAGGTGTGACCCTAACCGCGACCTGCCGGTAGATCCAACACTATAAAAGTTATTGACCCAAGAACAAAGGAAAACTTCTCACAATATAGAAAACTCAAATTGATTAATCTTCAAATTGTGATTTGAGAAGTACATGAGCTTCTTATTTATAGCCTAGGCTTGGAACACTAGAGTTAATTCCCATTACCATGCATTTACCAAATACATTGACAATGATAAGTGCATGGTTATTACCTAGAAAATAGGCACTAACATGATTAAAATTTCCACTAGCCACTATAATAACTTAGAGCACTACTTTGAAGCATTTGGAGAGGCTAGGAGAATACAAAAGATCGTCTAAAAATCCACCCAAAAATAAAAACGGAAATTACATATTAAAATGAAGAAAATTGGACTTTTAATGGTTGTTTTATTTAACACTAATCAGCCCACTAAAACTTCTTGCCATGTGAATTTCTTATAGGTTTCATTCCACATAAGTGTACTTTTGGTCCCCTAACTTTCACAATGTTGCTATTTTGGCCCCCTATTAAAAAAAATGACAAATTTAGTCCCTTATAAATTAGCCCATTTGCAATATTGATCTTTTTCGTCAATTTTGACTTATTCAACGCCTATGTGGCAGGCCACATGTGTAATTAATGATTTAAAAAAATAAAAAAGCCACATAATCTTTTTTTAAATTAAATAAATGAAATTAAAAAATTAAAAAAATTAAAAAATCAGAAAAAATTAAAAATAAAATCCAAAACAATTCATATGCATCATTATTCAAGTTCATGTCTATTTCCATCTCTTCCGATCCAACCCAAACCAAAAGAAAAAAATTATCAACTCATTCAATTCAAAATCCAAAAAATTAACAACCCAAACCCTAATAATAGAACCACTATTACTCCTAACATTATAAACCACAATTTTCCACGGCATCCTCACAGTGGATTTTGCATCCGGTTTCTCGCGGGAGCTGCGAAACAATTGACCGTTCAACCCACCAACCGTTGATGAATGACAGACCAAACGAAACACGATCTGACCTGGTAGAAGTTTGAAAACGGATCCTTTTCGGTTGTTCCATTTCAACGACGGTGGTGGTGGTTGTGGGTGGTGGTGATCGGTGGTTTAAATGGCGGCGGAGAAAGTGGGGTCTTGTATTTTTGAACGAAATTGTGAAAAGTTTGTGACTTTTGAAATGGGTTTTACGTTTTGTTGAAATTAACGTTAATGGGTTGTGGTGGTTTAAGAAATTTTCATGGGGAAACGGAGATTTGGGAATGAAAATGAAATTATAGTTTTGAGTTGGTGAATCTGGAATGAAGTTAATGAGTTGTTGAAGTTACCAGAGGAAGAAGTGAAAGAAGTGAAAAGAATATATCTGAAATGAATGGATGGGTTGAAATCCAGAGGAAGAAGAAGAAGCCATTGAAAGGTGGTCTGGGTGGTTGGGGTTGGTAGAGAGAAAGAAGGCAGATTGAAGCAAACACACACAAACTGCAAATTCCTCCCATCCCTCACGTGTCCATTCCTTTTTTCATTTTTTCTGATTTTTTAATTTTTTAATTTCATTTATTTAATTTAAAATGATTATGTGGTTTTTAAAAAAATTTTAATTCATTAATTACACACGTGGCCTACCACATAGGCGTTGAATAAGTCAAAATTGACCAAAAGGATGAATATTACAAAGATACTAATTTATAGGGGACTAAATTTTTCATTTTTTTTAATAGGGGGCCAAAATCGCAACATTGGAAAAGTTAGGGGGACCAAAAGTACACTTAAGCCTATAAATTTTTGTAAAGTTTATTACCTATTTTTTTTTATAGAAAAGATTGAAGGTGATATGATAATGCTACAATTCAAAGTAAAGAAGATTTTAAGATCCAATCACCCGTCACTCTTGCCTCTAAATCAAACTCTTTAGGATTAATGAAAAATGATTAAATCAACACTACCTCCGTTCCTAATTATATGACCCTTTTGGAAAAATAACGGAAATTAATAAAATTGAAAGTGGTACTAAATTTGTTTGTAATTGCTATTGTTTTTACAATTTTATCCTTTAAGAGAGAGTGTTAGTGTATGTTTTCAATATAGTATTTAATACTGATTTAAGAAAAAGATATAAAATAAATAGGGATGTGTTGACAAAGAATTAATTAATGTACTTTGAAATACCAAAGATGTATTATAAAAGGAGACAATTTTTTTTCTCAAAATAGTCTTATATTTAAAGACGGAGGTAGTAGTAATTTTGAAACAACCATAATTCCATATGCACATTATATAATAAACACGTTAAATATATTCCGGATTCTCATTCTCATTCTCATTCTCATTCTCATTCTCATTCTCATTCAATGTCTATGAGAGTATTTTACCTAGTCCTCCTAATCCTTTGCGGATCTCCACGCTTTCGTAGAAATGCCATCAATATAAAAAAATAATCAATTTTTTTTATTTTCAATTAAATAGTAGTAAAAAAAAAGTCAAAGTTTAGTCATAAAAAAAAATTAAGATATTAAAAAAACATTATTGTGATTCTTTCGGCAAAAATAAACATCATATATAAGATAAATTTATACACATACTGTGTGAAAAGATAAATAAATCAAACATATAAAATATTTTAATATATACACCTTACGATCCTTATTATAAGAAAATTTTCACTTTTTAAATTCGTTAAATAACTGATGTATATTATTTATATTATAGACCAAATACATTAGTTATTCGGTAAACCTAAAATAAATTTATCCTTAAAATAGGGACCGAAGAGAGTAAATATAAAGATTACTTAGTTAATTATTCAATGACGAGTCCGGTACAACAAGTGTATGATCCCTATCCCAAACCATCCTTGTGGGGACTTTCTCCCCCTTTCTCGCGAGGAAAACTCATCGCTCGCAGGGTCCCAAATAGAGAAGTTCTCGCATAGATTTTTACTTGTAGAAACAAATTGACATCTCTATCTATGTAAATTGATTAATTAAGCATTTTGATTTAAATTTTTTATTTGAAAAAATAGAATTTAAATTTTAATATACATTGAATAAAGTGTCTATAATGCTCTTCAAACTCTAACTTTAGTTCATGCAAGTTTTAAGAAATCTATATATTTGTCAAAAGAATATAACATTATTATAAAATATATATGGCTTAACTTACCAACTTAACTTACCCATAACAATAGAAAAATGTGAGTTAAAAGTGTCTTCTGCATAATTTGATTTGAATATACTTGTGTAAAATAGCGAGTTGATCAATAGATTGTTTATTTGGGTTTACAATAAAAATTGATTTTCATTGAATTGATTTTGTTTGAATTGAGGTAAAATAATATACGTTTAAATATGTTTTTTTTTTAAGCAAAAGTAATGCTAGGTGCATTACAAGATATCATTAAACCAAAAAGAAATGTACAAAACGTTTAAATATGTTATTAAGAAGGTGAATGGAACAATAGACCTGTATGTAATAATAATATTTAAATACAAAAATTATAAATCTTAACTTCAAATTAAAATATGTTCTCTTGTAAATTCATTTATAATCGAAACTCTGAAAGATGACAAAATCAATTATAAATTTTCAGAACAACTTAAAATCCACTAACAAGCTAACCAAAACATGCATGAAAACTAAGAATCACATTTAAAGAAGAAAAAAACTCAAAATTTCAACTTAAAGTTAGAATATGTTTTGCAGTATATTTGATATCCATATAAAAAAAGTATATTTGATATCAGTCAGATGTATCAATACACCACAAAAAAAAAAGTCATGTATATGAAAGTTAAAGAGTTGATCAATTACTCCCACCGTCTCTAGTTATACTTCCCATAATATAAGCTTATTTAAAAAAAGGTTTGTTTAACAAGTGTAAGATTGCCCATATTAAAGTAACTAAAAGTGAAAACTTTTTATTGAAAATAATAACTTTCTTAGAGGAATAATTTATTAAAAAGATACATATTTATTAATAAATGCACAAGTTATAATACAAACTTACTTTTTTAAATTTCTTAACATGTGCAAATTTGCACATGATAGAAAAACCCTTTAAAAATTAGGGTTAAATATGTTTTTAGTCTCTATAAATATACCAACTCTTCTTTGTAGTCCCTATAATTTTTTTTTCGACTTTTAGTCCCTAAAAATTTTTCATTTTCACTTTTGGTCCCTCCTTTAAAGTAAACTCATATGTAGAATTCATATTTTTGAATAATTTTTTTGCAGAAAAGTTATTAATATTATAAAAATCACTCCAAAAAAATTATAATTTTTTAACAAAACATGAATTAAATATGAATTTTTATATTTTTGGTGGTTAAAAATTCATATTTAATTTATGTTTTGTTAAAAAAATTCTATTTTTTTGAGAAATTTTTACAATATTCTACACATTAATGCAAGATTTCATTAAAAAATACATGAGTTGATTTAAAAATAGGGAGCAAAAGTGGTGATTAAAAATTTTATAGAGACTAAAAGTCCAAGAAAAAATTTAGATGATTAAAACGAAAATTTAATATATTTATAGGAAACACAAACCCTAAAAATTACTAGATACATTTATTTCTTTTTTAAAAATATATACTTTATTAATGCTATCAAGTTGCTTTGAAACATGAAAAGTCCATATTAACTTCAACTACTACAAACAAATGGTAATTTAGCAATTGTATATAGATATTAATTATAATAACAATTTCTTTTAATATATTGGTGAAAAGTGAAATAAGTGTTTATAATTAGTGACATATGATATATTTTGAATTAAATGTCTATTTGACAAGGATAATAAATAAACTCGCAGAACTAAAAAAAATTGTTTGCAAAAAAAGGACGGAGGGAGGGAGTATTTTTTTTTTATAAGTCACAACAAACACTCACACGTGCCGGCCTCGAAAGTATCGAAGGAAAGTTGGAAAAACCTCAAAACCTTAACGAGGAACCAAACCAAAAACATTGTACTATAATGTTCTTCCTATAAATACATTCCTCAGTGTTTTATCTTCTCGACTCATTTTATTGTGTTTCATTTCATTTTCACTTCGTTTCCTCCGTCCTTCCTTAGATCTCAGATCTCTCTCTCCAATGGCTTCCATCACCACTACCTCCATGTCCCTCCTCTCCCTCTCCAACCAATCTATGGTATGCAATAACCCCTTTTCATTTTCTTAATCTTTTTTATCAATCTATGGATCTGTTTGTCATGTTAATTAACATAAAAGATTTCATTTTTATTAGTTTGTGGGTGTAATTTGGACGTGTCGGTATCATAGTCATTTTTTTTGTTGATTTATGATCCTGACAAATGTTGATTAGTATGGTTACTGCTAATTATTGTGTTTTACTGGTTATATTAATTTGGTTATTGTTGGATGTGAAAACAAAAACAGGTTTCTTGTGCTAGGATCTCTGGCCCAAGTTCAGTTTCCCTTTCAATTAAGGGAAGGAACTTTCCATCTATTGCTTTGCAGCAAAATGGACGTCGGTTTCATGTTACATGTGCGGTAAGATTTTAAGCCATAAAAATCTTTAGACTTGTATAAATGATTTTGACATGTTTGGGATGTTGTTGTGTAAAATTGATTTTGACATGTTTGGTTGTTGTGTGTAAATTTGATTTTGCATCTAGATTAATATTGATTCTAACTTGAAGCTAGAATTTGGAGCTTTTGCCTCTACAATTGAATTTTAGCCTCAAATTTATTGATTTAACCCACTTTTACATGAAAGTATATAAACGTAAATCACTTTACATTCAACTCATTTTTAATCAAAATCAATTTTACAAAATCAGTTTATTCAAAATAATTTTTATCACCGCAGAAGCAACCAAACACTTCGTTTTATCATCTCTATTTCATTCGTTTGAGTATCTTTATGCTTAGCCTGGGTTTTGGATTGTGGAGAGTTCATATTCCGTCTTTAGTTTCTGGTAATGAAAGTCCATCTTTAGTTGTACCGAGTTATCTGCATTACAAAATCTCCTGTTTTGTTGTTATCTGTTGAAGATTTTCATTTCTGTTGGAGTTATCAATGATGACTTATGGTTATAATAACTATTGATTACGTGCTTAGAATTGCAGAGAACTAAAACAAAATTATTGGGCTGTTCTAATGTGGACTGATGCTGAACTTTTGTGATATTTAAGATGATATAACAAGAATGGACTTTAATTTTGTGCAGGCTAAACCAGAGACTGTGCAGAAGGTGTGTGACATAGTCAAGAAACAATTGGCCCTGCCAGAAGGTTCAACTGTTACTGGAGAGTCTAAATTTACCACACTTGGAGCTGATTCTCTTGACACGGTATATTTCTATTTATTATCTACTAATTACTGTAGTGGGAAATTGCGAATTTGCAATACATAATCATTCAAAAAAATCTTAACTTTTCAGTTTTTGCTATTGTTGATTGTATCTACTAGCAACCTGATATTTGAACTATACATACACATGTCTTGATGTTAGTGAGATTTTTTTTTTCTTCTCATGATTTGTTGGAGCAAGAGGTTTTTTACAATGAGAAAGTGTTGATGCATTGTATAAAAAACTAGCGCTTCTAAGCCCTCATATTTGACCGTGGCATCCTGTGATGGGATTCTCCTGAAATCATGATCATCCTTTTAGTGGTTATTAGTTTCTCTTCTAACATAAGTATTTGATGCTCTGGTAAGAGAAAGAGTTAAGCTGCACTTCAGTACTGAAATAAACTGGAAATACATACAAGTAACTACATGTGTTCATTGTTAACTACATGCAAACAAGCTATATGTAGTTTCTAATCTACAGTCTATATTTATTGTGTCTCTGATAAGATAAAACGCCGCTGATTGTCAATCGAGTTTAGTTAACAGTTTACTATTATTGTGTCAATTATAAAACATCTCAGTTCGTTTAAGCAATTTTAGTTTTTTTTTATTTCCTTGGCTGTCTTAGGGCATGTTTGGATTGACTTATTTGAGCTTATCTACAGGCATATAAGTACTTGTGACTGTTTCAAAGAGCTTATGAAAACAGCTTATGACATGATCATAAGCTTTTTTCAGCTTATTTTCATAAGCTCTCCTAGATACCTTATGAAAATAACTTATAGCTTAAGTGAAAATGGATTGACTTGTTATAGGAAGATCATATACATTAACACTTATATGAAGAGCATTTGTGCTATAAACACCTTTTTTTTACAAAATATTGTAAGTGCTTAATTAAGTTGTTTATCCAAACAGAGTCTTGGTCTGTATCCTGCTTGACATGATTTTTTTTAAAGATGTTACTTTTTTGTGGAGGATCTATATTACCATATACTCTTACGTCACAGTCACACTACCTTACTGCTTGAGCTATATGATCAAATGGAATGCTATATATGATTATTTGATTCATATCAGGAAAATCAGAACACAGTGTCTGGATTACATTTTACGATCTTTTGCCCATTTATATAGACTTAAATTTCAAATTTTGTGCAGGTTGAGATTGTGATGGGACTTGAGGAGGAATTTGGCATTAGTGTGGAAGAAGAAAGTGCCCAGACCATCACCACCGTTCAAGAAGCTGCTGACATGATTGATAAGCTTCTTGAGACCAAAGCTTAAACTAGCAAAGAGAAGGACTTACATGTCCGTTTTGGAGTTTTTTGTGTTATGTGATCTTTGGTGTTTCAGTTTGATTGAACTTTCATGTAACTGCTAGATATTTTCTGGACCGTATTAGAATTACAATAATACTAGTTTTGTAGAACTTGTCGCTTTCTTTACCTATAAAATGAAATTTGCTCCTAAATCACAGGTATTTGCCGTCATGAGATATTCATGTGTTCCCTACTCAAGATATTTGCCTCTCATTCTCTCAATTCTGGCAAGAGTAGTTATTATAGATTCACATGACCAAAAATATAATGATTAGGATCCAATGCCTAAAAGAAAGTGAAATTTCAGGCAGGACCTTATTTTAAACCCTATAACAGAATATGCAAAACAGCAGTTCAGAAGCAGAATAAAAAACAGACAAAAAATGGTTATTTGATTAACCAGTTCGATGACAAACACACCTACATCTGGAGGCTACCAAGCCAGGAAGGAAATCCACTAAAATAGTATCACTACCCGTGGTATTTCTACCTAGGGACTCCTAGATATAAGACCCCTCTTACTTCACTCAGTCAATCACTGCCCCAGTGATTATCAGACTCTAACAAATCAAAGATGAAGACACTCTTCAAAACATAATCAGTCACTCTTGCTTAAAAGCTTCAAGTGATTACAACTCAATAAACTAAACCAACTCTAAACAATTGAGTGGTGTACAGAAAAACAAAGCATACAGCTCACAACTAACAGACTCAAAATCTAAGACTCTTTCAATGACAGCTTTGGTTGAGATCCTTTTCTTCAATGACAGCGTCCCCTCTTTATAGCTTCAGTAGCAACATAAACTTGAGTCAAATCCTTCAAAGATATATTTCCAAAATACTTTTAGAAACATATAGAAGCAATTTATTTTCCAGAAATATATTTTCTAAAGATTTCTTTGAAAATATATTCACAAATAATTGAATCCAATCTTCAGAAAATATCTTGCGAAATTCTTCTTCCTTCTAGAAACACAGCTTGGAGAATTCTTCAATTAAATCTTCAAATGATCAGGTGAGAAAATAAATAACTCCAAGTGCGAAAACAAGACTGCTTCTGAAAGTTGCTTCTGAAGTTCAGCTTCTGAAGCACTGTTCAGCGTCTGAACATCAGCTTCTGAAGGTTCAGCGTCTGAAGTACTGTTCAGCTTCTGATGACCCAGCTTCTGAAGTACTGTTTCTGAGGTCCAGCTTCTGAAGACACACATTGCTTGTATATTTGATTTTAGCAAACATGAAGCCAACAACCAAATATCCAACAATCTCCCCCTATGGCAAATTTTGGGCTAAAATCAATTAGAGAACAGAGAGACAACAAAGTACAAGCTTCTTCACACAACAAAGTACTCAACCATGAAGAACACAAAACGTAGCAATCAGCAAAGTAACAGCAATAGAGTCAGTAGCGAAAAAGAACAAACATACTACGTATTCACTCATACAACAACAGCTTCTGAGGACACACACTCCCCCTGAAACACACAGCTCCTGAAACAGATCAGTTTCACATATACTCCCCCTGAAACAGAGACTCCCCCTGAAACATATCACATCAGTTATTCTGTATTCCTTTAGAGTCAAACTGGTTTCTGAATTGTAATGCTGCTTCTGAAACAAACACTTATACTATTTTTTGAACAAACACTTATTGATCTCCCCCTTTTTAGCCAAACAATTTTGACAAAACACAGTCTTCACACAGAAGACAGAAACTGAATTAGTAACAGAGACTGTTTTGACATCAGACTCTGCATCAGACATAGCTTCTTTATAAGGACCAACATCATCTTTATCTCCCTTACTTCCTGCTTGCTCACCCTCAGCAATCTGTAATTGCTATAACTCCTCATGCAGATTACCCCTTGAAAAATCATCAACACAAACATTCTTCTTTCCACCTAGGCTTTCATCTAACATTGACCTCATGACATCCATGTGAAGTTTAAGATGTTGCAGCTTCTTGTGAGACATCTTGATTTGTTTTCCACTTTGACACTCACCACAAATTTTGTCTTCATTAATCTTAAGTTTGGGTAGTCCTCTGTTGGCTTCCACAGTCTTGACTTTCTTCAAACCCCTCAGGTTTAAGTGCCCAAGTTTCTGGTGACAGAGTCTGACTTCTTCTTCAGGTACCCACAAGTAACAATTGTCCTTAGATCTCTTACCTCTCATTAGCACTTCTCTTTTCCCAGCATTTACCAGACACTCAGTTTTGTTGAAGTTTACTTTCATCCCTTGATCACACAGCTGACTTATGCTAATCAAATTAGAAGTTAACCCTTTAACAAACAACACATTGTCTAACCTTGGTAGTCCATCACTGACCAAATCTCCAATTCCAAGAATTTTTCCTCTAGCTCCACCACCAAAAGTCACATAGCCACTGGTGCAAGGTCTTATACTCTCAAGAATTTTACTAACTCCAGTCATGTGTCTAGAGCATCCACTGTCAAAGTACCAGTTTTCCCCAGATGATGCTCTAAGAGACGTGTGAGCTGTTAGACCAACCATATTACATTTGGGTCTCCATTCATTCTTGACATTGATTTTGTTTACAATGGGTTCCACTTTTTTTTTGTTGAAAGTGCTTGGGGAATCCATGCAGCTTGTAACAGAATGGCTTTATATGCCCCTTTTTCCCACAATAATGACATACCGAAGGACGAGATGCCCTCCTGCTCTTAGATCCCTCAGGCTCCTTCTGATGTTCCATCTTAGATTTGCCCATCATTGGATCATGTGTTTTAACAGCTGCAATGAATTTTTTAGCTGGATTTTGCTGTTTGTTCAAGATCATGTCATCAAATCCTATACCATTTGGTTTGCCTTGGTTCTGATTCTCCAAAATCTTTTCAAGCATATCAGTACCAGTGTTCATCATTCTGATTTGCTTCTTCATGTGATCAAGTTGAGAGTTCAGCTGGGTTACCTCATCTTTGAGATCAGAAATTTGCTCTAAGTGTTCACTTCTTTCAGCAAGCAGTTGACTGATAGTCTTCTTCTGATTTTCTGATAACTTGCAAACTTCTTCATTTCTGAGGTATAGTTTTTCATAAGAGGCAGCTGGTTCTTCAAAAGACAATTCTTCATCACTGGATTCAGTATCAGATGATGTTTCAGAACCTGATGGTGTTTCAGAACCCATAACTTCATCATTAGTCATGCATCTACCAGTAAAGGCAGCAACATGCTTGGCTGATTCATTCCCCACTTCTCCTTCTGAGTCATCTTCATCAGACCAAGACACTGTCAGACTCTTCTTCTGTTTCTTGAGGTATGTGGCACATTCAGTTCTAATGTGGCCATATCCTTCACACTCATGACATTGAACACCTTTTGATTGACTGCTCTTCTCATCAGTTCTTGTCCTGTCAGCCTGCTTCAGAATCTTTTTAAACTGCCTACTAAGCATCACAAGAGCTTCTGATGTGTTTTCATCATCCACAGTATCAGCATCTGCTACAAAAGCAACACCTTTCCCCTTCTTATCAGTTCTGGCTATTTCAAAATTCTGAAGAGATCATATCAATTCCTCAACCTTCATGCTGGAGATGTCTTGTGCTTCCTCAATTGCAGTCACCTTCATATCAAATCTCTTAGGTAGGGATCTGAGGATCTTTCTCACAAGTTTCTCATCAGATATTCTTTCTCCAAGTGACTCAAATGAGTTGGCCATGTCCAAGTGATAAGTTCCAGAAAGTAGTTATCATTTGATATATATTTAGGCACTTATGTTACTTGTTTTACAAGGTATCATAGGATAAGCTCAGAATTATTGATCGAATACTAAATTATTGATCCTATGTCTAACCCCATTCATTTGTGCAGGAAATACCATGCTAGGACCTGAGATTGAGCAAAGAAACATGAATAATTGATAAGGCTTCATCGCTACAGCGGAGGATTAGTCGCTATAGCGCGCCTAGGCGGGGAGAAACTAAGGTTCCATCGCTACATCGATGGATCTGGTCGCTATAGCGACCAAGGGCGGTTTGAACCCCGTTTGCTGACGTGGAGCAAACCTAAAGGCCAAGAAATCTTCCATCGCTACAACGACTAACTCATCGTTGTAGCGAGCCTTAGAAAAATCAGATAGTATTTAAGCCTTTTAGCTCATTTTCTGATTATTAAGATATACTTCCAGAAAGAGAATAAGGCTAAAAGGAGGCATTCTTCATAGAGCAAAAGTGATCTAAGTGTAGATTAACTAAGAATCTTTGAGAAATCAAGTCTTAGCTTTGGATCTCCATCTTTCTTTCCACTTTTGTATTGTTGTTCATGAAAATGAACAACTAAATCCCCTTTGTTGGGATTAGAGGTAATCAATCAATCTTAGATGTAAACTTTTGATCTTTCAAATATATGATTCTAGCCTTTTATATATTATTGAGTTTATTCTTGTTTTCCATTATTATGTTTGATTTAAATGATATTGAAAAATACTTTTGAATCTAGGTATATAATATTCTATCAAAATAAGAAATTCTAGACATGGAATTTGGTTTTGATAATCACACAAAGTGTCTGAATGTAAAGCTTTCGAATCGTTTAATAGATTGAGACATCGTCGATTAAACGATACGATCGATCTCACAACGTCATTCAGACACGAATGATGTTGTCGAGTGATACGTGATAATATCGTATATAAGAAAAGCTAGAATCCATATATATGATCATTAGAATATAATCGATGTTTGATTGATGAAATTTGATCCTAACGCTTTTTACGCCCTATTACTCTCTGTTTTTATTAACAGTTTTGAAGTCAAATAGTTTATAGCAAACAAATGATTAAACCCTTAACTTAAAATGATAATCAGTGTTGAACAGTTTATGATATCGCATTAATCGTTGTGGAGACGATATAAAAATATACTTACTTTTGACTAAACATCACCAGGACATTCATGTAAAAATCTTGTATGTTCTCATCCTCCAACATTTTGAGATTTTCAAATTTGGTGGTGAGAAATTGAAGTCTGGACAGTTTTACCTTAGATGTGCCTTCATGAGTAGTCTTGAGAATCTCTCAGGCATCATTAGCTACAGTGCACTGCTTGATCAGTCTGAACATATTCTTGTCCTCTCCATTGAATATAGCATTCAAGGCTTTGGAGTTTCCAAGAGCTAATTCATCTTCTTCCTTGGACCACACTTCTTCTGGTTTCAGATCAGCTGTCTTCTTTCCATCTTTGTCAAGCACAACAGGATGTTCCCAACCTTTCAGAACTGCTTTCCAGGTCTTACTATCTATGGATTTAAGGAAAGCACTCATGCGTGATTTCCAATAATCATAGTTGGAACCATCCAACAGTGGTGGTATGTTTACAAATCCTCCTTCTTTCTCCATTATGCCAGAAAAACCTTCCCTGGAGCTCACCCTAAAACAGGCAGGGTGCCTGCTATGATGCCAATTGAAATTCCTGGCAGGACCTGAATCTGAACCGTAAAACATAGTATGCAAAACAGCAGTTCAGAAGCAGAATAAAAAACAGACAGAAAGTAAAAACACAGGTTAATTGTTAACCCAGTTCGGTGACAAACACACCTACATCTGGAGGCTACCAAGCCAGGAGGAAAACCACTAAAATAGTATCAATTCGAACTACTGTGTAAACAACCCCTGTTTCACAGTCTTCTCACTTAATCACTACCCGTGGTATTTCTACTTAGGAACTCCTAGATATAAGACCCCACTTACTTCCCTCAGTCAATCACTGCCCCAGTGATTATCAGACTCTAACAAATCAAAGATGAAGACACTCTTCAAAACATAATCAGTCACTCTTGCTTAAAAGCTTCAAGTGATTACAACTCAATAAACTAAACCAGCTCTAAACAATTGAGTGGTGTACAGAAAAACAGAGCATACAACTCACAACTAACAGACTCAAAACCTAAGAATCTTTCATTGACAGCTTTGGTTGAGATCCTTTTCTTCAATGACAGCGTCCTCTCTTTATAGCTTCAGCAACAACATAAACTTGAGCCAAATCCTTCAAAGATATATTTCCAAAAAACTTTAGAAACATATAGAAGCAATTTATTTTCCAGAAATATATTTTCTAAAGATTTCTTTGAAAATATATTCACAAATAATTGAATCCAATCTTCAGAAAATATCTTGCGAAATTCTTCTTCCTTCTAGAAACACAGCTTGGAGAATTCTTCAATTAAATCTTCAAATGATCAGGTGAGAAAATAAATAACTCCAAGTGCGAAAATAAGAATGCTTCTGAAAGTTGCCTCTGAAGTTCAGCTTCTGAAGTTTCAGCGTCTGAAGCACTGTTCAGCGTCTGAACATCAGCTTCTGAAGGTTCAGCGTCTGAAGTACCGTTCAGCTTCTGATGACCTAACTTCTGAAGTACTGTTCAACTTCTGATGACCCAGCTTCTGAAGTACTGTTTCTGAGGTCCAGCTTCTTAAGACGCACATTGCTTGTATATTTGATTTTAGCAAACATGAAGCCAACAACCAAATATCCAACAATCTCCCCCTTTGGCAAATTTTTGGCTAAAATCAATTAGAGAACAGAGAGACAACAAAGTACAAGCGTACTCACACAACAAAGTACTCAACCATGAAGAACACAAAACGTAGCAATCGGCAAAGTAACAGCAACAGAGTCAGCAGCGGAAAAGAACAAACATACTACGTATTCACTCATACAGCAGCAGCTTCTGAGGACACACACTCCCCCTGAAACACACAGCTCCTGAAATAGATCAGTTTCACATATACTCCCCCTGAAACAGAGACTCCCCCTGAAACATATCACATCAGTTATTCTGTATTGCTTCAGAGTCAAACTGGTTTCTGAACTGTAATGCTGCTTCTGAAACAAACACTTATACTGTTTTCTGAAAAAACACTTATTGATCTCCCCCTTTTTAGCCAAACAATTTTGACAAAACACAGTCTTCACATAGGAGACAGAAACTGAATTAGTAACAGAGACTGTTTTTGAAGGGAAATCGACATACAAGGCGCAGCGGAAGTTTAAAATTTTTGATTTCCTTTCCTTGGATCATTACGAATATCACATGAATCAGTGATAGAATTGTTACCTCTTTGTAATGCCGAAACTGTTTCTTTGATCACAGCTGAGCAAGTAAGCAAAGCCTCTACTCGTCCACACGAACAGCTTCCTCTGGTTCCCGGTGCTAGCCAAGCGATCAGAGGTTAGGGAGAGAAGTGGGGATTCATTTTCGCCTTTAGGGTTACACGAAAATTGCCTTAGCTGATTTCAGCACTAGAGCTTCTATTTATAGAGCTCCTTGCTGCACAAAATCAGCTTGAGCTTCCATAAGCCCATTAACCCATCAGCTTCCGCTAACTAATTAGCGTCAATTGCTAAACGCACCCCATCATATAAGTATTACTTATATTTCTCCTTTTTACCGTTCTATTGTGTGTGACCCTATAGGTTCTTGTAACGTTGGCAATAATATTAAATCCCATATTTAATATTATAAACAGTGAGCGGTATCTAGCAACACATCACTGCTACCCAAGTGACAAGAATGTCAAGTGATCTGACGAAACCTTTCCATGATAATATATATGTGTACGATTACTCCTTTGTCCTGATATCTTTATTGTACACAAGGCATATTTTGCGTCACCCTTGTTTAGCTCAATATTTATATTTCTTGATCCCGAAATATACTGAATAACGAATAAGTCCAACATCTCATATTGACTTAATTCGGCATGGCCATGCATTTTTCCAGTCATATTTCATCAAGAGGCCTAAAGATATATCTCCTGTTATGAAGGAGGGACAAATCCCATCTAGGACACTCATGTCCCTCAGCATGATTCGTCGAGTGCCCATTAACCAACGTTATAGTTATCTTGTTACAGATAACGTTTGAATGACAATAAAGCACTTGAGTCCACATCTAGGGATCACAGTGGTTTCAGGTCTAAGTGTGATATACACTATTATCATTGTGAGAATAACTTATGACGATTTCATAACATACTATGTAGTATTCTCACGATGGTCAATCCAGTATAAATATTACTCCTAATACTTATACCTATGTATGGACTTAATATCTCATATTCATGACCCATGAGATATGGTCATCAGTCTACATACATAATAGTCTCCACGCTTTATTATTATCCCAATTCATATTAAAGCTTGACTACGGATACCTTTAAGAATATTGTTCTTTCTGTTGATGTAATCTCATGATTAAGTCACACTTAATATTCCATCACATGAACTAACTATTCTAGGGACTTTATTTATCTTATAACAAGTGTAATAAAGAACGCCATATCTTATTCAATAATAAAAGTCATGATACATATAAAAGTTTAACATAAACTATTGGCCTCTAGGGCTTACACCAACAGTTTTGACATCAGACTCTGCATCAGACATAGCTTCTTTATAAGGACCAGCATCATCTTCATCTCCCTTACTTCCTGCTTGCTCACCCTCAACAATCTGTAATTGCTATAACTCCTCATGCAGATTACCCATTGAAAAATCATCAACACAAACATTCTTCTTTCCACCTAGGCTTTCATCTAACATTAACCTCATGAGATCCATGTGAAGTTTAAGATGTTGCAGCTTCTTGTGAGACATCTTGATTTGTTTTCCACTTTAACACTCACCACAAATTTTGTCTTCATTAATCTTAAGTTTGGGTAGTCCTCTGATGGCTTCCACAGTCTTGACTTTCTTCAAACCCCTCAGGTTTAAGTGCCCAAGTTTCTGGTGACAGAGTTTGACTTCTTCTTCAGGTACCCACAAGTAACAATTGTCCTTAGATCTCTTACCTCTCATTAGCACTTCTCTTTTCCCAGCAGTTACCAGACACTCAGTCTTGTTGAAGTTTACTTCCATCCCTTGATCACACAGCTGGCTTATGCTAATCAAATTAGAAGTTAACCCTTTAACAAACAACACATTGTCTAACCTTGGTAGTCCATCACTAACCAAATCTCCAATTTCAAGAATTTCTCCTCTAGCTCCACCACCAAAAGTCACATAGCCACTGGTGCAAGGTCTTATATTCTCAAGAATTTTACTAACTCCAGTCATGTGTGTAAAGCATCCACTGTCAAAGTACCAGTTTTCCCCAGATGATGCTCTCAGAGACGTGTGAGCTGTTAGACCAACCATATTATATTTGGGTCTCCATTCCTTCTTGACATTGATTTTGTTTACAATGGGTTCCACTTTTCTTTGTTGAAAGTGCTTGGGGAATCCATGCAGCTTGTAACAGAATGGCTTTATATGCCCTTTTTTCCCACAATAATGACATACCCAAGGACGGGATGCCCTCCTGCTCTTAGATCCCTGAGGCTCCTTCTGATGTTCCATCTTAGATTTGCCCATCATTGGATCATGTGTTTTAACAGCTGCAATGAATTTTTTAGCTGGATTTTGCTGTTTGTTCAAGATCCTGTCATTAAATCCTATACCATTTGGTTTCCCTTGGTTCTGACTCTCCAAAATCTTTTCAAGCATATCAGTATCAGTGTTCATCATTCTGATTTGCTTCTTCATGTGATCAAGTTGAGAGTTCAGCTGGGTTACCTCATCTTTGAGATCAAAAATTTGCTCTAAGTGTTCACTTCTTTCAGCAAGCAGTTGACTGATAGTCTTCTTCTGATTTTCTGATAACTTGCAAACTTCTTCATTTCTGAGGTATAGTTTTTCATAAGAGGCAGTTGGTTCTTCAAAAGACAATTCTTCATCACTGGATTCAGTATCAGATGATGTTTCAGAACCTGATGGTGTTTCAGAACCCATAACTTCATCATTAGTCATGCATCTACCAGTAAAGGCAGCAACATGCTTGGCTGATTCATTCCCCACTTCTCCTTCTGAGTCATCTTCATCAGACCAAGACATTGTCAGACTCTTCTTCTGTTTCTTGAGGTATGTGGCACATTCAGTTCTAATGTGGCCATATCCTTCACACTCATGACATTGAACACCTTTTGATTGACTGCTCTTCTCATCAGTTCTTGTCCTGTCAGCCTGCTTCAGAATCTTTTTAAACTGCCTACTAAGCATCACAAGAGCTTCTGATGTGTTTTCATCATCCACAGTACCAACATCTGCTACAAAAACAACACCTTTCCCCTTCTTATCAGTTCTGGCTATTTCAAAATTCTGAAGAGATCATATCAATTCCTCAACCTTCATGCTGGAGATGTCTTGTGCTTCCTCAATTGCAGTCACCTTCATATCAAATCTATTAGGTAGGGATCTGAGGATCTTTCTCACAAGTTTCTCATCAGATATTCTTTCTCCAAGTGACTCAAATGAGTTGGCCATGTCCAGGTGATAAGTTCCAGAAAGTAGTTATCAATTGATATATATTTAGGCACTTATGTTACTTGTTTTACAAGCTATCATAGGATAAGCTCAAAATTATTGATCGAATGCTAAATTATTGATCCTATGTCTTACCTCATCCATTTGTGCAGGAAATACCATGCTAGGACCTGAGATTGAGCAAAAAAACATGATGAATTGATGAGGCTTCATCGCTACAGCGGAGGATTGGTCGCTATAGCGCGCCTAGGCAGGGAGAAACTAAGGTTCCATCGCTACATCGATGGATCTGGTCGCTATAGCGACCAAGGGCGTTTTGAACCCCGTTTGCTGACGTGGAGCAAACCTAAAGGCCCAGAAATCTTCCATCGCTACAGCGACCAACTCATCGTTGTAGCGAGCCTTATAAAAATCAGATAGTATTTAAGCCTTTTAGCTCATTTTCTGATTATTAAGATATACTTCCAGAAAGAGAATAGGGCTAAAAAGAGGCATTCTTCATAGAGCAAAAGTGATCTAAGTGTATATTAACTAAGAATCTTAGAGAAATCAAGTGTTATCTTTGGATCTCCATCTTTCTTTCCACTTTTGTATTGTTGTTCATGAAAATGAACAACTAAATCCCCTTTGTTGGGATTAGAGGTAATCAATAAATCTTAGATGTAAACTTTTGATCTTTCAAATATATGATTCTAGCCTTTTATATATTATTGAGTTTATTCTTGTTTTCCATTATTATGTTTGATTTAAATGATATTGAAAAATACTTTTGAATCTAGGTATAATAATATTCTATCAAAATAAGAAATTATAGACATGAATTTGGTTTTGATAATCACACAAAGTGTCTGAATGTAAAGCTTTCGAATCGTTTAATAGATTGAGACATCGTCGATTAAACGATACGACCGATCTCACAACGTCATTTGGACACGAATGATGTTGTCGAGTGATACGTGATAATATCGTATATAAGAAAAGCTAGAATCCATATATATGATCATTATAATCCACTTTGATTCTATTTTTTGAGAGATTTTTACAATATTCCACACATTAATGCAAGATTTCATTAAAAAATACACGAGTTGATTTAAAAATAGGGAGTTGATTTAAAAATACACACACAAACTGCAAATTCCTCCCATCCCTCACGTGTCCATTCCCTTTTTCATTTTTTCTGATTTTTTAATTTTTTAATTTCATTTATTTAATTTAAAATGATTATGTGGTTTTTAAAAAAAATTTAATTCATTAATTACACACGTGGCCTGCCACATAGGCGTTGAATAAGTCAAAATTGACCAAAAGGATGAATATTACAAAGATACTAATTTATAGGGGACTAAATTTTTCATTTTTTTAATAGGGGGCCAAAATCGCAACATTGGAAAAGTTAGGGGGACCAAAAGTACACTTAAGCCTATAAATTTTTGTAAAGTTTATTACCTATTTTTTTTTATAGAAAAGATTGAAGGTGATATGATAATGCTACAATTCAAAGTAAAGAAGATTTTAAGATCCAATCACCCGTCACTCTTGCCTCTAAATCAAACTCTTCAGGATTAATGAAAAATGATTAAATCAACACTACCTCCGTTCCTAATTATATGACCCTTTTGGAAAAATAACGGAAATTAATAAAATTGAAAGTGGTATTAAATTTGTTTGTAATTGCTATTGTTTTTACAATTTTATCCTTTAAGAGAGAGTGTTAGTGTATGTTTTTAATATAGTATTTAATACTGATTTAAGAAAAAGATATAAAATAAATAGGGATGTGTTGACAAAGAATTAATTAATGTACTTTGAAATACCAAAGATGTATTATAAAAGGAGACAATTTTTTTTCTCAAAATAGTCTTATATTTAAAGACGGAGGTAGTAGTAATTTTGAAACAACCATAATTCCAATTATATAATAAACACGTTAAATATATTCCGGTCTCTCATTCTCATTCTCATTCTCATTCTCATTCAATGTCTATGAGAGTATTTTACCTAGTCCTCCTAATCCTTTGCGGATCTCCACGCTTTCGTAGAAATGCCATCAATATAAAAAAATAATCAATTTTTTTTATTTTCAATTAAATAGTAGTAAAAAAAAAGTCAAAGTTTAGTCATAAAAAAAAATTAAGATATTAAAAAAACATTATTGTGATTCTTTCGGCAAAAATAAACATCATATATAAGATAAATTTATACACATACCGTGTGAAAAGATAAATAAATCAAACATATAAAATATTTTAATATATACACCTTACGATTCTTATTATAAGAAAATTTTCACTTTTTAAATTCGTTAAATAACTGATGTATATTATTTATATTATAGACCAAATACATTAGTTATTCAGTAAACCTAAAATAAATTTATCCTTAAAATAGGGACCGAAGAGAGTAAATATAAAGATTACTTAGTTAATTATTCAATGACGAGTCCGGTACAACAAGTGTATGATCCCTATCCCAAACCATCCTTGTGGGGACTTTCTCCCCCTTTCTCGCGAGGAAAACTCATCGCTCGCAGGGTCCCAAATAGAGAAGTTCTCGCATAGATTTTTACTTGTAGAAACAAATTGACATCTCTATCTATGTAAATTGATTAATTAAGCATTTTGATTTAAATTTTTTATTTGAAAAAATTGAATTTAAATTTTAATATACATTGAATAAAGTGTCTATAATGCTCTTCAAACTCTAACTTTAGTTCATGCAAGTTTTAAGAAATCTATATATTTGTCAAAAGAATATAACATTATTATAAAATATATATGGCTTAACTTACCAACTTAACTTACCCATAACAATAGAAAAATGTGAGTTAAAAGTGTCTTCTGCATAATTTGATTTGAATATACTTGTGTAAAATAGCGAGTTGATCAATAGATTGTTTATTTGGGTTTACGATAAAAATTGATTTTCATTGAATTGATTTTGTTTGAATTGAGGTAAAATAATATACGTTTAAATATGTTTTTTTTTAAGCAAAAGTAATGCTAGGTGCATTACAAGATATCATTAAACCAAAAAGAAATGTACAAAACGTTTAAATATGTTATTAAGAAGGTGAATGGAACAATAGACCTGTATGTAATAATAATATTTAAATACAAAAATTATAAATCTTAACTTCAAATTAAAATATGTTCTCTTGTAAATTCATTTATAATCGAAACTCTGAAAGATGACAAAATCAATTATAAATTTTCAGAACAACTTAAAATCCACTAACAAGCTAACCAAAACATGCATGAAAACTAAGAATCACATTTAAAGAAGAAAAAAACTCAAAATTTCAACTTAAAGTTAGAATATGTTTTGCAGTATATTTGATATCCATATAAAAAAAGTATATTTGATATCAGTCAGATGTATCAATACACCACAAAAAAAAAAGTCATGTATATGAAAGTTAAAGAGTTGATCAATTACTCCCACCGTCTCTAGTTATACTTTCCATAATATAAGCTTATTTAAAAAAAGGTTTGTTTAACAAGTGTAAGATTGCACATATTAAAGTAACTAAAAGTGAAAACTTTTTATTGAAAATAATAACTTTTTTAGAGGAATAATTTATTAAAAAGATACATATTTATTAATAAATGCACAAGTTATAATACAAACTTACTTTTTTAAATTTCTTAACATGTGCAAATTTGCACATGATAGAAAAACCCTTTAAAAATTAGGGTTAAATATGTTTTTAGTCTCTATAAATATACCAACTCTTCTTTGTAGTCCCTATAATTTTTTTTCGACTTTTAGTCCCTAAAAAATTTTCATTTTCACTTTTGGTCCCTCCTTTAAAGTAAACTCATATGTAGAATTCATATTTTTGAATAATTTTTTTGCAGAAAAGTTATTAATATTATAAAAATCACTCCAAAAAAATTATAATTTTTTAACAAAACATGAATTAAATATGAATTTTTATATTTTTGGTGGTTAAAAATTCATATTTAATTTATGTTTTGTTAAAAAAATTCTATTTTTTTGAGAGATTTTTACAATATTCTACACATTAATGCAAGATTTCATTAAAAAATACATGAGTTGATTTAAAAATAGGGAGCAAAAGTGGTGATTAAAAATTTTATAGAGACTAAAAGTCCAAGAAAAAATTTAGATGATTAAAACGAAAATTTAATATATTTATAGGAAACACAAACCCTAAAAATTACTAGATACATTTATTTCTTTTTTAAAAATATATACTTTATTAATGCTATCAAGTTGCTTTGAAACATGAAAAGTCCATATTAACTTCAACTACTACAAACAAATGGTAATTTAGCAATTGTATATAGATATTAATTATAATAACAATTTCTTTTAATATATTGGTGAAAAGTGAAATAAGTGTTTATAATTAGTGACATATGATATATTTTGAATTAAATGTCTATTTGACAAGGATAATAAATAAACTCGCAGAACTAAAAAAAATTGTTTGCAAAAAAAGGACGGAGGGAGGGAGTATTTTTTTTTTATAAGTCACAACAAACACTCACACGTGCCGGCCTCGAAAGTATCGAAGGAAAGTTGGAAAAACCTCAAAACCTTAACGAGGAACCAAACCAAAAACATTGTACTATAATGTTCTTCCTATAAATACATTACTCAGTGTTTTATCTTCTCGACTCATTTTATTTTGTGTTTCATTCATTTCATTTTCACTTCGTTTCCTCCGTCCTTCCTTAGATCTCAGATCTCTCTCTCCAATGGCTTCCATCACCACTACCTCCATGTCCCTCCTCTCCCTCTCCAACCAATCTATGGTATGCAATAACCCCTTTTCATTTTCTTAATCTTTTTTATCAATCTATGGATCTGTTTGTCATGTTAATTAACATAAAAGATTTCATTTTTATTAGTTTGTGGGTGTAATTTGGACGTGTCGGTATCATAGTCATTTTTTTTGTTGATTTATGATCCTGACAAATGTTGATTAGTATGGTTACTGCTAATTATTGTGTTTTACTGGTTATATTAATTTGGTTATTGTTGGATGTGAAAACAAAAACAGGTTTCTTGTGCTAGGATCTCTGGCCCAAGTTCAGTTTTCCTTTCAATTAAGGGAAGGAACTTTCCATCTATTGCTTTGCAGCAAAATGGACGTCGGTTTCATGTTACATGTGCGGTAAGATTTTAAGCCATAATCTTTAGACTTGTATAAATGATTTTGACATGTTTGGATGTTGTTGTGTAAAATTGATTTTGACATGTTTGGTTGTTGTGTGTAAATTTGATTTTGCATCTAGATTAATATTGATTCTAACTTGAAGCTAGAATTTGGAGCTTTTGCCTCTACAATTGAATTTTAGCCTCAAATTTATTGATTTAACCCACTTTTACATGAAAGTATATAAACGTAAATCACTTTACATTCAACTCATTTTTAATCAAAATCAATTTTACAAAATCAGTTTATTCAAAATAATTTTTATCACCGCAGAAGCAACCAAACACTTCGTTTTATCATCTCTATTTCATTCGTTTGAGTATCTTTATGCTTAGCCTGGGTTTTGGATTGTGGAGAGTTCATATTCCGTCTTTAGTTTCTGGTAATGAAAGTCCATCTTTAGTTGTACCGAGTTATCTGCATTACAAAATCTCCTGTTTTGTTGTTATCTGTTGAAGATTTTCATTTCTGTTGGAGTTATCAATGATGACTTATGGTTATAATAACTATTGATTACGTGCTTAGAATTGCAGAGAACTAAAACAAAATTATTGGGCTGTTCTAATGTGGACTGATGCTGAACTTTTGTGATATTTAAGATGATATAACAAGAATGGACTTTAATTTTGTGCAGGCTAAACCAGAGACTGTGCAGAAGGTGTGTGACATAGTCAAGAAACAATTGGCCCTGCCAGAAGGTTCAACTGTTACTGGAGAGTCTAAATTTACCACACTTGGAGCTGATTCTCTTGACACGGTATATTTCTATTTATTATCTACTAATTACTGTAGTGGAAAATTGCGAATTTGCAATACATAATCATTCAAAAAAATCTTAACTTTTCAGTTTTTGCTATTGTTGATTGTATCTACTAGCAACCTGATATTTGAACTATACATACACATGTCTTGATGTTAGTGAGATTTTTTTTTTCTTCTCATGATTTGTTGGAGCAAGAGGTTTTTTACAATGAGAAAGTGTCGATGCATTGTATAAAAAACTAGCGCTTCTAAGCCCTCATATTTGACCGTGGCATCCTGTGATGGGATTCTCCTGAAATCATGATCATCCTTTTAGTGGTTATTAGTTTCTCTTCTAACATAAGTATTTGATGCTCTGGTAAGAGAAAGAGTTAAGCTGCACTTCAGTACTGAAATAAACTGGAAATACATACAAGTAACTACATGTGTTCATTGTTAACTACATGCAAACAAGCTATATGTAGTTTCTAATCTACAGTCTATATTTATTGTGTCTCTGATAAGATAAAACGCCGCTGATTGTCAATCGAGTTTAGTTAACAGTTTACTATTATTGTGTCAATTATAAAACATCTCAGTTCGTTTAAGCAATTTTAGTTTTTTTTTATTTCCTTGGCTGTCTTAGGGCATGTTTGGATTGACTTATTTGAGCTTATCTACAGGCATATAAGTACTTGTGACTGTTTGAAAGAGCTTATGAAAACAGCTTATGACATGATCATAAGCTTTTTTCAGCTTATTTTCATAAGCTCTCCTAGTTACCTTATGAAAATAACTTAAGTGAAAATGGATTGACTTGTTATAGGAAGATCATATACATTAACACTTATATGAAGAGCATTTGTGCTATAAACACCTTTTTTTTACAAAATATTGTAAGTGCTTAATTAAGTTGTTTATCCAAACAGAGTCTTGGTCTGTATCCTGCTTGACATGATTTTTTTTAAAGATGTTACTTTTTTGTGGAGGATCTATATTACCATATACTCTTACATCACAGTCACACTACCTTACTGCTTGAGCTATATGATCAAATGGCATGCTATATATGATTATTTGATTCATATCAGGAAAATCAGAACACAGTGTCTGGTTTACATTTTACGATCTTTTGCCCATTTATATAGACTTAAATTTCAAATTTTGTGCAGGTTGAGATTGTGATGGGACTTGAGGAGGAATTTGGCATTAGTGTGGAAGAAGAAAGTGCCCAGACCATCACCACCGTTCAAGAAGCTGCTGACATGATTGATAAGCTTCTTGAGACCAAGGCTTAAACTAGCAAAGAGAAGGACTTACATGTCCATTTTGGAGTTTTTTGTGTTATGTGATCTTTGGTGTTTCAGTTTGATTGAACTTTCATGTAACTGCTAGATATTTTCTGGACCGTATTAGAATTACAATAATACTAGTTTTGTAGAACTTGTCGCTTTCTTTACCTATAAAATGAAATTTGCTCCTAAATCACAGGTATTTGCCGTCATGAGATATTTATGTGTTCCCTACTCAAGATATTTGCCTCTCATTCTCTCAATTCTGGCAAGAGTAGTTATTATAGATTCACATGACCAAAAATATAATGATTAGGATCCAATGCCTAAAAGAATGGATGCTGCTGATCATAGAATTAGGTGCAAAGCATCTGATTAGAATCAGGATGGATTATCCTAACTAACTGCCAACTAGTTGGAATTAGTGATTATGTTTCTGCTATCTTCTTATTTGAAAAAAAAGACTCAGGTTAATCCTGCTGCTGGATTAAAACAATGGCTAGATTTTGTATGTGATTATGCTCTCTTAACACAGATCAACACCCCTGGCTAATGTTAGGATGAGCTGTTTGTTAGGAAAAATTTCGGTGGCACTGTTATGTTATTCAAGTTCTGTTCATGTTTGATTTCACGTTAAATTTGTCAATTGTCAAAATCTTGGTGGTTCACCGTAATTTTAGTGAACTCACCATGATACCAAACATACACTCTAAAGTGTAGCTTTTATCAAAATCATGGTGACTCACTGTGAATCTAAACATGCACTTCGTTAGACTAACAAGACTTGATTAGAGGCGATGGAGGTTCCCGAAGAGGATTCAGTCATCGGTTTGCTCCTTTTCACTAGATTTTCCCTCACCCTTTGTTTTCCTACGTTCATTTGTCGACAATTTGGTTCCATTCTAATCTTTTAAATATTAATATCATTCCTAACAGTCTCAAATTCTTATTGATTTTGATTATAACTACTTTAACGTCCCTCAATTTACAATCTGAGTTGTTTGCTTAAAACAACCAATACTGTATAGGGTAGGAGTCTATCTAGCTAGCTTTCAAAGCGGTCGTTTTCTTATCAACCTTGTGAATGTATATTTTGTAGTCTTCTTGTGAAGTAAGGACACCTCTAGATACTTGCCAAGATCATTGGTAACTTGGTCACCCAATGCCTCACTAATTTGAGCACGAACGTTAATCTTTTGCCATTAACTTTTACAAGAAATACCCAAATAAAATTTTCTCATACATATTTTCTTACTATCCTTACTATCCTTTCATGTAGAAAAGAAATTCATTTTCTCCCAATGAGGATTGACACATAGTTGGATGTTGTGACTCGGACTTTAGTCCGAAATTCTCTTACTGTTAGACTATACATAAATTCTCTTACTGTTAATATAAAAATTATTTCATTTATACGGTGGAATGAATGTTCAGCAGATGAAAATATTATGTGATTGATGATATCCAAGGAATGAGATAGACAGCAAAACAAGACAAAACAGGATTACCTAAACATTACTAATATTACTATTGAAATTGCTCATTTGATTGGGCAGCATGTGATCGATAATTGAAAATTATCCTGATGATTAGGTGTATGTCACGTGTACTTGAGTCTCAAACATGAAAAAATATGGGCACTTGCTTCAACCATGTGGCACCCCACCTCAACTCAATTGATGACATGCAAACCTGACAGAGCTGGTAAAAACTCTTTCATTTCAATTTTGAACTGTGTGTTTGGAATCAAGGTGAGTTTGACAGAATTAAGGTGGTATTGTCATCATGATTTTGTTGAAGCTCCCAAGTGTAATTTTGCTAAAATCACAAAATCACAATTGTATACTGATAATGCTAAACTCACAGCTGATCCAATCATCCAAACATGCACATGTGGTTCCCAGCTTTAATAAGCATAGTGATGCTTGAATTAATGCAAAAAGGCTCTTTAAAAAGTTCAATCATGGGCCTCTCATTAGAAAGAAAAGATAAAGAACCCTTTAACATAATAGAAAAACAAAAACACTAATCTCAATAATTACAACTCAAAAATCAACAGTAGAAATCATAATTCATAAAGAAGAGAATTGATAATGACAGGGAAAGTATTCTCACAACCCAATTGAGAAAGAAACTGAATTTCATTATAATATCATCATATACTACAAGGTAAGAATGAAAAATTAACAAACAAGAAAGTGGAATATGCCACATCTAAAATCATTCACTCATACTCTCATACACTGCAAAGAAAATAATGCTGCTAAACCTGCAAAAGCAGTAGTGGCTATGTCAAAAGCTACACTTCTATGACCATTGGAAGTAGCCTGTATTGATCCATATGGTGCAAATGCATAAAAGGGACCTGGAGCAATCACGTCATCAGGGTTTGGAGGGCTTGGGTTGGAAGGAATAGTGGGAATGTCAGAGCCTGTAGGAGTAGGTAAACCACCACCAGGAGAAGGCAAAAGTGGAGCAATTTCTGGTGACAAATCTTGGAAAGGAGAGATTGAAGATGGAGAAGGATCTGTTTTTGTTGCTGGTGAAGTAGTGGAGAGTGTTGGAAGTTCAGGAATAGGTTCTGATTGTGAATATGATGAAAGGATAGGTGAAGGCATGAAAACCATGATGATCATTAGTGCTGGATAAACTGTGAATGATGATGCCATTCTAACGGTGAAGGATTTTCTGAGGGAGATGTTAAAATGTGAGCTTTTAGTGGAAAACATGATGGCAACCCTTTAAATTGGCAAACACTGAAGCTCTGCAGGCACCTATCTCTTTCACAAGCCTCTTTTCTACCTAAGACTTATATGGGGCCAAGTGGGGCCCCATTTGGGTAGAATCCATTGGATCATGCATGATAATGTAACATTGTGTTTTTTCTTTGAGGAACAGACAAAGATTGGAAAAGGTTTCCATGTGATGCGTTTGGTGAGAGAGAATCATTTTCTACCCGTGATAATTTGGTGCCATACAGCTCTTTATTTTCTGTTGATTTAAAGCTAATTGTTAATTAGTAGCAAAAAAAGGGTAAACTGACAGTAGTCTTAAATTACTAATTTTGTAATCATGGTGGATCTTTTGAGGATGATTCAAAATAATACCACAAAAAAAAAATCAAATTTAACTACATATAGTTATCTTTTAAGAAAGGGGATGTGTGTCCCCTCATCATTTTGATTTGAGTAATATTGTCATTTAACTTCTTATATCTGACAAATATTTGTTGTTCTGGCCATGTGTCCATGTTGTTACCCATCAAATAAGAATGTGGGATTGTTCCAAGTTCCCGTTTGAGCTAGGAAACATATTTTATGGAGAAGAAACTCTACTTTACCTTCTTGGTTTTAATATGCATGTGTCTGAGTGTGAGATTATAGAAATGAGAAATTAAATACATATGTAATTATGAAGAAGATAAATGAAAAGTTCCAAAACTTTACGTACGTTAACTAATTTCTTTTATTTCATAAAATTTAGATTATGAAAGACATATTCTTAAGCAAGGTTAGGATGAAAACTATAAACCTTAGTTGATCTATAATAAAATTTATATATCGAACTATTTATTTGTGCCAACACAAATTGGGTATAATAAGCTAATTTGAAGCTATCACATCAATTAAAACTTATTTTACAAGTGCCTATAGGATAGTTTATTCAAACTGTTTCCAAGTTTATTTGTTAGTGCCCTTTACATATTAATTTTCTATTTCAGTCACATTAATTTTCTATTACACAGTTAGTGGAAAAACAGGTTATTTAACCCAAAAATAGGGTGAGGAGGAGGGGAATTCGTTAATTCATATATGAATGTTCACCAAGATACAGATTACACTAACTTTACATAGAAGTACAGTTAGGGTTGGGAATAGGCTAGGCCGAGCTAGGCTTTGCAAGGCCTAAGCCTGGCCTGCCAATTTTTTTAAGGCCTAAGCCTGGCCTTGCGACCTGTCATAGGCTTACTTTTGAGGCCTGAGCCTGGCCTTTTGAAAGCTTGATAAGGCCTGCTAGCCTGTTTAAAAGCCTATATCATATGAACATCTTTAAGTATGCAATGTGATCTAAGTTTAAATAGACTAGCGAACCAATAGATCAATTAGATTAAACTCTCTTTTAGTAATCGACATGAGTTTTTAGGGAATTTAAACTATTATATTGCATCATATTTCAATTCTAGTTTATAATAATACATTTGTATATGCTAAAAATTAATGTATACTAATAACACTTAAATTACTAACGAATTTATATTTTAATTCAAAGTACAAAATATATCTATAATAATAATAATATTAATCATATTTACTTAAATAGGCCGGCCTAATAGGCTTTAAGAGACTTTTTGAATGGCATGTGGCCTGGCCTTTTAAGCTAAATAGGCTTCTAAAAAGCCTAGGCCTTCTCTATTTAAGAAAAAAGCCTGGCCTGGCCTGGCCTGTCGTAGGCTAGGTCGTAGGCCCCTGTAGGCCGGCCTGGCCTATTCCCATCCCTAAGTACAGTGAAGCCTGAGTGGAATTCACCAAAATGTTTAACCTTTATAGGGAATTTACTATTACCTGAACAGTGAAGTTACAAATTCCAATAACCAGAATAAGGACAATCATATTGTCAAAAAAGAACTGGACAATCATAACATGATACCACCAATTATTCAAATTCAAATGCAGCGAGGTAACCGCTGCAACTCCAAGGCTGCCAATCCAGCAGTTTTGGCTAAAGCAGGCACACTTGAACTCTTGAGTTCAGTAACTATCACTTCAATTCTTGAAATCTCTGGTATAGATATTGATAATATCATTGCATGCAGTAAGTACTGCTTGCAAGCATAACCTAAAGCACGAAGCATTCTCTCCACCGTTAAGTGAGGGGTACCTTTACTCCAGGATTCTAGGATGACAGTGACCTTGGGGAGATTGGTTAGTAGACCAGTGGTAGCTTCTCTAGGAGCAGCCTTAAGCAGTAAAACCACACACTGAGAAGCTATATCAGCAACACTGGTCTCTCTATATCCACTCAACTCTAGGAAGACACCAACATTGCTTCCAAAGTCTGTTATATCTCTTATGCATTGCTGCGGATCAACAGCGCCACTCACTTCAGGAGAACTGTCACCTAAGAGAGTTGGTTCTGTTGTGTAACTGAAGCCTTTTGTACAGCTGACTGAACGTGCTAGAAAGGCTCTGCACAGCCCAAGAGTTGGCTCCAGCAAATCTTCCATACCCTTTGCAAATACAAACTCAAGGAAGTTGCCGATCCTCCTAACAACTTTCAATTGGGAAAGTAATTTGGACTCCATTTCAGGAGCAGAAGCCAAAGCAAGACACAGCTTAACATTATTCACATTTGCATTTGACAGATCACCAAGCAAGAACTCAAAACATTGTGAAATTGTCTTCAGGTGTAGAATGTCTGGAATTGAAATAAAACTGAACTCCAGTAGCATGACAAGAAGCTTCTGTGCAAATATAGGAATAGGATCTTCATCTTCGATCAAGGTTGGGTAGAGAGGAAGAAAATGTGTATTTGACACGAATTTCAAATCGTTCAATCTTTGCTCTTCTTCAATTGGTTCACTCAAGAGAATAATCATTACATCGAAAAAGATTTTAAGGCACAAAAATCTCGCATCACCATCCTTGTTACCCTTGTAGAGAACTGTCAAACTAGGGAGGATTTCCCGTAAGAAAATGTCAGGATTTTCAAGGATCACAGAAGATTCCTCCGTGAGAGACTCTAAAATTCGAAGAAGGGTTATTTGGAAGTCATCTCTTCCCTGAAAGTCGATCAATAAACAAAGACAATAATATCAAATATCAATTGTTAATTAAAAACACCTTGCTTGTTCTGCTGAAAGTAGCAGCTGCCATCCAACTAAAGGTATGACCCAACCCAATCAATGATAATATTGGTAAAATAATTATCAAAACTTTGAGATATATTGCAAAATAATAGGTGCAAGTTTAGCAGACAACAATGTGTCAGGTATTTTTCTGTTTCGACTGAGCTACTTTCTTTTAAAATAACACACTGTAAAAATTTCCATGTGCACTCACCTCTTGAGGCATGCTTAAATGAGAAATATGCCCCTATTTTAAATTAAATACTACCACCCTTATTTGGTGGGAAAATTGCACTAATCTTCTTTTAGGTCTTTTAAATAAACCAATTGCCCTTTATTATTTTTAGAAAATAGAGAGAAGGGGTGTAACTGCTTGGATCATTGTCATTTACAAGATAAAGAGGGTGTATGTCATTTAAGTAATTAATTATACTAAATACTACCTTCTTTTGAGATCAACACTTTCTATTCTAAAATAGACCGCTTTTTTCACTAGTAAATGAAACACCGACTATATCTAAGCACAATTAATATTTAACGAAAATTGGCAGCTCCACTGACAGAACTCATGATTTGAGGATAACATGCGATTAAAAGGAAACAAGATGTAATGGCTGAGGCACAGACCTGAAACGGTGCCTCCGCGAGTTTAATCAGGTTTGCCAACTGCCGTAGTACAGGAAGTGTCGCCACTTTGTGCTTAAAAGCTGAACTTTCAAGAAGATGAAGGACAACAGGAAACAAATGAATGTTGGATTTTGGAGCAGATCTACTGGTAAGCGAAGAGATATGCCCATGGCGCCTTCCTCCCATCATTTGCTGGATATCCGCAGTTATTATATCCAGTAATCCAGGAATAGTAGATGCCACAATATGCAGAAATGCATCTAAACACTGCCGCACAAAGGCATCCTTCTCTTTTCCCAGCCTGTCCACCACTGAAAGTAATTTATGGCTACAAAAGAACTGTGGAAGCCACCTCCTACCGTGCTTGCAGAGGAGAGCCACAAAGACAAGTGCCTTTCCTTTTAAGACTTCACTACCCTGCTCAACAAAAGTCAAAAGACTTGGGATCAGATTCTTATCCTCTGCAAGTTGTATAAGGTATCTTCCAACATTTGTCAACATGTGACTTCCAAGCATTGCCGTGTTAAGAAGATTTAAGCTGATTTGCTGCTCTCGTGGACTGCCTTTGACAAGAGCAGAAGCTAGGTCCTTGAATGAGAGCTTCTCTATAACAGACTGAATACTAGGAGGATTAAAACGAACTAAGCGCACCAAACATGATCCTGCAGTAAGCCTCATGCTTTCCAGTTTCCCTGCCGCTCTATAGATATAGCAGAGATTACTAATAACATCTTGACTGGTCAAACGTCCCACCCAGGCCCCTCCTTGACTGCAAATATTCTCGATTGTTCTCAATGCATACAATTGAGTTATATCATCTTCACCTTTCCTCAATACCGATGATACCAAGGAAATTAATGAATTTGGAACCTGCAGCCAAGTGGACATAAGTTAACCCCGTAAAGACATGAACTTTGAAAGCTGGCAAATAAAGTTAAGATAGGACACAAATTTGACTAAAGATATATTACCATGTTGTGAGGAACATCCCTAAATTGTGAATTTTTATATATATATACTAGTACTAGAGAACTCATTCTTCAAGTTACATAAGCAGATGGAAAACACAAGTTATATGCAACAAGCTTAGAAGCTAACCTGCCAGCCATGTGCAGTCCTATTGTCCTTTGATGGAGATTCAAGCGGAGTGTTATCCCTAGAGTCTGCACTTTGGGTGGATATATAAAATAGCAACTCACCCAATGCAGCCATGGAAAACCTCCTCACTTTTTCTTGCCTATCCCTAAGACCATCCGTCAGTGAACCTAGAATTCCAGAATTAGCCAAACTGTCGTCAACAACGGTAGAGTGTCTAATCAACAGACCAATCAGCGAAGCAAGTTGAACGCGTAAAGCTGATGCCTTGGATTGACGTAGCAACTTTATGAGAATGAGCATTATTGGCCCATTGGTCAAGATATTGGCTGCATCAGCATTACTGCTCAACATCTCGAGGTATCTAACCACGTTTTGTTTCTCTCCAATGCTAGTACTCCCATTCAAGATGGCTATAATGCGGTTATGGAGTGCCTCCAGTTGCTCTTTAGGCATCTTGACAAATTCTGGTGCTTGCAACGCCTCAAAAGGAAGTGAAGGAATGACTTCTGAGCCTTTGTCAACTTTTCTGCTGGGCATTACAGGTCTGACTGAGAGATCAGATGGATGCCAAATAACCTGGGAGATGTCGTTAGAGGATCTTGAAGAATCAGAGTCAAGACCAGATCCTAAGTCATCTTTAAGCATCTGTTTTTTCACTAGAGGGCTGATACTTGGAGAAATAGCAGATATGTCAGAACGGTCAGGAGTTGACTCATGAACAAATGTCCTTGAATCATCTGAGGCAGGAGTAGTCACAGAAGGGGTGTCCAACCGGTGTATATCATTTTCAGTGTCATCTGCTTTTCCGTGATTCTGAAAATTACTCTCCATTTTCTCATTGGGCACAGAAGGTGTATGTTCAGAACCATCATTCTCGTCAAGTACATCCTCTTCATTATTCTCATTAAAATCAAGTTCCATGTCAGTGTTCTCAATTTTAACATCGGCATCTTTCTCGGAGCCATTTGGCAAGGGACGTCGATAGTTTTCTTTCTCATTTTCTTTTTGTAAATTTGATTTTGCTATTCTTGACATTCTCAAAAGATTCAAACCTTTTTTAATAATGGAAGGATCTTTCTGCTTTGCCTCAACTGTTCTGCCAGAACCCTTTGTCTGAGTTCTGTGTCCATTTGGTGTTGCCCTTGCTGGTGTCTCAATGGCTCTTGCCCCTCTCATGTCTCTTTCACGAGATTTGGGAGGGGTCCTGTTATGAGAAGACTTGTCTCCATTACGTTCTGATAAGCATTGTTTAGCATGTAGTTCAGTCATATCATCAAACGCAGGTTGAGGAGGAAGAGACACTAGAGTGAATTTGGTTTTCCAAAAGGCATGTCCACAAAGCTCATGCCACTGTATTCTTTCAGCTGGATCTTTGACTAACAGAGAATTTATTAAATTGACAAAAGGTGGACTTGGATTGCCAGGGAGAGGTGGAGTCGGGTCTGATATTATGGATTTTACGAGCTGAGTGAATTCTCTTCCCACAAAAGGAGGTCTCCCAGTGTAACATTCATACAGTACACATCCTAGAGCCCAGAAATCAGAAGCATAAGAATGGACTCCGCCATCATCAAAAAGCTCCGGAGCCATGTAAGAGGGTGTTCCACGTTTTGCTTGAGGCAACTAAAGAAGTAAAGAAATACAGGACGTATTAACATATTATTTGTTTTCAGGAGAAAAATGACAGCTATAGTTGAATAGAGGTCCATGAGTCCATCAATACATGCATATGGATGTCATAAATCGCAAAAGTTAGTAAAGCATACCGAGGAAGAAGGAACTTTTGATATCTCTTTCAACCTTCTGGCCAGTCCGAAATCACAGAGCTGCATCAATAAAGTAATAGAAACACATCCAGCTCATATTAACAAAAAGGTTAAAAACTAAATTAATTCATTCAACTCTGAGATAGAGAACAAATAAATTGATACCTTTGTACGCCCATTTTCATCTAGTAGGATATTTGATGGTTTCAGGTCAGAATAAATTATTCCATTTGAATGTAAATACCTGAACATAGTATCCAATTTTAGTGCATACAAGAGTAATACAACTAAACTGAGGGAAAACAAAAGGAAATTGAGATTAGCAAACATACTGCAAAGCTCTGACAAGGTCACAAGCAAGTTCATTAACAGAATCTTCAGGAAGTTGACTATCCTGCAATTCGTCTTCGTAATTAGAACTAAACAAGAAAGTAATATTGCATAACAGTGCAAGTAAATTCCCAAATTAAGAGGCTACAATTTATAGCAACTTACAAGTTACAACAGCTAATTAGAAAACAGCAATTTAGAGAAACAACTTAAGAGTCACTCGCTTAAGGTTTTTACAAAGCTATGTCTAAGTGTGTAACAATAAGAGTGAACTCCTAGTCCAAAATAATGAAGCTACCATAATCAAAGTCTCACAAAACAAAACATATGCAGTGAAATCCTGAGTACCTGCCGTAATATAGAAAGTAGATCCCCACCAACACAATACTCCAATACCAACCATAAGTGAGCAGACGTTTCATACCTAAAAAGCATAAGCAAACAGCACTTGAGAACTGAGGCAGAGAAATTAGTAATTGCAACACTATTTCGGAAACATAAACAATTATTTTTTGTCTTAACTCTCCTGTATTCAGCCAATAAGTAAGTAATCAGTATTTGAACTCTGAACGATTTGTCCTTAATATGAATAACCAATCCAATATTTTGAATACAAAGCATAGAAATTAATTAATAGTAAGATTTCCTCATTTTAGTAAGATTATTTTCCCTTAATAGAATTTCTTCATTTTTTGGATTTTCACTAATTGTTACTTTAAAAGAATATTCCTCACCATGAATAAAACTTGAGAACATTTTGGTGATCTAAAGTGTGAAGTATCCTAACCTGCAAAATAGAAAATCGGTTAATTCAACTGTTTTCGTAGATACAGCTCAGGATCGATAATTAATAAACAAAAATAAAAGGAAAAAGAATTAATTAACAAGATTAATTTCTGTAATTAAACCATGATAGCTTACTTCTTGAAGAACCTTGTTCTTCTGAGATTTATCGACGCTTTTGATTGCGAAATACTCGATCGTCTTCTTCTTTCTACCTTTGTAAACAGTCTGCAAATTCGGAAACACACACGGAAAGAGAAAGATTAAAGAGAGATTGAAGATGGAAATGAAAGGAGAAAGATGAAGAATGAGTTACCGAGTATCTTCCGCGACCAATGGCTTCGTAGATGTGGTACTGGTTCATGATGCCTTCGTCGTCGATTTCAAATGCTGAAGTTGTGGGTGTAGATGAACCGAGAGAGAGAGAGAGAGAGAGAGAGAGAGTGAGTTCTAACGGGCGGTTTAATTTTGATTTTTGAAATTCCAAGGTTCGTAAGTATTATTTTATGCATATATATTGCAATCTCAATTAATAAATATAAAAATGATGTTTTTTTTTGTAAAAAAAAAAAAGTAGTTGAATAGAAAGGAGAAGTTACGTAACAAAAGTTCAATCCAATAGAAATGAAAAAGGATACAAGAATTAGCCAAAAGTGAGACACATAACAGGATCCACTAGTCATGATAATCAAAAGCAATACTTGACTATCGAAAAGAGAAGAGTTTAATGTTATCTAAAAGTTGTAGAGACGAGCTTGCTCTATTGTTAAAATCCGTCATTCTTATTGCGCTAATGTGTATAAATTACGAACAATTGTTTTTATGAAAACTTTATTAAAATTAATTTGATTTTGATTATAATTATAGATATGGATAATTTATATTTTGCACTTTCATATTGTAACAGACTATACGTATTGTTTTCAATAATACCAACAATATAACAAATATAATATCTTTCAAAAAATTTAACAATGTGATATAAATTCTTATCGTTTTGAATGACTACAAACAAATAACATTCTTATAGTAAAATTTGTGTAAAGGTATAATTCAAAGGAGAAAGAGACAGCCCGAGGCGACTTATTTTCTTTATATATAGTGTAGATATAACCCACGTGAAAGCAAGCCAAATCATCGACAAAAATGAATGGTGGGATTTGGAAACACTAGTTAGACTGCCAAACTTTAATAAATGATCGTCAATACTAGATTGATCAGCCGAGGAAAAGCCTGACCTAACTTCGCACCAAGTGCCACGACAAGCCAAAATAATTACAATCCAAAAATAAATGTTTTGTTTTTTCCGAACTTCCACAACCACTGACACAGCTGGGAACCAATAAGGATAATACCTCCTCGGCATAAATTGTCGTTTATGGGCAATCTACTACAAAGAAGTCGCCAAACAAACAAAGATACCTTTAAAGGGACATCTTGATGTCATATTAAGTCTAACAATGTTGTATAATGATGGGGAACCTCACTAGCAAGAATACGATACGCACCATGAACAATGTAACCATCAACTGGCTCTAGAATCCACACCCAACGATCCTGGATATCAACCTGTAGAGTCAGAGAGAGTAGTAAATTCCTACATTCCCCTACCAACTCCTTCTCCCACGCCCACAAACTCCTCTGCCACTTCCAAACCTCGCCACCCTCGCCCAAACCCAAAGCAAACATATCAGCAATTGTCCGCCCCTTGTGTGACAGCCAACTCAAACAGACAACGAAACTTAACACACAAAGGCACATCCCCGACTCACCTATCTGTCCAGAAAAAAAGTATCGTCCCTATTACCAACCATACACCATAAATTCTCCTCAAACCAACCTCCCACATGTAATCCTACACCATCACGGATCGAAACCAAATCACTCCACCATATTGACCCATCCATTCCTCCGTCCTTCAACTGACTCCCCTCAGGCACGTATCTAGCTGACAACACCCTAAACCACAGTCTGCCTATATCAGTCATCATCCTCCAACACCGTCTATCCATCAAAGCAACATTAAATTCTATAATCCTTCTAACCCCCAAACTCCCATATGCCTTATCCAAACAAGTTGAATTCCAATCCACCCAAGATATTTTCCTATGATCCTCACTTCCCCCCCAAAAAGAAACATTTTAAAAGAGATTCAATATAAGAAATGATACCTGAGGTAGCCTTGAAGAAGGAAAGAGCGTAGACATGGATAGAAGTCATGACAGATTTTAGAAGAACCAGACAACCATTAAAAGATAAGTACCTACTTTTCCACCCTAACAATCAAGACTTTAAACGGTCAAGCAATGGCTCCCAAAACTTTAACCGACGTGCATCACCTCCTATAGGGAGACCTAAATACATAAAAGGCAACCGACCAACTTTACAATTCAAAACCAAGGCAGCTTCATTCAGCCACGAATCATTGACATTCACACCCACCAACATACTCTTGTTAAAGTTTACCTTCAAACCTAACATAGCTGCAAATAGACGAGGTATCGCACACATTGCTCAAACATTTAACCAACTCTTTTCACCCAATATAAGAGTATCATCAACAAACTGCATATGAGATATAGAAAGTGCGCATCCCTACCCACCTTATACCCAGAAAAAATGTCATTCAACCGCCAAAAGAAACAAAAAAGGTGAGAGTGGATCCCCCTGTGTCATCCCCTTCTCCAATCGAAACTCCTCTGTAGGGCTACCATTCACCAAAACAAAAGTTATTGTCGTAGCTATACATTCTTTGATCCACTTCCTCCACAAATTCGAAAACATCATTTTCCTCATAACATCGTTAAGATATCCCCAATTCACAAAATCATAAGCTTTTTCAAAACCTACTTTAAATAACAATAACTCATTTTTATGTTTCCTAGCCTCGTCTACCACCTCATTTGCAGCAAGGATCCCATCAAGAATTTGTATATCCTTATCAAAAGCAAACCGAAACTCGAAAATTACACTTCAAATGACCCTTCGTAAATGATTAGCCAATACTTCAACTAGCACCTTATACAGACTTCCCACTAAAGAGATGTGTTTAAAATTGTTCAACCGTTGAGGACAATCAATTTTAGGGATAAGGGCCATAAATGTGCATTCAATACCTTTTGTTGACCTTCCGTTCCGATGAAAATCAAGCACAAATCTCATAATATCATCCTTCAAGTCGCTCCAAAAATCCTCCAGAAAACCAAAATTAATTCCATCCGGAGCAAGACTCTTAAAACTACCAAAGTCCCAAAAAACAACCTTTACTTCCTACACATAAAAAGGTTTAATTAAATCCCCCTTTCTCAATGACAATGTACGAAAACCAAGATTATCCATACCGGGTCTAGCAACATTACTATCTTTAAAAATAGCCGTAAAATGAGAAAAGGCAGCAGGCACGAACATTTCCCACACCCTCCACCTGCTCACCCTCCACTTAAATAGACGAAATAGAACTGTCGCGTCGCCGACTAGATATAATACCATGATAAAATTTAGTATTAACATCCCCTTCTTGAAGCCAATTCAGGCGTAACTGCTGCCAACAAATACTAGAATTAATATGAGATAAAGAGTGAAGTTCAGCAATAACACCATGTAACTCATCCACCTCTGATTCTAATAACAACGAAATCTCCCTTTTACATTCCAAGAATGAAATCCCCTCCTTCAAAGAAGAAATTAGACTCGATAAATTTTGAGAATGATTTTGATGCCAACTTTTCAGTGGCCCAACTAATAAGAACTTCATAGTTAAGTGTACTTGACTTGGAGTCGTATTTTGATGGGTGACCTTTTAGAAAGTTTCCCACAAAGTGCGCAAGTGAGGACAAAACACGTTGAAAAGACTCATGTTGGTTTATGGGGTTAGTCGGTAATCCTGAGAGCAGTAAGGTGTGTTACAAATGGTATTAGAGTGTACCTCTCCCGGTACAATGTTGTTCGGTAACCCAACATGACATTGATGCAGGATAGGTTGTTGTTTACGATGCAAGGAAATGTGTGCACATCTCTTGGGTTGTGTTGGGTAATAATTGATGTTTATGGTTTAGTGTATGCTTGTGTTAGGTTACTCAAAGATAGTGATGGCAAATGATTTTTTTTAAGAGTCCAAAATGAATTATAGTAGAAAGCCAAAAAATAAATTACAACAAAAGTTCAAAAGAATATAACATCAAAGGAAAGAATAAATTAACCAATGCACAAACAAAACAGAGGGCTTAGCCACCAGCTATGGTACTGAAAAACAAAATTAGCAAATTTAGTCTTAACCCACCAGAATGAAAGTAACTTAATATTATACAGAAGCTGTAAAACAGAGCTTTATTTTTTCTTGACGATCCTTTCATTCCTTTCCTTTCAAATAACCCAAGTGCAAAAGCAGACCAAAATATGATCATGAGGGAGCGACTAGAGAAAGAGAAACCTGATAAATTACCAAACTGAATAAACTGATCTGAAATACTGGAGGGATCAACAGAAGAGAAACCAAGCCAATTTTGAACAAGGTGCCATAACGAACAAAAGAAGCTGCCCTCCAAAAACAAATGATTCGTTGATTCCAAATTTTTGCGACCGCTAACACATAACAAAGAATCATGAGGGATAATGGCTCTTCTAAATAAATTGTCCTTCGTGGGCAATCTATTCCAAAAAGTTTCGCCAAGCAAACACAGACATGTTCAAAAGAACGTCTTTTTGCCATACAAGATCTGAAACTACTGATTGATGATCAAAGTCCCTGCTAGTAAGAAGACGATACAGACCGCGAACAATATATCCAACACCTAAATCAGGAGTCCACAACCAGTTATCCTCTAAACCGTCCTGCAAAGTCACAGTGAGAAGTAAAGTCCTACATTTCTCTACCATCCCCTCCTCCTATGCCAACAATCCCTACCTCCACTTCCAGACCTCACCTCCCTCACCCTAGCCTAAAGCAAACATATCAGCAACCGTCATTTGTTGATACTCAGACAAATCAAATAGACGACAGAACGGATCACGAAACGAAACCTCCCTTAACGACCTATATGTCCAGAAATAAGAATTAACTCCATTACCTACCCTTCGGTGTAAGCTATCCTCAAACCAGCCCACCTCAATATAACATACTCCATCCCAAATACAAACTAATTCCCTCCACCAAGCTGACCCATCCCTACCCCCTCCTTCAAACGACCTCCCTCGACACCATATCTAGCTGACAAGACTCTAAACCAAATGATTGTTAGGTTTTATGTGTAATTTAGGTACCTTAAACATTTTGATGGCAGAGCTTTGGGCCTGATTACGACTGTTGAAGTGGTGTGGAATTATGGAGTCCATATGTTGATTGTTGAGTGTGATTCTAGTGTCGTTCTGCATTTGATAAATAACTACCGCGAGGAATTTCACTCGTATCGAGAGTGGTTCAGCCTTGATGATCTTGGTAGGTAAGAGAGTGGGAGTTGAAATTGATTCACATCGTTGCTAATTGAATGACTACCAATGCTCATGTTTTCTTGTTTGGGATTAACTTCGTCTAGCATGCTTAGTTTGATTGTACCGAGTTGATGTTGCATGATGTAATGGGTGTAGAGCTATGGAGCCCGGATACGTAGTACGGGTGCGGGTACGATACGATACGGATACGTGGATACGTGGAATTTTTAAAATTTAGGATACGATACGGCTAAGATACGTTATTAAAATATTTATATAAAAATTTATATGCATGTAAAATACTTGAAAAAAAATAAGCATTGATTACATTTCAATACTATATAATCATAAAAGTCACAATTTACAAAAAAATAATACATGTGATCAAAATAAAAAATGAAACATTTTTCGTATAAATCATATTATTTTTTCATTCATATGTTAGGATATCAACAAATGCATCAATAAAAGAACTCAAAACAAAGTTTGTTTAATGTTGATTGATTGTATCTCCTCTCTCGTTGCTTTCATCCACCAAAAACATAATTTTTAATTGGTTAATCGAAAAACAATTATAGTGATTCATATCTTAAATTGAATCATATATATCTCCATTGAATTTTCACAACACAGTCTCACTTTTTTACCCTTCATTTTTTTTTTTCAGGATACGTCTCTATGAAGTATCTAATAAGTATTTGTGTGTATCTGTCGAGTATCTTATAAGTATCCGATAAAATATATATTTTAAATTAAAATAATTAATTCCGATATTCCATGGGTACGTATCCGAGAGTATCCGTAGAGTATCAGTATCCGACGTATCTGATACGAGTACATCTCATTTTGGACTATCCAGGCTTCATAGGTGTAGAGTTTAATTGTTTTCTCGGGAGCTCGGGCCCTCCTTTGCATAAAAGACATTTTTTTTTATATAAATTTTGTTTTTACAAAATATGATAAAAAAAAAAAAGCATAGCGCATGAATCATTGGCTCAAGGTAAAGAATATGGACTGTTGGATCAAGGTCATACTTTAAACCCATAAAGATTGAAGAAATTACAATCGAGACAAAATTAGTAGAAACATAAATCGTTGGCTCAAGGTAAGACAATTAAAGCTCAAAGATCAAATAAATTACAATAGAGACAAAAGATGAGCATAAGAAACTTAAATTGTTGATGATTTTCCTTTAAAGATTAAAAGTGAAGACAATGGTACGAGTAGTCATGGATAGGGGTGTACATGAGTCAGTTTGGGTTAGGTTTGGCCAAATCCAATATCCGAACCATATAGAGTACTTCGGTTTATGTGAGTTAAAATAAACACTCGTAACGTTATTGGGTTGGGTTGGGTAATGGGTTACCCAAATTAATTTTCTGTTTTTTTCATAAAAAATTAGTCAAATTTTTTTATTTTTTTTTAAATTGTGTAACCTGTTTTCACTATATTTTAGCGTCATAAAATAATAAATGATGATATTAAATAATAAATTTCATCATAAAATACTTGCAACAAACTAAAGCTGAGTGACATAAAATTTCATTAGCATCAAAATAACCAAAAAGTGAAACATCATAATTTGTAACTCTAGCATGTTTTAATTTTCAATATTTTTTTTAGCAAGTTTTAATTTTCAATATAGATGATACCTTGTGTCAATTTTGAAAATTAGACTTGATTTATGACCAAAACTTTTAATATTCTCCTTCTCTTCTAAAGCGAGCAAATGCACCAGGCCCATTTACTTATGCCCATTACAAACTGACCCAGATCCAACATCTGGTAAATTACTCACAACACACCTCCTCTCCGCGAGGGGGGTGCTTGGAGCAAACAGAGACTGATTCAAACAGTCAGTAACGTCTCTCACACGCTCCTGCGAATCTCTCCTCGGCGGTTACACTTCCCACAAATTCGTAACCGTTGAGCCGCACGTATGCCACACAACGGCTCCTGCACCACCCACCTCTATAAAACAGGGACTCTCAGCAATCCCGAAGGTTAGACTCTTCTTACTCTATAATCCCCCTCTTCAAACTCATACTGACTTGAGCGTCGGAGTGCCTGCAGGTACACCCCCCCCCCCCCCGTCGTTCCAGTAAACAACAAGTACTCTCAATCATCATATACATACTGCACCGGTAGTCCATTTCTGATCAGGTAAGATCAGTGGCGCCGTCTGTGGGAAAACAAGCTTCTCCCTTTTTTTTAACTGACAAAAAACCAAAGCTTTCACAAAATATATACTCATATATACCATGACTACCAACGATGCTACATCTCAGGTACGGAGTGAAATCCACCGCGTCTACCTGCGAGGGACACACTTCTACGCCGTCCCCTGTAGATAGTCCTAGGGAGGAGGCACTCCACCAAATCCCTCAAGCTGTCATGCCACTACAGGAGCAACCTCTACGCGGTCCACATCGGTCTAGTGAGGAAGCAAACAACTCGTTCCCTGCGGATGCCTTGCTGACTAACATCCTCCGCACTGGTACAACGTCAAACGTTGATTATCGAGGAGCAGAACCGACGCTTGATGGATATTGAGAAAAAGCATCCCAAAAGACAACATCGAAAAGGGGGCATCTGGACCGTCTACGTTGATGGATCGTCTAATTCAAAGAGCAGTGGGGCAGGGGTAATCATCGAAAACGATGAAGGAATCATAATCAAGGTATCGTTGGGGCTATCCTTCGCGATGATGATGTTAGTGTTAAAGCACAAAAGTAAGTATAAGTTTTATATCGTTCCACAGGGATTATTGCGATATCATAAACCGTTCAACGTCGATTATCGTCTTAAGTTAGGGTTTAATCTTTTTCATTTTACTAACGCTAACTACGACTTTAAAAAATATAAATAAATGCTACGAGTAATAGGGCATAAAGCGTTTGGTATCAAAGTCATAAATCAAGCATCGATAATGGTCTAATGATCATGATAAAAAGGATTCTAGTTTTAACCCTCGTTTTAACGATATATCACACATCACGACAATCTTATTCGTGTCCAAATAAAGTTGTGAGATCGATTGTATCGTTAATGGACGATTTCCCAATCTATTAAACGATCCAAAAGCATTAAGCATTGATGTATTAAGTGATTATCAAAACATAGTTCTATGTCTAAAACACTTGTTTTAATAGAAAGGAATTCTAAACTTAGATTTAAATGTATTTGTCAATAGCACTAAACCATAAATAATATTGAATATCAAGAATAACTTTCAATATATTATAAAATACTAGAATCAAATATTTACATGATCAAATAGACTATATCTAGCTAGATTTATTACCTCTAATCCCAACAAAGGATGTTTAGTTGATCATTCTCATGTCAACTGTACAAAAGTAGGAGTAAAGATGAAGATCAATGATGGTTTTGATTTCTCAAAAACCCTTGAATGATCCAAACTTTGATTCCTTGTTTGTCCCTTGAAGTGCCCTTCTTTTAGCCCTATTCTTTGGTAATAATCTCTAGAATTTCGCTCAAAATGAAAGCAATACAATAGTAAGATAATAAGCTAAAAGCTGTAAAAAGCTTTAAATACTAAGACTGATAAATACAAATTCGCTTAGCGATACGTAATGTCGCTCAGCGAACATTCAAAACTGCCCAATGGAAATCTGCCACGTCATCTTCAGCATTAAACCGCCTTGATGATTTCGCCGAGCGATCCATATTTCGCTGGGCGAAAACAGCTTCCCTTGTTTCAGAAATTCTCTGCCTCACTTCGCCAACCTTTCGCCAAGCAATCGCTGAGCGAAAGTGTCTTCCACTGTTCCTGATGAACTCTCTGCCTACCTTCGCCAAGACCTCGCCAAGGCTTCGCTGAGCGAAAGTGCTCTTCAGAAACTCCTTAAAATCTCTGCCTGACTTCGCCAAGCTGTCGCCAAGACTTCGCTGAGCGAAAGTCTTCATGCATTCTTCAATAATCCTTGATATTTTCAGGTCCTGGCTTGCTTTTTCCTACACAAATGGGGAAGAATAAGATATACAAAGAATAATTGGCATTTATTCATAATTTCCATGCTTTTCCTAAGGTAACTTGCATAACAAGTAACTAAAAAGCTTTGTAAAGGACATGGATTTAATCATATTTTGCCACTTATCAGTTAGTCACAAGTAAGTATATTTTTATATCGTTTCCTCAGGGACTAATGCGATATCATGAACCGCTCAACACTGATTATCATTTTAAGTTAGGGTTTAATCATGTGTTTGCTATAAACTATTCGACTTTAAAGACGTTAATAAAAACGGAGAGTAATAGGGCGTAAAAAGCGTTAGGATCAAAGTTCATCAATCAAACATCGATTATATTCTAATGATCGTATATATGGATTCTAGCTTTTCTTATATACGATATTATCACGTATCACTTGACAACATCATTCGTGTCCAAATGACGTTGTGAGATCGATCGTATCGTTTAATCGACGATGTCTCAATCTATTAAACGATTCGAAAGCTTTACGTTCAGACACTTTGTGTGATTATCAAAACCAAATTCCATGTCTAGAATTTCTTATTTTGATAGAAGATTATTCTAAACCTAGATTCAAAAGTATTTTTCAATAACATTTAAATCAAACATAATATTGGAAAACAAGAATAAACTCAATGATATATAAAATACTAGAATCATATATTTGAAAGATCAAAAGATTACATCTAAGATTGATTGATTACCTCTAATCCCAACAAAGGGGATTTAGTTGTTCATTTTCATGACAATAATACAAAAGTGGAAAGAAAGATGGAGATCCAAAGCTAAGACTTGATTTCTCAAAGATTCTTAGTTAATCTACACTTAGATCACTTTTGCTCTATGAAGAATGCCTCTTTTTAGCCCTATTCTCTTTCTGGAAGTATATGTTAATAATCAGAAAATGAGCTAAAAGGCTTAAATACTATCTGGTTTTTATAAGGCTCGCTACAACGATGAGTTGGTCGCTGTAGCGATGGAAGGTTTCTTGGCCTTTGGGTTTGCTCCACGTCAGCAAACGGGGTTCAAACCGACCTTGGTCGCTATAGCGACCAGATCCATCGATGTAGCGATGGAACCTTAGTTTCTCCCTGCCTAGGCGCGCTATAGCGACCAATCCTCCGCTGTAGCGATGAAGCCTTATCAATTCTTCATGTTTCTTTGCTCAATTTCAGGTCCTAGCATGGTATTTCCTGCACAAATGGATGGGGTAAGACATATGATCAATAATTTGGCATTCGATCAATAATTCTGAGCTTATCATATGATAACTTGCAAAACAAGTAACATAAGTGCCTAAAAATTATCAAAAGACAACTGCTTTCTGGCACTTATCAAACTCTCCCCAACTTAGCTTTTAGGTTTGTCCTCAAACCAAAGAATCAAAAGGAAATTTTTAAGGCTTTGGACAAAGTTTTGAGCAATAAGCAAAAAATCTAAAGTTTGAAGAAACGTTTCTCAGATGCATGATTCAACTGTGACTGTGCAGGCAAAAGTAAAGTTTCTCATTAATCCAGATATATACTATGAATGTGACATAAGTCATGAGCACAAAATTCATATCACATAATTCAAATCAATAACATATTTGAAATTCTGGCAAGTCCTGATGCTGAACGTAAAACAGAGTACGCAAAACAGTAGTTCAGAAGCAAAATAATAACATACAGAAAGTAAAAAAACACAGGTGATTTGTTAACCCAGTTCGGTGACAAACACACCTACGTCTGGAGGCTACCAAGCCAGGAAGGAAATCCACTAGCGTAGTCTTAGTTCTAAGTTCTCAGCAAACTCCCAGTTTATAACTTATCACCTAGCAACTACCCGTATTGACTTCAACCTAGGAACTGCTAGACCTGAGATCCCATCTCACTTCCCCTCAGTCAATCTCTGCCCCAGTGATATCAGACTCTAATAACAAACAAAGTAGGAGACACAATCCAAATACATAAAACGTCACTCTTGCTTAAAAGCTCATGAGTGATTCACAATTACAACTCAATAAAACACAGTCCTAAGCTTGCATCAAGGTGACACAAGAAAGGCTCACAATTAACAGACTCAAAACCTAAATATACTCTTTCAATGATAGCTTTGGTTGAGTTGATTTTCTTCAATAGCAGCGCCCTCTATTTATAGCCTTCAGTAGTAACAAATATTTGAACCAAATATTCTTCAAAGATATATTTCCAAAATTCTTCTTTAGAAATATATTTCACAATCAGATCTTTCTTCAGGCTAAAACACATATTTGAATCAATTATTCTTTTCAGAAATATATTGACACAAATATTCTTCAGAAATATATTTTCCAAATATCTCTTTGAAAATATATTCACAAATAAAACAATATCCAATCTTCAAAATATATCTTGCGAAAATAACTTCTTTCTAGAACACACACAGCTTGGTAGAATTCTTCAATTAAATCTTCAACAGATCAGGTGAGAAAAATAAACAACTCTAAGTGCGAAAACAAGACTGCTTCTGAAAGATGCTTCTGAAGTTCAGCTTCTGAAGGTTCAGCGTCTGAAGTACTGTTCAGCTTCTGAAGGTTCAGCGTCTGAAGTACTGTTCAGCGTCTGAAGTTCAGCTTCTGAAGGTTCAGCGTCTGAAGTACTGTTCAGCTTCTGAAGACCCAGCTTCTGAAGACGCACATTTTGCTTGTATATTTGATTTTAGCAAACATGAAGTCAACAACCAAATATCCAACAATCTCCCCCTTTGGCATATTTTTGGCTAAAATCAATTTGAGAACAAAGGCAAGATCTTCACTCATCAAAGTTGCGCAACCATGAAGAACATAACATAAACGTAGCAACCAAAAACAACAGAGTCAGCAGCGGCACATAATAAACAAAACTCCCCCTGAAACATATCATTCAGCAGCAGCTTCTGAAAACATACACTACTCCCCCTGAAACAGAGAGTCCCCCTAAAACACATCAGCTTCTGAAACAGAGACTTCTGAAATTGTATTCTGAACAACAGTAGTGTTTCTAAAACAACAAATTTCTGAAACAAACTCTTATCTCCCCCTTTTTAGCCAAACAATTTTGACAAAACAACCATGCAATCACCAGGAGTAGAAAGAACAAGAACCATCAGAGGTTACAAAGCATATGCACACAGGCAGAAGAAAAATAAAGGGAATAGGCCCAGAAATCTGCAACAAATTTCTATTCAGAGGATATAAACATCCATCACAGCACCACACACAGAACCCACATCAGAACCATCATCAAAACCATCATCAGGATCAGAATCACACAGACATAGTACCCACACACAAAGTCTTCACAGAGGAACAATAACAAGAGAACACAACTGTAGAGTATAGTACAAATTTGCAGCCCAGAAGCACAAAATGAAATCCAGGATATAGACAAAAAAATTGACAGTCTTCAGACTCAGCATTAGAAGCTGCATCATCATCAGACATAGCATCAGATGCTGCTTAGTCTTCATTAGGATCAGCATCATCATCATCACCCTCAGCACACTGCAAGGCTTCTTTACCAAACTCTCTTTCCACAGCAAGCCTCTTCTGAACATAGGGCATGATGTCTTGAACATCTTGCTCAACATCATCCTCAGACTTACTAGGATCCACTTCTTTTCCTTTTACTGCCTTCTTCTTTGAGACAGGAATCACCACCTTGCTTCAGCCTTTAGATGGTCCAACAACAGCACTCTTCTTAGCAACAGGAGTAGGCATGCTGACAGCAGCAACAACCTTTCCTTTCTTATTCTTCAGCCTCTTCCCAACACTTTCACATTTTGGTCTCCATTCCTTTGTGACATTGATTACAACAGGTCCAGATTTTAGGTGCTTGGGGTATCCATGCAGCTTGTAACAGAATGGCTTTATGTGCCTCTTTTTACCACAGTGATGACATATCTAAGGACGAGATGCCCTCCTGCTCTTAGATCCCTGAGGTTGGTTCTGATGTTCCAACTTAGGTTTGCCCATCATTGGATCATATGTTCCAACTGCTGCAATGAACCTTTTAGCTGGATTTTGCTGTTTGTTGTTCAAGGTCTTATAATCAAACCCTATTCCTTTTGGTTTCCCTTGGTTCTGACTCTCCAATATCTCTTCTAGCACATCAGTACCAGTGTCATCATTCTGACCTGCTTCTTCAAATGTTCAAGTTGAGAGTTCAGCTGGGTTACCTTATCTTTGAGATTAGAAATTTGCTATAAGTGTTCACTTCTTTTAGCATGCAGTTGACTGATAGTCTTCTTCTGATTTTCTATTAACTTGCAAACTTCTTCATTTCTGAGGTATAGTTCTTTGTAAGAGGTAGCCAGTTCTTCACAACACAATTCTCCATCACTTGACTCAGTATCAGATGGTGCTTCAGAACCTGATGGTGCTTCTAAAGCCTCAGAACCTTTAACTTTATCATCAGACATACATCTACCAGTTAAAGCACATACATACTTAGTAGACTCATTCTCCACTTCTCCTTCTGAGTCATCTTTATCAGACCAAGACACAACCAAACTTTTCTTCTGTTTCTTGAGATATGTGGCACATTCTGTCCTAATGTAACCATATCCTTCACACTCATGACACTGAACTCCCTTTGATTGATTGCTCTTCTCATCAGTTCTTGTCTTCTTCAAGTCATTTGGTTTGAATCTCCTGTCAGCCTGCTTCAGAATCTTGTTAAACTGTCTACCAAGCATCACAAAAGCTTCTGATGTGCTTTCATCATCCACAGTATCAGCATCTGCTACAAAAGCAACACCTTTCCCCTTTTTATCAATTCTGCTATTGAAAGCTATCTCAAAATTCTGCAAGGACCCTATCAATTCCTCAACCTTCATACTGGATATGTCTTGTGCTTCCTCAATGGCAGTTACCTTCATGTCAAATCTCTTAGGAAGAGACCTGAGTATTTTTGTCACAAGCTTCTCATCAGATTCTTTCTCCAAGAGAATCAAATGAGTTGGCCATGTCTAGAACGTTCATATAGAAGTCTTGTATATTTTCATCCTCCAACATTTTGAGATTTTCAAACTTGGTGGTGAGAAGTTGAAGTCTGGACATTTTTACCTTGGATGTGCCTTCATGAGTAGTTTTGAGAATCTCCCATGCATCCTTAGCTACAGTGCACTGCTTGATCAGTCTGAACATATTCTTGTCCACTCCATTGAATATAGCATTCAAGGCCTTGGAGTTTCCAAGAGCTTATTCATCTTCTACCTTGGACCACTCTTCTTCTGGTTTCAGATCAGCTGTCTTCTTTCCATCTTTGTCAAGCACAACAGGATGTTCCCAACCCTTCAGAACTGCTTTCCAGGTTTTACTGTCTATAGACTTAAGGAAAGCACTCATGCGCGATTTCCAATAGTCATAGTTGAAACCATCCAACAGAGGTGGTCTGTTCACAAATCCTCCATCTTTATCCATTATGCCAGAAAAAAAACTTCCCTAGAGCTCACCCTAAAACAGGCAGGGTGCCTGCTTTGATGCCAATTGAAATTCTGGCAAGTCCTGATGTTGAACGTAAAACAGAGTACGCAAAATAGTAGTTCAGATGCAAAATAATAACATACAGAAAGTAAAAAAACACAGGTGATTTGTTAACCCAGTTCGGTGACAAACACACCTACGTTTGGAGGCTACCAAGCCAGGAAGGAAATCCACTAGCGTAGTCCTAGTTCTAAGTTCTCAGCAAACTCCCAGTTTATAACTTATCACCTAGCAACTACCCGTATTGACTTCAACCTAGGAACTGCTAGACCTGAGATCCCATCTCACTTCCCCTCAGTCAATCACTGCCCCAGTGATATCAGACTCTAATAACAAACAAAGTAGGAGACACATTCCAAATACACAAAACGTCACTCTTGCTTAAAAGCTCATGAGTGATTCACAATTACAACTCAATAAAACACAGTCCTAAGCTTGCATCAAGGTGACACAAGAAGGGCTCACAATTAACAGACTCAAAACCTAAATATACTCTTTCAATGATAGCTTTGGTTGAGTTGATTTTCTTCAATAGCAGCGCCCTCTATTTATAGCCTTCAGCAGCAACAAATATTTGAACCAAATATTCTTCAAAGATATATTTCCAAAATTCTTCTTTAGAAATATATTTCACAATCAAATCTTTCTTCAGGCTAAAACACATATTTGAATCAATTATTCTTTTCAGAAATATATTGACACAAATATTCTTCAGAAATATATTTTCCAAATATCTCTTTGAAAATATATTCACAAATAAAACAATATCCAATCTTCAAAATATATCTTGCGAAAATAACTTCTTTCTAGAACACACGCAGCTTGGTAGAATTCTTCAATTAAATCTTCAACAGATCAGGTGAGAAAAATAAACAACTCTAAGTGCGAAAACAAGACTGCTTCTGAAAGATGCTTCTGAAGTTCAGCTTCTGAAGGTTCAGCGTCTGAAGTTCAGCTTCTGAAGGTTCAACGTCTGAAGTACTGTTCAGCGTCTGAAGTTCAGCTTCTGAAGGTTCAGCGTCTGAAGTACTGTTCAGCTTCTGAAGACCCAGCTTCTGAAGTACTGTTCAGCTTCTGAAGACCCAGCTTCTGAAGACGCACATCTTGCTTGTATATTTGATTTTAGCAAACATGAAGCCAACAACCAAATATCCAACAATATTTATCAATGAACCACACCTAACACACTTCTGTTGGAACAAAATTTGTTAAACAACTCTCTTCTGAATTAAGGGGGAGATTGTTGAAACATTATGTATAAACATATCTCTCTTTGTGGTTTTGATGATAACAAGAGTGTTAAATAGAAAATTGGTTATTTGCTAATGCTTTGTTCAAGTGATTTCAGAACCACGTGTTTGATGATTGGTAATTGATAATGGTTATGAAAGAACAAGCTTAGAGCAAGAAAGGAAAGCTTAGAAGCAATGTTGCAAAGCTGGAAGAAAACTGGGTCTGAAGAGTGCTCCTGAAGTGGGAGTCTAAAGCTTGCATCTGAAGATAGCTTCTGAAGTCTGAGTCTGAAGGAAGTCAACAAAAGTCAACGTCTGAAGACCTGCTTCTGAAGTCTGAGTCTGAAGAAGTGCTTCTGAAGTACTGTTCACGCAGAAGCTTCTGAAGTCTGATGTGGCAAGGAAAGCAACCGTTACTGTGCGCATTTAATGCCTGGATATGTCAGAACAACTCAATGGAACAATTGTCTCCCTGACTCAAACATTCCCCAGCTTTTAAGGAAAGCAAATTCAAAAATGGCTGCTGCACTCTGTTTTCTGCAAAAGTTCAGCACACAATTGCAGCTATCCTAGCTCTCAATTTGCAACGGCTCTTTGCTTAATTTCTGCAAGTCTTCAACAGCTCTAAGAAATGTCATATGTGGGAAAAATTGAATTTAAATGGCCAAGCATAGAGGAACATTCTTTCTATTTACACAACTTCCTCCAAATTCTCATTATCAACCCTTGGTGATATACAAAAAGTACTTTGATCTTGACAACGTTTTTTTTTATTTATTGAATTTTTCTCTTTTTCTTTTCTTTTTCTTGGTTCCTTTTCTTTTTCTTTTTCTTTATCTTTTCTTTTTCTTTGTTGTCAAGATCAAATTTCAAATTTCACCATTACTTGACATAAATGTAATACCTCCCTTTTCTCCCCAACTTATACAAAATGATACCCTAATTGAATGTTCCCTTATCAATAGGCAAGGGACAAAATATACATGATGGTTAAGGGTTCAAAATGAAGGTAAAAATATCAGAATCCAATAGTGATTTAACTATGAACTGGATTTTAAAAAACTTGGGCAAATTCATTAAGCATTGTGCTTATGAATATTGACAATTCATAGTTAAGGATTCGGATTCATTAGGCTCAAATGGGGTTATCAGATACTCACTTCTCACTGGGTAGGCTTTTTGTGGTCAAGTGTTTCTTCTCATTTTTCAAAAGAATGCATTGATCATTTCTGTGTTTTCATACAATTAAAACAATTTTTCAGATTTAACATAAAACAACCGAGTTAGACAAAAATACGGGTCTCCTGCATATACATATAGAATTGAGGATTCCTCACATTTAGACTAGTTCTAAGTGGTTCATACATAAGCATGTTATCGCGTCAAACTAAATGAGATAAATTTTGTGCAAAGTACTCCTTTCACATTCAAATACACACCTAGAAAAACAAGAAACGAGTACCTTAGCTATGCGCTTTGTCACAAACTTTATCATAATCACTCACCTGATACTTTGCTCAATCTTTGGCTTTCAATCAAGCACTTAACTTTTGAATTTTTGACTTTCTTTCCATTGTTGGATAAAATAAAATAGTAAACATAGTTTGCAATAAACATAATACAATAATTCCAAAATACGGCAACATAAAAAGAAATAAATACTACAAAGCAAATTGTTCAGATTAAAACTAAAAAGATTAAGCCAAAAGGTAAAATGAAGGAAAAACAGCCAGCTTGCAAAATTTTCAATCAGACTCCATTTGATCAGCAGCTTCATGATCAATGGTCCTTGTATCCTCTGAGGAGTCATCATCATCATCATCTCCACCAGCTGCACTCTCTCCACCAGCTGCAGCTGCACTCGCCCCTCCGGAATAAAAAGGTCTGTCCACAGGCCAAGCGATATGCTCCTGAAAAAACTCCGGGGTCCAAGGTGATTGGCCTGCCTGATGCATGTGGCTCTGAATGGTGGTAAGAGCTCTATGGTTGGATTCATTTTGATTCCAGGTGTAGGTGTAGGCAGTCATATGGCGAGGGTCCCAATCCGAGAAATTCAGTGGTGGAAAGCTAAGGGCTTGAGGGACAGGAGGAGGTACTTGAGAAGTCCCGGCTGTAGTGGGTGTCTTGTATGAGCAATACCTATTGATGTACTTATCATCAATATGATTTTTGATCTCCTCATCAACTTGAGTAGGCAAGTGAATACGTGCCTTCAAGCAAAGTCCCATTATGAGTCCAGGAAATGGTAGTGGGCACTTTGGTTTGGCAGGGGGCACAATACACTTTCAGCTACTACCCTAATTTCATTTGCAATTATCCTCGCAACATCAACCTCTTGGTTGCTGAGGATGTAATAGAGTAGAGGCGTGACATCCAAGGTGGTGAAGGAAGTATAACTTTTTGGCTGGATGCTATAAGGATGAGAGTTAGGATAACCTGAGCCGGAGTATTCATATCTTCTTTGAGGGCTCTAAATGGTTTCCCTGAGGCCTGGCTTATGTCATAAGTCTTCCCCTCTTGAAAGGCCTGTGCAATGGCTTCATGATCCCAATTCCCACGGGCTTGATGTTGGTGAAAGGCGCATGATAAGTGCCTGAAATTAGTTAAAATGCATATTTAATTTAAGCACTTAAGTAGCTTGTTTTGCAAGTTATTATAGGAAAAGCTCAGAATCACTGATCAAATGCCAAATTATGTTTTTACTTCTTACCCCATCCATTTGTGCAGGAAAATTCAAGCCAAGAGATGATTTGAGCAAAGAAACATGAAGAATTGTCAAGGTGCCATCACTACAGCGGAGGAACTGGTCGCTATAGCGCGCCTAGGCAGGGAGAAATCAAGTTTCCATCGCTGCAGCGATGGATATGGTCGCTATAGCGACCAAAGGCGGTTTGAACCCCGTTTTGCTGACGTGGAGCAAACCCAATGGCCAAGAAACCTTCCATCGCTACAGCGACCAGCTCATCGCTGTAGCGAGCCTTGATAAATCCAGATTCTATTTATAGCCTTTCAGCTCATTTTCAGAATTAATTATCAATATTGGATTATTTTTTGTTGTAATAGTTTTAGGATATAGTTTTAGACATAAAATAGGGCTAAAAGAGGCGGTCTTCATGGAGCAAGAGTGATTGAAGTGTGGATTAACTAAGACTCTTTGGGAAATCAAGAACTTAGCTTTGGATCTTCATCTTCCTTCCACTTTTGTATAGTTGTCATGACAATGACCAACTAACCTTCCCTTGTTGGGATTGGAGGTACTCAATATAGCTTAGATGTAATCTTTGATTTTGCAAATATATGATTCTAGTAACTTATGTGATAATTGAAGTTATTCTTGCTTTTCATTCTCATGCTTGATTTAATTATTATTGACAAATACTTTTGAATCTAGGTTTAGAATAATCTTCTATCAAAATAAGAAATTCTAGACATGGAATTGGGTTTTGATAATCGCACAAAGTGTCGGAACGTAAAGCTTTCGTATCGTTTAATAGATTGGGAAATCGTCGATTAAACGATACGATCGATCTCACGACGTCATTTGGACACGAATGACTTTGTCGAGTGATACGTGATAATTTCTCTAAAAAGCTAGAATTCATATGCTTGATCATTAGAATATCTTCGAGGCTAGTTTAACGAACTCCGATCCCAACGCTTGTATTCCCTATTGCTTATCGTCTTTATTTCCGCTTTTACATTGCAATAGTTTATAGCAAACAAAGTTATAAACCCCTTACTCTAAATGATAACGATTGTTGAACGGCTTGAGATAGCGCACTAGTCCCTGTGGAGACGATATATAAAAATACTTACTTTTGTTACTACTAACAGTGCACAATCGGCCCATGTTTACCGGGTCTAAAGGACGGGTAAGATCCAATGGGTTGCCTAGATAAGAATTATGGCATTTCGATCAAATTTGATTGTGCGGCCTCGGACAAAGGTGGTGAATGTGAATTCTGTTGGAACAAAATGTATGAACAACTCTCTTTTGGGTTTTGATGATAACAAAGTGTTAAAAAGAAAATTGGTATTGCTAATTCTTTGTTCTAAGTGTGCAGAACCATGTTCTTAATGTTTGGTAATTAATACTGGTTATGGAAGAACGAGCTAAGAGCAAGAAGGAAAGCATAGAAGCTTATGTTGCAAGTATGAAGCAACTTCTGAAGACTGAGTCTGAAGACAGCGTCTAAAGACTGCGTCTGAAGAAGTGCTTCTGAAGACTGAGTCTGAAGGTCAACAGAAGTCAACGTCTGAAGGCTGAGTCTGAAGGTCAACGAAAGTCAACGTCTGAAGGCTGAGTCTGAAGGTCAACAAAAGTCAACGTCTGAAGAAGTGCGTCTGATGAACAGTGCTTCTGAAGGGTGCGACTGAGACCTGCGTCTGAAGAGAGCTTCTGATGAACAGTTCCTGAAGAAGCTTCTGAAGTCTGAGTTCTTAAGGAAAAGCAGCTGTCACTGTCAGCATTAAATGCCTGCACTGTCAGAACAGCTCAATGGAACAGTTGCCTCCCTTGAAGAAATATTCTCCAGCTTTTAAGGAAAACAAATTCAAAAATTGTGTGCTCTGCTTTCTGCAGTTTTGCACACAATTTCAGCTGACCTAGCTTCTAATTTGCAACGACTCTTTGCTGGATTTCTGGGCAATTCTCAACAGCTCTTTTATCCTCTATAAAAGGGTGAAGATTTGAAGAAGAAAATTGCTAAGACTCAAGAAACTAAAGACTGAATATTTGTGCTCTGTTTTGCTGTCAAAAATACGAAAGTCACCAAAACTCTTAGAAATTCTTACAAACTTATCATCTTAGAATTTCTTAAGTTTAGAGTCTTAAACCTAAGTTGTATTTTGTGAACACCTCTGATATTTGATCAAGTGTTCAACTCAAACTTACTTTCTTTGTAAATCAGTTTGATTCAAGTCTCAGCCTGCATGCTGAGCAACCAGAAGTCTCTTTACTTTGTGTATTGAGCCAGTAGAAGTCTCTTAGCTTTGTGCTTTGAGCAGAGAAGTCTCTTAACTTTGTGTTTTGAGCATAGAAGTCTTTTGCTAAGTGCTTGAGCATTGGAAGTCTCGTAACTTTGTGTTTTGAGCAATTGTAATCAGTTGATTATAGTTCAAATCTCATGTAAATGACAAGGGGACTAGACTACTTCCGGTTTGTGGAAGGAACTAGTATAAAAACCTTTGTGTCTCTCTTCCCTTTCTCTCATCTTTATTTATCCGCTGCTAACAAACTCTGAAAAAGTTTCAGAATCTGATTCTGAACTTAAACATAAGTTTTTGAGAAAGGAAAAACAACCCACACAATTCAACCCCCCCTTCTTGTGTGTTTTTCTCACCTTCAGTTGGTATCAGAGCTCCGATTCTGATATTCAATCACCTAACAGTGAGTCAGTAAGATCCTGAGAAAAACATGTCATCTAGTGGTTCCCCTCCACCTCCTCCTTCTGGTAGTCACACTTCTGTATCATATGACTATGGTACAGATGATAGAAAATCTCGTTCACACAATAAACCCCCAATGTTTACTGGTGATCCTGAGAAATTCTCATGGTGGAAAAGCAAGATGTACAACCACATCATTGGTATTGATGATTCCTTATGGGATATTATAGAAGATGGAATATCTATTCCAGTTGATGAAGAAGGTGTAGCTGTCAACAGAAGAGGCCTGAGTGATGCTGAAAGGAAGATATACAGAAAGCATCACAATGTTAGAGGTATCATTGTGGATTCTCTACCTCACACTGAGTATCAGAAGCTGAGTAATAAATCAACAGCCAAAGCCATCTTCAAATACCTCGGCTCTAACTATGAAGGTAACAAAAAGGTTAGAGAAGCAAAAGCTAATATTCTTGTTCAGCAATATGAGCTGTTCAGAATGAAAGAGGATGAAAATATTGAGACAATGTTCTCAAGATTTCAGACTCTGGTTTCTGGACTTCAGATTCTGAAGAAGAGTTATACCACTGCTGATCATGTGAACAAAATTCTAAGAAGTCTGCCATCTAAATGGAGACCCAAAGTAACTGCTATTGAGGAAGCTAAAGATCTAAATACTCTAAGTATTGAAGATCTTATAAGCTCTCTCAAGGTGCATGAACTGGGACTTAATGAAGATGATTCTGTTAGAGAGTCTAAGTCAATAGCACTGGAATCCAAAAGAAAGTCTGTAAAAGCTCTGAAAGCTATTGAATCTGAAGAAGAATTTCCTGAGGGAAATTCTGAAGAAGATTAAGATGTTGAGGAGCTTACAATGCTTTCCAAAAGATTTCAGTACTTAATGAAAAGACAGAAGAAATTCTCTAACAGAAGCAGCAACTCTAAAGGATCTGGTTCAAAGAGGGAAGATCAGAAGGGTTGCTACAATTGCAAGAAGCCTGGTCATTTTATTGCTGATTGTCCTGAACTTCAGAAGGACAAGTGATAAGTGCCAAAATTGAGTTTAAAAGCATAGTTAATTTAAGCACTTTTGTAGCTTATTTTACAAGTTATCATGGGAAATGATCATAATCAATGATCAAATGCCCACTATTGCTTTTACTTCTTTCCCCATCCATTTATGCAGGAAAAAGCAAGTCAGGACCTGAAATTAGCAAGAATCCATCAAAAGTGCATGAGCATTTTCGCCCAGCGAGCCCTAGGCGATCAATTGGCGAAGATAGGCAGAGAGTTCTTCAGGAACAGTGGAGCTTGATTTCGCTCAGCGAAATCTTCGTCGCTCAGCGAAATCAAGGCGGTTTAAAGAAGACTTGAAGACGTGGCTGAAGACAACTGGCAAATTCAGCAAGTTTCGCCGAGCGAAAATTGTCTCGCCGAGCGAAATGTCACATAACAGCTTTTTGTATTTAAGCTTTGTTTCAGTTTTTCTTTAAGAGGAGTGCTAGTAGTTCTTTTAGAATAGAGTTAGAATAGCTTTTTAGACATAAAATAAGGGCTAAGAGCTTTGATCTTCAAGGAGCAAAGGTGATTGGATTGTGGAATCAACCAAAAGACTTTGGGAAATCAAGCACTTGGGTTTGTATTTTCAACTCTTCTCTTCTCTTTTGTAAAGCTGTCATGAAAATGAACAGCTAAATTCCCTTTGTTGGGATTGGATGTACTCTTTCTAGCTTAGATGTAATAGTTTGATTATGCAATATATATGGTTTTAGCAATTGATGTGAATTTGAGTTTTTCTTGCCATTCATTGTCATGTTTTGATTTAAAATGATATTGACGAATACTTTTAAATCTTTGGCGAGAATAACTTCTATCAAAATAAGAAAATCTAGAAATGGATTTGGGTTTTGATAATCGCAAATAGTTTCGGAACTTAATGCTTTCGGATCGTTCGATTGATTGGGAAATCGTCGATTAAACGATACGATCGATCTCGCGATGTCATTTGGGAAATCAATGACGTTGTCGAGCGATACGTGGTAATTTCGCTAAAACGCTAAAACTCATATGCACGATCTTTAGATTACATTCGACGCTCGATTGAGGAAATCCTATCTCAACGCTTTTATACCTTAGTTTTTGTCGTCTTTATTTTCCGCATATTTATACATTCCATAGTTTATGTACAAACAATTTGTAAAAACCCTTTTAGCTCAAAACGATAGCGATTGTTGAACGGTTCAGAGTAGCGCACTAATCCCTGTGGAGACGATACAAAAAATACTTACCTCGTTTGTTGAATTGTTAATACTGCAACCAACAAAATGGCGCCGCTGCCGGGGATTGGTGTTTAGATATTTTGAGCATCGCAATAATTTTTATTGTTTTGAGCCTTTGTATATTCTTGTTAATATTTTTCTTATCTTTTTGTACATTATATTTTTGTGTGCATTAACCCTCTTTGTTATACAAAGAAAAGTTTCTTGTTAGTTAATTTTGTTTCAGATTCTCATTGAAAGAAATCATGGCTGATCATCATGATTATTTCAACTATTATGATCCATACGAGTATGAAGCCTATCAACAATATCAACAATATCCGTCTGAAGATGAACAAATGGAAAGAACTGAAAATACCTTGCATATGTTCATGCAACAATCCATGATCAACATGCAAAACACCAACCAAAGACTGAGGAATTTGTCAAGCCAGTTGGATGTTTTGCAAGCTCAAATAAACCATCTACCAAGAGTCATGGATGTTCAGACCAACAATCAATCCACTTTGGAATTTGGAGTGATTGTTGAAGACGAGGTTGATGAGAGTGAGGAAGAGACGATGTTTGAAGGATGTGGTATTAGGGAATTAATGGAAGAATTAGAAATACCACACACCATAGAACTTCCTCAAGAAATGTCAGATTCTGAAGAAGACATAGCAGTTGATAGTGAAGAAGTGTTGGAGATTGAGAAGACGAAACAGTTTCTTAACAAGGAAGAAACTTGTGCAAAGGAGGGGGTGATAGTGAGCAAGGCCGAAATTGATTTGGTCATAGATTGCATGTGCTCCTTGCTCACCATATTCTGGATAGGGAGGTATTGGACTCCACATCAGCTATGCTTAAAGTTCATGGAATTCCTCCCACAGCAAAGGGATACTAGAGCTGATGTGCGCTCCGTCTCATATTGGCCACCCTAACGAATCAGGCGTCGAGCTAACGACGTAAAACAAGCGCTTGTTGGGAGGCAACCCAATTTTGTAAGTTTTTTATGCTTTATTTAATGCTTTTTAATAACTGTAGGTGATGCTGAAATTGGCAAGTTCTTTTTAATGCTGCATTTTTGAAATTCTGCTATCTGTCATTCTCGCTGAGCGAGACATTACTTCGCTGAGCGAGGCTTACTGATAAGCTCTTTAACAGCAAAGTAACAGATGCATGATAATGATAGAAATTGTTTGATTTTGCAAAGCCAAGTTAATTGTTTCTTGCTTTTCTATGTGTGTACTTGAATTTAATATGAGTACTTTGCACAAAAATTTATCTCATACAATTTTATGCGATAACATGCTTATATGTGAACCACTTAGAACTAGCCAAAATGTGAGGAATCCTCAAGGTTTGTATATATATGCAGGAGACCGGCATTTTTTAGTTCAACTCGATTGTTTTATGTTAAATCTGAAAGTTGTTTTAAATTGTATGAAAGCACTGATATGATCAAGGCATTTTTTGAAATAGAGAATAAACACTTGACCACAAAAAGCCTACCCGGTGAGAGAGCGAGTATTTGATAACCCAATTTGAGCCTAATGAATCAGAATTTCTAACTATGAACTGCCAATTCATAAGCACAATGCTTAGTGAATTTGCCCGAATATTTCAAAATCCAGTTCATAGTTAAAACACTATAGGATTCTGATATTCTTACATTCATTTGAACCCTTATCCATCGTGATTATTGACCTTTGCCAAAATGATAAAGGAACATTCGATTAGGGTATCATTGAACTAAGTTGGGGAGAAAAGGGAGGTTGTGTTTATGTCAAGTAATGGTGAATTGTTATAATTGATCTTGACAACAAGAAAAAGAAAAAGAAAAAGAAAAAGAAAAAGAAAAGAAAAAAGAAAGAAAAGCAAACCAAGAAAAAGAAAAGAGAAAAATAGAAAAGTTTGCAATAAATCAAAAAGTTGTCAAGATCAATCAAAGAAAAATTTGTACATCACCAAGAGTTGTATTTGAATAAGGAGGAAGTTTGTAAATAGAATGAATGTTCCTCTTGCTTGGCCTTTTGAATTCAATATTTCCCACATAAACCAAGCCAAATTACAACCCTTAAAGACCTTGTGATCATTGCTTTCGTGCTTTTAGAAATGATAATTAGATGGACACATAATTTGATCGGAATGTTAACAATTATGCCGGATGAGTGTTCATAACCCTCACATCATGAGTTCAATTTGCTATATTTACTTCTAAAAGAGTGTGTTAAGTGTGGTTCATAGATAATTATGTTATTGCCTTGCATTGTATGATGTGAATTTTGTGTTTAGGACTTATGTCATATTCATTGTATATATCTAGATTAATGAGAAACTTAATACTTGCCCGCACAATCCGCATTTGAATTTTGCATCTGAAAACTTTTCATTTCTTTGCATGTTTTGAACTTTTGTCCAAAGCCTTGATTTTTCCATTTCTTTTGAGTCCTTTGTTTGAGGACAAACAAAGATTTAAGTTGGGGAGTGTGATAAGTGCCAAAATTGAGTTTAAAAGCATAGTTAATTTAAGCACTTTTGTAGCTTATTTTACAAGTTATCATGGGAAATGATCATAATCAATGATCAAATGCCCACTATTGCTTTTACTTCTTTCCCCATCCATTTATGCAGGAAAAAGCAAGTCAGGACCTGAAATTAGCAAGAATCCATCAAAAGTGCATGAGCATTTTCGCCCAGCGAGCCCTAGGCGATCAATTGGCGAAGATAGGCAGAGAGTTCTTCAGGAACAGTGGAGCTTGATTTCGCTCAGCGAAATCTTCGTCGCTCAGCGAAATCAAGGCGGTTTAAAGAAGACTTGAAGACGTGGCTGAAGACAACTGGCAAATTCAGCAAGTTTCGCCGAGCGAAAATTGTCTCGCCGAGCGAAATGTCACATAACAGCTTTTTGTATTTAAGCTTTGTTTCAGTTTTTCTTTAAGAGGAGTGCTAGTAGTTCTTTTAGAATAGAGTTAGAATAGCTTTTTAGACATAAAATAAGGGCTAAGAGCTTTGATCTTCAAGGAGCAAAGGTGATTGGATTGTGGAATCAACCAAAAGACTTTGGGAAATCAAGCACTTGGGTTTGTATTTTCAACTCTTCTCTTCTCTTTTGTAAAGCTGTCATGAAAATGAACAGCTAAATTCCCTTTGTTGGGATTGGATGTACTCTTTCTAGCTTAGATGTAATAGTTTGATTATGCAATATATATGGTTTTAGCAATTGATGTGAATTTGAGTTTTTCTTGCCATTCATTGTCATGTTTTGATTTAAAATGATATTGACGAATACTTTTAAATCTTTGGCGAGAATAACTTCTATCAAAATAAGAAAATCTAGAAATGGATTTGGGTTTTGATAATCGCAAATAGTTTCGGAACTTAATGCTTTCGGATCGTTCGATTGATTGGGAAATCGTCGATTAAACGATACGATCGATCTCGCGATGTCATTTGGGAAATCAATGACGTTGTCGAGCGATACGTGGTAATTTCGCTAAAACGCTAAAACTCATATGCACGATCTTTAGATTACATTCGACGCTCGATTGAGGAAATCCTATCTCAACGCTTTTATACCTTAGTTTTTGTCGTCTTTATTTTCCGCATATTTATACATTCCATAGTTTATGTACAAACAATTTGTAAAAACCCTTTTAGCTCAAAACGATAGCGATTGTTGAACGGTTCAGAGTAGCGCACTAATCCCTGTGGAGACGATACAAAAAATACTTACCTCGTTTGTTGAATTGTTAATACTGCAACCAACAACAAGTCAAAGGAAAAATCAAAGAAGACCAGTTCTAAAAGCAACTTCAGAAACAAACTCAAGAAAAGTCTTATGGCAACATGGGATGATCTTGACAATGATTCTGAGTCTGATGATGAAGAGGAAGCAAATCTGGCTTTAATGGCAACAACATTTTCTGATGCAGAATCATTTTCTGAACTTACAAGATCTGAACTGATTGAAACGGTTAAAGATCTTATGAACCACCTCAAAAGCAAGTTAGGTGAACTAAAATCTTTTAAAAATAAACATAACTTGCTAAATGAGGAGAATCTCAAACTTCATAATCAAATCATTGAGATTGATGAAGAAGTTAGAGAACTCAGAGAAGTGGCTCATAAGAAACCTGAAGAAATTCCAAATGAACATAAAATTGCTCTTCAGGATTTTATTTTAACTGGAATCAATAGAAGTAAGGTTGCTTCTATGATTTATAACATTTACAGAAACAGAGGTGAAGGTATTGGTTTTAAAAATGATTTATTCAATCTTTCTAATGAATCAAAAATACCATCCTGTTCTGAAAATATTGTGAAAGGCATTGAGGTGTGCTTTGTGCCTGCTTCTGACAGTTCTGAGAAACTGAATGTAACAGAAACTGAGACTGCTAAGTCTGAAGTTCTAAACTACTCAGAATCTAAAGCTTCTGAACCTAAGGGAAAGATGAAAGCAGAAGTTAAAACTTTGCCAAAGTCTAATCCAAAAGGTCCTAAGCCTAAGACTATGAGAAAATCAGACTCTAAACCTGAAAATGTTCAGAGTCTGAAGAGTTCATAACCTGAAACAAAAACTCTTAGAAAATTATCATCTTAGAATTTCTTAAGTTTAGAGTCTTAAACCTGAGTTGTATTTTGTGAACACCTCTGATATTTGATCAAGTGTTCAACTCAAACTTACTTTCTTTGTAAATCAGTTTGATTTAAGTCTCAGCCTGCGTGCTGAGCAACCAGAAGTCTCTTTACTTTGTGTATTGAGCAACTAGAAGTCTCTTAGCTTTGTGCTTTGAGCAGAGAAGTCTCTTAACTTTGTGTTTTGAGCATAGAAGTCTCTTGCTAAGTGCTTGAGCATTGGAAGTCTCTTAACTTTGTGTTTTGAGCAATTGTAATCAGTTGATTATAGTTCAAATCTCCTGTAAGTGACAGGGGGACTAGACTACTTCCGGTTTGTGGAAGGAACTAGTATAAAAACCTTTGCGTCTCTCTTCCCTTTCTCTCATCTTTATTTATCCGCTGCTAACAAACTCTGAAAAAGTTTCAGAATCTGATTCTGAACTTAAACATAAGTTTTTGAGAAAGGAAAAATATCCCACACAATTCAACCCCCCCTTCTTATGTGTTTTTCTCACCTTCAAATTCATCACTTGGATCAGCCGGGATGGCATTGGCATAAAACTCTCGCACTATGTCATGGTTGATTTTTTTAGGAGGGTTAACAAGTACTCCCCACTTGTGGTGGTTTATGATTTGAGCTATCCCTTGGTATTTCCCTTCTGCAGCAATTCTGAATTCCTTTTCTGCCCAAATTCTTCTTTTTGTTAGCTCTTGGTAACGCTCCTGGTTACATGGGCTTAGGAATCGGCTAGAATCGTGGGGTGTAGTTGGTTGGGGTCTTGCCCTTGAAGATGAACCCTCCACATTCCTCTGCCTTTTGCTTGAAGTTTTGGGTGTCATTCCTACAAAAATAGAAGCACAGACAAAAATATAGGAATGCAGGTTAGAATAAGAATGAAAAAAAATAAAATAGGTTCTGGACACGTGCGCTACAGTGACGAGACTGGTCGCTGTAGCGATGAAACCCAGAATTTGTTCTTGTTTCTGGGCTACAGCGACGAGACTGTGTTGTAGCCATGAAACACAGATTTTCGGAATTTTTCTGATTTTTTTTCATTTTCAAAAAAACTTGAGGCACGAATAATCAAAAGTAAAGATCATAAAAATGAATTATAATCACCAGAACTTCCTAATCATCACATACCCAGTTTTATTTCTAATTTTTACAAAATGGGTAATTTAGGGCATTGAACTTAAATTGAGTTTTTCACTCGTCCACCGTTACTCGTTCGAACTCTAGATTCGAACACACGTTTAGATAAACATCTCTTGAACGTGAACCCTTATGACGTATACCCCGCGTAAAGTTCAAAACTATCACGCTCGGGTTCCCCAGTACAAAACACACAAGTGTACGTTATCCCTATAATCGGAGCGAACACTTGGGGGAGGAAAGGCAACATCTCTAAGTTTCAACTTGAGAGAACGGGCAAGTCGTTCGACACTCGCCATTTCTAACCCTCACGTCAAGTCTAGCCGCTACTTTGCAACAAAGCAACGGCTACGAGGGGGCGTGCATTATCCTCGGCCTACTTCAATCTACTCTTGATTCAAAACAAAACATTTCTCATTTATGAGGATACTCGTCGCAATTCAAATATGAAAGCCTCACGCAACGAGCATTCTGATCGCACACTATACTTAGAAATTAAACATACATTTTCGCAAGGTGTAAAAGAAAATAGCGAGCAGAAATTGAAAACGAGATAAATTGTACAAAAAAAGGGGTGCTAACCACGAAGGGCGCACATTGTCAGGGCACAAGGCCGGTTACACATCAACAAAATATTGTTCAAATATTACAAGGTCGTTTAGACCCGGGCTCATTCAACATGCCCATCATTTTCTTCTAGAGGAGGGGACTTGAGAGCACCATCTTCTACCCACTTCAAAAGATGAATCCCTTCGGTTGAGAGCTCAACCCCAGGGTTCACAGCTTTCACCTGTTGCACGACATTCTCAAAGGCATGAGTGGCTGCTCCCACAAGACTAGACTCCAGCTCATCAATCCTCGCCACCAAGCCAGCACGGTCCAAACCAACAGTGTCCTCGGCTTCTTCAGTGCTCGGGTTGATAGCAGCCAGAAGTTCCTTCCTGTCCTCCTCCCACTTACAACCAGCTTCCTGCAACTCCTCCAGCTTAAGAAGGTCCTTCTCTACTTTCTTTTCCAAGGAAGCTATCCGGTCGTCCTTCTCCTTAGCCACCTTAGCAAAGTCGGCTTCCAACTTAGCCACCTTGGCCGCCAGGGCATCCTTCTCCTTCACCAGCACATCAGCCCGGACCATATCCTCGGTGGAAGAGTTATTCAGGGTAACAGCTATTTCCAAGGCCTTCATCGGATAGATGATCCCTTCGGTCATCGCCTTGCTCCGGCCAGCAGTGCCAAGGTCATGAATAACCTTCAGCTCCGGGTCACTCAAGCAAAGGGAGGAGTGTGCACCATAACGATCTGGGTCGGGCCATACGTTTGGCATCATCAGCAACTCCCCACCTTCAGGCTGAGCAGAAGAAGAGGTGGCGGACATTGGCTGCCCCTTTCCAGCATATGCCACCCTTTTTCTCTTGAAGGATTCAGCGACCTCCTCCACCAGGTCATCTTCCAACACCTGCACGGGCGTTATGGGCGCACGGGAAGAAGAGCCTCCCGCAGCACCGGCGATCAAGTGCTTCACACTGTGAACATCACTCCGCCGCGCGGCTCCGCGGTTGCTCACCTTTTTGCTCGAACGCCTGATCAGCTCATTCATCGAAGACATGTTCCCTGCGAACAAAAAGAATGAAAAAGTCAGTAACAAACTTATAAAATATCAATTCAAAACTAAATTTAAATCCTACAAAATTCTCCCGAGCAACTCCATCAAGTTTTTAGAAAGCACGAGGTCGTGCGTGTTGATGTATCTAGGCTCCGTCACCTCTTGTCCAGCGGAATCAATCAAAGGGACACCATCTTCCCTCAACACTTTGGCGGGCACAAAAAAAGATATGAAAGCCCATAACTTTTTGTAACTCTCCTTTTCCCCCGCACTAAGCCCGGCGTACCCAGGGCCGAAAGCAGAGGGCTTGTACCCGTAATGGTCCTTGCACAAATAGAAGGAAAGTGGGGAACTCTGAAGTGGTCTTCCCCTCCGCTCTCTCGGGTCGTCCTGACCGTCTTCAAGACATTCTTCAGAGCAACCTCCGTCTTTGGTCGCACCAAGAAAAAGCGGTCCCTGAAAGGCCTCACCTTACCCACAAAAAAGGAGAAGATTTTCCTTGTCTAAGGGAAGGAAACCCAAGCATGCCCCCCGCCTTTTTCTGTCCCTCGCTGGATAGTGAAGAATATGAAAAACAAATTTACAGTGGGCTCGACCTGGAAAATCACCTGGAAAATTTGAACGGTGAAGGGGCAAAGAGTCAAACACACCGGAACTTCACTGGAAAATCTCCTTGAACTTCTGAGGAATCAAAAACTTGTTGAGCGAAAATGGCAAAAGTGTTTTCCAAAAACACTTGAAGCTATTTATACCTCCTTCACAACCCTTCAAAATACAACGAGTCTGATCCGGTGCAACCCTTCACCTGTGGCCCAGTGCAAAAAATCAAAGCAACGGTTCATATCGCATCTCATCAAATATCTAACGGTCCTAATCAAACCTGTAGGAGTTCCAAACGTCAGGATTAATCAACGGTGATGATGGAGCCTCGAGAACGGTTACCAAGACGCACTCAAAGGTCTATGTAATCAAGTCATTACTAGCCTTTACATGTGGCAGCCAAAACCCAAACATCCTGTCCCCTCACTCATGACCTCAAGACGTGAGCATTAAATGCAGATGGACAGACGACCAACTATCTAACGAGGGAATCTTGCAATTTCAGTGATGCAAAGATCGAGGGACGAACTGGTGTACAAATACAACCTCCCTCAATCCAATGAGTTAGTTCCAGTCATGATAAAGCGAGCTTCTTAACAAACCCGGCGAGCAAGGTCTCCGAGCAGGATTCAATTGATCATTCTTGATTTTCCTCAACGTCTCCGAGCAGGATTCAATTGATCATTCTTGATGTCCCTCAAGTTTAAGATTCAATTGGTCATCCTTGATCTTCCTCAAGTTCAAGATTCAATTGATCATCCTTGATCTTCCTCAAGCACAATATTCAATTGATCATTCTTGATCTTCCTCAAGCTCAAGATTCAGTTGATCGTTCTTAATCTTCCTCAATCTGAACTCCTCTAAGCGACCAGGGAAACAAGTTTAATATATCCCTGGTAACGAGGAACATCACATCCCCTTGTGAACAACACTGTTCCAAAATGGGTCAGTTTACTTTCCTATGGGTCGTTTGCCCCTCGTGCGAACTAGTTCCTCGCGAACATTTCTTTTTCAAACAACAGAGGTTCTCACCTCCCAAAAACTCCTCTCGAACAAGGCCTTCACACATTCAAAGTTATCACTCTTTGTCAAGAGCAACGATTTGGGGGGCTTCTGTTCTGGAGCGAGCAAATTCACCAGGCCCATTTACTTAGGCCCAATACAAACTGACCCAGATCCAACATCTGGTAATTTACTCGCAACACACTTTCTCTCCGTGATGGAGGTGCTCGGAGCAAACAGAGACTGATTCAAACAATCAGTAATGTAACATCCGGGATTTGGATCCAGGATTTGGCAACTAACGGCCCCCGCGATCCCCCGCGATGTACTCATGGACTTCTCCACCCCCCATGTGGAGTTTCATGCCTTCCGTGGGAATCGAACCCTGTACCTGGGGCCTAAGTACAAGTTCTTTGCATTCCCACTACCAATTGAGCTACTTTTTGTAACATCCGGTGGCTCCCAATGGGCTGGCCTCCCTATCTTTCAAGGGCCGAGATGTACTCACGACCTTCTCCACCCCCCATGTGAAGTTTTTGCCTTCCGTGGGAATCGAACCCTGTACCTGGGGCCTAAGTACAAGTTCAATGCATTCCCACTACCAATTGAGCTACTAGCTCAATTGGTAGTGGGAATGCATTGAACTTGTACTTAGGCCCCAGGTACAGGGTTCGATTCCCACGGAAGGCAAAAACTCCACATGGGGGGTGGAGAAGGTCGTGAGTACATCTCGGCCCTTGAAAGATAGGGAGGCCAGCCCATTGGGAGCCACCGAATGTTACAAGTAACGTCTCTCACACTCTCCCGCGAATCTCTCCTCGGCGGTTACACTTCCCATGAATTCGTAACTGTCGAGCCGCACGTGTGCCACACAACGGCTCCTGCACTACCCATCTCTATAAAACAGGGACTCTCAACAATCGCCAAGGTTAGACTCTTCTTACTCTCTAATCCCCCTCTTCAAACTCATGCTGACTTAAGCGTCGGAGTGCCTGCAGGTACACACCCCCCCGTCGTTCCAATCAACAGCAAGTACTCTCAATCATCATATACATACTGCACCGGTAGTCCATTTCTGATCAGGTAAGATCAGTGGCGCCGTCTGTAGGAAAACAAGCTCTCCCCGTTTTTTAACCGACAAAAAACCAAAGCTTTCACAAAATATATACTCATATATACCATGACTACCAACGGTGCTACATCTTAGGTACGGAGTGAAATCCACCGCGTCTACCGCGACGGACACACTTCTACGCCGTCCCCTTTAGATAGTCCTAGGGAGGAGGCACTCCACCAAATCCCTCAGGCCGTCATGCCACTACAAGAGCAACCTCTATGCGGTCCACATCGGTCTAGCGAGGAAGCAAACAACTCGTTCCCCGCGGATGCCCTGTTGACTAACATCCTCCACACGGTACAACGTCAAACGTTGATTATCGAGGAGCAGAATCGACACTTGATGAATATTGAGAAAGAGCGTCCCAGAAGACAACATCCATCGCCCAGAAGGCCTCCCTCCTCACCACGTAGAAGAAGGGGAAGAAGCCCAAGTCCTTCTAGATCAGGGTCGCCCAGAAATTCAGTCAGCCGGAGATCTCGAATCAGGAGATCGCCCAACCGAAGGTCGCCTAGCAGGAGATCCTCCAGACGGTCTCCTGAAAGGACTCCACCCAGGCGGAGCAGACGCTCGACCTCTACATCAGCATCGGATGACGAACGCCCCGCATACGATCCTTTCACAAGGCGTATTCGCGAGGCTCACATCTCACAGGTGCTATACAAGCCCCCACAAATGGACTCGTATGACGGGACGACCGACCCCAACGAGCACATAGAGAACATTGAGGTCGTCCTCACCTACAGAGAGGTGCGGGGGGCTGCAAATGTAAGCTCTTTGTCACCACTTTAAGGCGAGGAGCGATGACATGGTATAAAGGCCTCCGAAGGAACTCCATCGATTCCTGGAACGATTTGTGCCATGAATTCACTGTGCACTTCACGGATTCAAGGACCCAACCAAAAATTGTGGCGTCCCTTGAAGCTATTGTGCAAGGGAAGAATGAACCCCTCAGAGACTACATCGAGAGGTTCAACAAGGAGGCTGTATAAGTCAAAGGTGCAGACGAGATGATGAAGAAGTACCTTATTTCTAAGGGACTTCGCCACGACACCGATATGAAGAAGGCTGTGCAGCTGGATCGCCCAAGGACTCTAAACGAGTTCTTACCAGAAACCCGTGATTTTTTATGGGTTTTCCATTTTTTAAAACCACACCCATCCAATGACCCAACCCAACCCACTTTTTTGGATTTATTTGGGTGGGTTTGACCAGGTTTTCTGGGTTGACCCAACCCATATACATCAGTGCTCATGAAGTTTGGTTGAATATGTATCTTTCGTTAAATCATTCAATGATACCGATGTACCCAACCAAATTCTAAGATACTTAAGAATTTATCTTAAACTTAAAGAAAGAGGTAATAGTCATTTTGGTCCTTGCATGTGTAACAAGTAGCCATAATGGTCTCTCAATGTATCAAAATTTCAAAATAGTCCTTGATTATGCATTTCATTAGTCAAAATAGTCCCTGACATTAAAATAATTCGTTAATAATGTCATATTAGTCCTGCAATATACTTTACTTATTGTCATATCAGTCCTTATAAATATGTACTTATTGTCATTTCAGTCCCTATATGAAAAGAGTTAGTTTGAGTATTGACAGATTATTTTAGCGTCATGGACTATTCTGACTAACAAAGTGCACAATCAGAGACTATTTTGGAATTTTGATACATTGAAGGACTATTATAACTATTTGTTATACATTCAAGGATCAAAATGACTATTACCTTTTAAAGAAATTACAATAAAGACAAAAAATAGTAGAAGAATATAGACCGTTTGATTAAGGTCAGACGATAACACCCCTAAAGATTGAGGAAATTACAATAAAGCCAAAAATAGTAAAAGAAACGTGGACCATTGGATCAAGGTCGGACGATAAAACCCCTAAAAGATGAACAAAATTACAAAAGAGACAACATTGAAAATGTAGAATGATAGTGGCAATGTAGGAAGAAAACAACCTAAGAGGACTACTAATAACAAAAACAATGATATTGAGAAGCTGTTTCTTCAACTCTCACCCTCACAAGCACGTTTTCTTTCTCCTTCTTCGATTCTTCTCTCATCCACTCCAAACCCTACCAGGTTCGTTCAAATCTCTTTCCATTTTCAACCCTTTTCTCTTTAACCCGTTTAATTTTTCACTCTTACCAAATTTTAGGGTTTTAATAAAAAAAAAATTTCACCCATAATTTGTATCTTCAAATTTTTTGAAAAACGAACTTTCCCCTTTGATTTGAAGAGGAATAAGTTCCTTCTTTAGTTGTAAAGGTAGTTTTTTTTTATATGGGTCTTTTGTTAAAATGAAAGTGTTGTATTTATCTGTTGTTAATTTCAGAATAAATTAGGGTTTTGCACGTAACTTCAATTTTTTCTTTCTTTCAGGTTTTGGAACTTGAACACTGCTTGTTTGGTTTTGTGGTGGATTTGCATAGAAGAAGGTGTTAATTGCATTGTAAGTTTGTTTGATTATGCTGAAATGATTTTTTAGACTGTGTTGGTTTTATTGTGTTTATTGATTTGTGATGGTGTAGATATATGTTTTTAACTGTTAAGAATTTTTGGGCTGTTTTTTCATGTTGTAGAATGGAGTCACTGGATCTAGAAATTTTAAGTAGGTATATGTTGCATATATATTGTAGTTGGGTATGAATAATACTTATATGGGGCATATCAGCGAGATGAGTGTGTTATCATGCGAGATGAGAGGATCTAATATTAACCGTTAGATAAAATTAAAATAAACAACAATCAACATTTAATTCAGCGATTATAAAAGCACGTGTTCAGCGTTCATATGTGTGCTATACGAGGTGTATCAACTGACAGGAGGGAGTTAATACGAGACTTAGATTAAAATAAACGATCAGCATTTAATTCCTCAATTAAAAAGGCACGTGTTCACTGTTCACACATTTATCACTCTCGTTGAATGTCGGTGTCTTCTTGTATTCACACACACACACACGTTCTTTACCGAATCTGCGGTTTTAGATTCAAGTTTAATGCCTATCATGTCATATGCGGCACCTCGCCCCACCCAATTTTTTTCGCTGAAAGCCACTGCTACATAATTGCTTCTTGTTTTTGTATGTCAAACATTGATTTCTTCTTGTTTATAAAATCTAAATTGGTTATTTTAACTTATTACTGTGGTAGAAAAGTGTAGATGTTTAGGAAAAACAGAGAGACTATAGAAGGCACTGCTGGTTTAGATTTGCAGCAAGTCAAACTTTGATTTGAATCACATAGTAATCATGCGAAAGAGAGGCGATAACAGACAAAAGAAGAAGGGAAACAAAAGAGATCACATGCAATTTTAAAATGAAATTTAATCTGATCTACACCGTTGTTCTGATCTAATGATTATAATGTTATCCTCTCATCTCTCACATTAACTCACTCCTATCATTTGATATGTCCCCTATTTATATATATTGAGAGAGATTAAAATCTTAGCGGGGAGCGAGTTCCCTCACTGCGGTACAAGTGGCGTTGTCCCTCCTAGTCATATGGCAGCGTGAAGTTTTTTTTGTCCTTCATTTGATTTTTTAGTTAGAAAGTTTAGCCATAGAAAGTGGGTACGTTGTAAGCCCAATGGAGGGCTTAGACTTACAGTTCGCGTATCAAGGGTCATTATTGGCAGTGAGAAATTGAGAGTCAAACTAAAGCCTATTGAGCAAAGTATTTTGATTATTTTCAGATTAACAAACCTCTGAGGGTGGATATAATGATTTTCACCCGTACGCGTGATCATTTTTGCCCTTACACTTCTATTGATTTTCTGTACTTTGTATCTTTGTTGGTTGGCCCCACACAAACAAGAAATAAATTTCAGTGAAAAGAGGAAGAAAAAAGCTTATTTTGGTTCATTCTTTTCTGTAAATATTCTCCTTGTTGTGTTTGATGAATTCAGACAGCCTACCTTTCATAAGATATGAAAAATAAAAATATTTTACTACTTATCCTATTCCACATGTGGTGGTCTGCTAAGTTTGTTGTGGATTTTCTGTTTTGGTTGCATTGCTTTTGTTTTATTTGATTGAAAAATCTGTTTTTGACTCATTTCCTTATTCATAAACTTTATGTTTTGAAATCTGTTTGCAATGTCAACAACTCCATCCTTTTTGAGAGTTTTTGGTTGATGTGGGAGTGGGATCTAATATTTGTAAGTTGTACAGAAACTGCAGGCTGTCCAATCTGAATGTGAGGACTGTAATTTTTGGAGGGGACTTACGCATTGTTGGAAATAGAACTTGCTGTCATAACTCATAATCAGGCTTTGGAATTTAGACTTTCGATGGACTGCAATAAAGAAGAGGCCTTAAGGGCCAAGGATATTGCTGAAAAGAAAATGGAGAGCAAAGATTTCATAGGGGCTCGTACATTTGCGCATAAGGCTCAGAAACTATATCCTGATTTGGAGAATATCGCTCAAATGCTTGTTGTTTGTGATGTGCATTGCTCTGCTGAGCAGAAATTACTGGGTAATACTAATGTGGTGGACTGGTACAAAGTTCTACAAATTGATCGCAATGACCATGATGGAATAATTAAGAAACAATACAAGAAGTTTGCTCTCCAACTCCATCCTGACAAAAACAAGTTTGCTGGTGCAGAAGCTGCATTTAAGCTGATTGGGGAAGCTCAAAGAGTTCTTTTGGATAGAGAAAAACGAACATTACTTAACATGAACTTGAGCAAATTTTCTATGACCAAACCTGCCATGCCATCTATTTTTCAACGGAACGTTCCGGTGAACTTCAATCCTGTGATGCAAACTAATGTCCGGCCCGTTTTCCCAAACATAAATCCTCAACAGCAACAGCAGTCTAAGAAGCCAACTCAGCATGGGCTTAATGGCAGTGGCCCTACTTTTTGGACCATGTGCTCATTTTGTTCCGTTAGGTTTGAATATTTCAGGGTAGTTTTAAATAGGTCTCTTCGCTGTCAACAATGTAGAAAGCCCTTCATTGCATATGAGGTGGATCCACAAAGTACAAAACCGGCAACTAATTCAACTCGGCAAGCTTTTGGCCAGCAGAACAATACTCTGAATCACGGTGCTTCTAAGGTTGGTGTTGGATCTCGAGGTGATTTGTATGCTAAGAGGTCCAAGAAAGAGTCTCATCATAAGAAAGGCTCTACTTCAAATGTCTCTGTAAAGCCAAATGGAAAGAGAAAGAGGAAGCACGTAATAGATTCCAGTGAAAGTTCCGAGTCTATAGGCAGCACTGATTCTGAAGATGATACATTTTCTGACAACAATGGTTTTCCTGGCATTTCTACTTCTAGAGAAGAGCGTCCACGTAGATCTTCACGGCAAAAACACCAGGTTTCCTACAAGGAGAATGGAAGTGACGACGATGAGTTACGGAAACCTTCAAAACAGGGAAAGGAAACTGAAATGAATGATCAGAATGGTTTGGCTTCTGGTCTGGAAGATGATCAGAAAGAGGTAAAACAGAAGCAAAATTTTTATTCTGAAGAGAGCTTAAAAAATATTGATGTGAAAATTAAGGAGGTGGGCGGAAAAGAAACAGCGGGCAGCTCAAAGATAGAGGAAGCTTCAGAGGATTCAGACTCCAAATCAACAAATCATTCAGATGGTTTTGTTTATCCCGATCCAGAGTTCAGTGACTTTGACAAGGACAAGAAAGAGGAATGTTTCGCTTCCGGGCAGATATGGGCTGTTTATGATGATATAGATGGCATGCCTAGATTCTATGCTTTGATCAAAAAAGTTTTTTCTCCTGGATTTAAGTTGCAGATAACTTGGCTTGAGCCAGATCCAGAAGACGAAGAGGAGCGCAGGTGGATTAAGGAGAAACTGCCAAGTGCTTGTGGGAAATATCAACTTGGTAAGACTGTAACCACTAAAGATCAACCAATGTTCTCTCATCGTATACTTTATGAAAAGGTCCGCTCTACTTTTAAAGTGTATCCTAGAAAAGGAGAAACTTGGGCTCTTTTTAAGAATTGGGATATCAAATGGTATATGGATGCAGAATCTCATCAGAAGTATGATTTGGAATTTGTTGAAATTTTGTCGGATTATGTTGAAGGCGCGGGAGTAATTGTTTCATACTTGGCTAAGTTGAAAGGTTTTATGAGCCTCTTCTCTCGAATTACGAAGGGAGGTGGTTGTTCATTTCAAATTCCACCAGCTGAGTTGTTCAGATTCTCTCACAGGGTTCCATCTTTTAAAATGACTGGTCTGGAAAGAGCAGGCGTTCCTGTAGGAGCCTTTGAACTCGATCCTATATCCTTGCCGATGGAAGAGATTACTGTTACTGATGATTTGGAACTGAAGGATACATCTACTGCCAAGGTTAATTTGGAAAGAAGCAACTCAGTAGAGGAGAAGGATCATGTTGATCATATTGATGATGTTAGAGCTCCATCAGTTTCGGTTGCAGAATCTTTTGAAGTTCCAGACCCTTCCTTCCACCAATTTGATGCTGAAAGGTCCCATGAAAAGTTTGAGGCGGGCCAGATTTGGGCATTTTATGGTGATGAGGACGAACTTCCAAAATACTATGGTCAGATTAAATGCGTTCGGAGGATTGGCCCAAAAATTGAGTTGCAAGTAATTTATCTTACTGATTGCTGGGTACCTAAGAAAGTTATTAGATGGGAAGATAAGGATATGATCATTTCCTGTGGAAGATTTAAAATCAATCCAAGTGGTAAGCTCTGCACCTACAACAACACCAATTCTGTTTCACATCAGGTGCATGCTAGTGCTGTTCGAAACAACAAGGAATATGAAATTTATCCGCGGAAGGGTGAAATTTGGGCAATGTATAGGGGATGGAGAACTACACTCAAACGTTCTGATTTGAAAAAACTGTGAGTATGACATAGTGGAAGTTACTGAAGACGCTGATATGTGGACAGATGTTTTATTTCTGGAGAAGGTAAGTGGTTACAGTTCAGTTTTCAAGGGTAAATTAAGTAACGGAGGGTCAAAGAGGACCATGACGATCGATAGGACCGAGTTGCTCAGATTCTCCCACAAGATCCCTGCTTTCAAACTGACGGAAGAACATGGCAGCAATCTGAGAGGCTTCTGGGAACTTGATCCGGCAGCAGTACCACACCATTATCTCAGCAAGGAATAATAGGTAAGTTGGGTGTTTCAGCAAGAAACCTTATTTCACTGTATTAGTGCTAATTTGTTTAGCCCAGGGAGCAGCATTTGCTAACCGGATTTCATTTTTTGAACCTAAAAGTTTTTTTTGTTATATTAAACTAGATTAAAACTAGCACTATTTGGGTTATTTAGCAGCCCCTGCATAATTACAGTTCATTTGACAGCACCTGTGTTTGTTGTTCTATCTGCCTGTTAAAGAGGTTGCGCTGGTTTTATGCTCCGTTTGGTGTTTTGCTTCTGTTCTGTTCATATTTGATTCTCTGTTGCCAATTGAATTTGTTGTCGAGAAAACTTAGGGACAGTCCCATGAGTATTGTTGGTGTTGTTCTCTCTAATCACTGCATGACATGTGAAATATTTATTTTTTATTATGCATTCCTATTCAGTTTTTTTTCATTCTGAAAAGGTGCACATGTCATGCTGGTTTGGAGAAGAGCACCGATAGTTCCTAGGTTGTTTTTGTTTATCATGTTATAATTACAAAGTTTTCACCACCGTTTAGTAGTGATTAAGACAACATGTGGGGGACACAAGCTGGGTTTTCCTCTATCAGTCGATTTTTTTCATACACGAGCCAGGAACGAACCCATGACCACTTGTTTAAGGGATTCAAATTCCTTACCACTTGGACCAATTCATTGTTTTTCCAAGTAATTTATATTTGAAAATTGTTGTATACACTTAAGAAAAAGCTAAAACACACCGGTAAATTACTCAAATGCCCCCATCAGCAGCTAACTGAAGATGACTCTTTCGCGGCGGCAGTTAACTGCCGTTCCAAAAAAACACTCCATCGGCACTTAACTGCCGTGGAGCATGAAACTTGGCTGAAGAAAACAAAACATAAAAAACTAATCAACTTGAAATTTTGCTTTTCCTCACACAAGGGAACCATTGATAACTATCAATCCATAACTAACACATTCACAACCATATTGTGTAGTAATAAATCTGATATTTTTTAAAAGTAAAACGGTTTGTTAAATTAAAATTGTTTTTAAAAAATTATTTTTTAATTTAAAAAACTATTTTTTAATAAAAGTACCTCATAAAAAATAATATACTAAAAAACTTTATTGTTGGAAAACAATTTTTTATAAAAAAAAATAAAGCTGTTTTTTTAATAAATTGAAAACTGTTTTTAAATTAAAACAATTTATAAAAACTGATTTTTTAAAATTAAAACTATGTTAGAATTAGATTTTGTTAAAATTAAATCTGTTTTTAAAAAATTTAAAAACAGTTTTTAAGTTAAAAAATTAGCTGTCTTTTTTTTTAGCTTTTTCACTTTAATCGCATGTCATTTTATCGTTTTTGTTCATATTAAGATGAAAAAAATGTGAAGTTTTGGAAAATATAGGCAAAACATGACAACAACAGCTAACTGTCGCTGATTTTCTTTCATTCGGCAGTTAACTGCCGCCGGATTGTTTTCCGTCGGCAGTTAACTGTCGATGGAATTAAAAACGTAAAATACTGGTGTTCTTATTTTTTTATGAAGTGAATAAAGCAATCCTCTGTATATTTGTCATGATTCCGGTTACAATTATTGTGGTTTAATTTTCTAAGAAACACATGAAAAATATTCATGCTAGTGACACCTCCGTTAATTTCTAGTTACATTCTCCTAAACAAATGAAATAACCCTAATTCTTAAAACGCCTCTTGCCTCATTTTTTTTTAGTAAACTATTTTTCAATGTTCAAACTTCCACCGCACTTTTCCTTTCACCTCATGTCCAAATAGGAAAACAATTTGATCAAAGGTTCGAAGGAACTTGTACAAAATATTTTCGTAGCTTTCTCTATAGAATTCTTTTGTGCTTTATTTTTTCCGTGTCTAAGGATTGCATCATTGTATGTAAATTCAATTTAAGTATGTTTACGTAGACTCAATTCAAGTATGTTTACATAAACTCAGTTCAAGAACTAACTACACATTTTAAGTTTCTAACCAGGAGCGGACCTGAATAGGTCCTGGTGTGGCAGGTGCCACACCGGCCCAAGCTGATTTTTTTCATTTTTTTCATATACGAAGACAATGAACTGGAACAATAAACTGAAAGTAAATCCCTCAATCACAAGCAGAGTACCAGTGGTAAAGAAGAAGAAATCACATGCAGAAACAATGGAACCTTCAAGTAAGAAAGGAAAAGGATGAAGAAAAGTGTTGAAGTACCATGGTTAAGAAGAAAGAAGCAGAAAAGAAAAGTAGTACAACAGTTGTGTTAATGTGACTATGTGAGTATCAAATATTTAAGGTCATGTGTGTTTGTTGTTATGGGCTTGGGCCTCATATTTGTATATGTTATTGAAAATTACTCTTCTCGCTTTTAAAATTGCTCATTTACACCCGAAATTTACCCTAATAACTCCAAAGCAAGTTAACTCTCGCTCGCTACAAACGGCAGTTAACTCACGCTCGGTATCTATGTGTACGTTTTATTTAATTATTTGATAAAAAAATTGTGCCTCACCGATTTTGTGAGTCCAGATCCGCCCCTGTTTCTAACTAATATTGTTCTAGTGGAGACAAGTTTGGGCAGTGAGTATGGACTGACTCCATTTATTTACCCTTTAATTATTGTCAAATTATGAGAGATGAACCCAATTCAAGTGATGAATTAGTGAGATCCATTTTAATAAGTGAACCAAATTACTCGCTCCGCCCCTTTTTATAGGAGTAATTTACAAAAATCACGGGTATTAAGAAAAGTTGTTGGAGTAATAAAATTGTCTCAAATGTGTGTGACTATTACTAGATTACCCTTAATTAAATATATATTTAATGTTAACTTTTCATATACCAAGATAAATTGGTAGTATTAACAAGGGGTATATTTGGAAAAAGAGTAATCAATGTATCTAGGAATTTGTATATGATCTTATATTTATGGACAATTTTTTTTTGTAAACTACTCCTATAAAAAGAGATGAAGGGAGTAATAGATCTCATTAATATTCTACCTCCCTCTCTCTCACACACGTGCGTGCACATAATGGACAGTAAATGAAGAGTAAATAAGTGGAGTAAACCCAGACTATTGGATAGGAAAATTGCTCTTCCCCCAAACAAAATTGTTCACTTCCATACAAACTGACGAAAATACCCCTAACGTGACTTAAGTCACGCTTGTTTTAGGTAAGTTACGTTTTCACCAATTTTGCACAAAGATAATATTTTTTGAAGACCGCAAACATGCAATATGTTATGTTCATTTTTTAAAAGCATGTCATGTCTTAGAAACAACAATAGCAACAATTCATTCATGATCCAAAATAAATCATAACTAAAAATACACAAGTACGCGTAATAAATTACAAAATTAATAGAATACAACAAATTTATTATGTAAATATAATTTCATCTCCGTTTAAATAAACAAAACGTTACGTTACATTACATTATCCCTAAGGATGTTGTATCCTCATAAAATTAAATTCATGAAAGTTTGCCGAAAATGTTGGCATTGAAGTGTCTTATACTTAGTGTAAAAATTTGCAAGTCTCTTTGAAAACTCAAAAGAATGAAGAGAACACAACACATCTATTCTACCGAATCAACTATATAAGTTATCACATCGAATCCCTTCATATATGATGAGTCATGACAAAAAAATGCATTCCAATATATTCTTTTGAACTTAATCCTAATGCCCTGCCAACTGACAAGTTTCAATTGACAGAGGAGCATGATCAAGCACAAAACAACATCTTAGAATTGCATTCCCTTTTGTCACACTGATCTTATACGAATGAATTCGATGTGAGAACCTATATAGTTGATTCGGCAGAATACATGTTGTGTTCTCTTCATTCTTTTGAGTTTTCAAAGAGACTTGCAAACCTTTACGCTAAGTAAAAGACACTTCAATGCCAACATCTTCAACAAACTAACAAAAATTAAACTAAAATCCAACAAAATAATGACACAACAGAATAATACTACCTAAACATCTTCATCCGGCCGAATCAAACTCTTGATAATATCTTCAGGCGACCTCAACAACGTAGCATCCATCTCGATGGGGATCACGTTGTGCTGAGCAAATATCGAGAACATGATCCTCACGTCGTCGTCGTTCGTTAACTCCGACCGAGTGAACGTCAAATTCCCCTCTGAGTCGAACGATGGACGTTCGTACCAAACATATTCCACCCTCCTTGTGTCTCTGTGGTTAAGTCGTTGGTTGATTTCATGAAGTTGATTCTTCAATCTTTTAACCTGACATCGTCCCGAACCTTGAAAAAATAGGGTTTCCACCGTTGAACGATACTTGAGCCATTGTTTCACATCTACACCATAAGAAATTAAAAAATCAATGAAAAACTCATTCAAACATTTCATCAAACACTTGGAGTGCAAATTATACATAAACCCTAAAACTAAAAACTACAACATAAACATGCAAACATCTAAACATTTAAGCAACATAAGTCATTTACATGTAAACATTGTATCATTTCTTGCCAAAAAAAAAATCAAAATTTAAACAAACCCTAAAACTTAAAAATTTCTAATTTAAGAGGAAAAAATGTAACATATAATAATAAAATGACAATGATACTTGATTAAGAAAACTTAGTTGTTGTTGGAATGGTGGGTGATTTGAAGTTGAAGAAATTTGTGGTTGGATGATTTGGGAGATTTTTTAGAGATTTGAGAAGTGAAATGAAGAAGTGAGGTTCTGTCTGGGTTATAAAAGCACGCAGCGTGACTTAAGTCACGCTGACATCTACCGAGCGTGACTTAAGTCACGCAGGTAGCGTGAAAGAACAGGCAGAATGCCCAATTCTCCATGTTTTTATTCATTCATCCATGAAGATGAGAAAAACACAAGAAGGGGGGGTTGAATTGTGTTGGCTTTATCTTTTCTTTCTCAAAAACTATGGTTAGTTTAGAATCAGATGTTGATCAGATTCTGAAACTATTTTCAGAGTTGTTTGCAGCGGGTATAAAGTAAATGAGAGAGAGAGAGACACACACAACAGTTTATTCTGGTTCCTTCCATAACCCGGAAGTAGTCCAGTCCCCTTGTTACTTACAAGAGATTTTCACTATAATCACAAAGATTACAATTGCTCAAGCACAAAGCAAGAGACTTCCTATGCTCAAACACAAAGTAAGAGACTTCCAATTGCTCAAACACTAAGTAAGAGACTTCCTATGCTCAAACACAAAGTAAGAGACTTCTTTGCTTAGACACACAATCTAAGACTTTGAATCAAACAGATTTTACGAGAGAAATAAGTTTGAGTTGAACACTTGATATACTATCAGTGGTGTTCACAAAATACAACACAGATTTAAGACTCTAAACTTAAGAAATTCTAAGATAAGAAGTTTGTAAGAATTTCTAAGTTGTTTTGATGACTTTCAGTTTTGGCATATTTGCGTATCAGAAAACAGAGTATCACGTTTTCGGTCAATGAGTCTTAAACTTCTTCTTCAAAACTTCAATCCTTTATAGAGGAATTAAGAGCTGTTGGAAGGAGCCAGTTTTAGCAAAAGAGCCGTTGCACTAGAAGCTACATCCAACATTTAATTCATCCCTGTCATTGTGTGCGCAAACCAGAAAACAGAGCACAACAATTTTGAATTGTTTCCTTAAAAGCTGGCTGCGTGTTTCATCCAAGGACGCAACTGTTGCATTGAGCTGTTCTAACTGTACAGTGCTTTATTGTTGACAGTGACAGTTGCTTTTCCTTAAAACACAGACTTCAGAAGCTTCTCTTCAGAACTGGCTTCAGACACTGTTCATCAGAAGCTGTCTTCAGACGCAGTTCTTCAGAAGCTGGCATCAGACACACTGTTCATCAGACGCAGTCTTCAGAAGCTGGCATCAGACGCACTGTTCATCAGACACACTTCTTCAGAAGCAGGCCTTCAAACGCATTGTTCATCAGACACACTTCTTCAGAAGCTCTTCTTCAGACGCTGCCTTCAGACGCTGCTTTCAGAAGCACTTCTTCAGACGCTGCTTTCAGAAGCACTTCTTCAGACGCTGATTTTCTTCAGCTTTGCAACACTAGCTTCTATATTTTCCTTCTTGCTCTTAACTTGTTCTTTCAGGACCATTGTTAGATACCAATCTTTAAGTACATGGTTCTGCACACTAGAATCAAGCATTAGCATATCCAATTTTCTTTTTAACACTTTGTTATCATCAAAACTCAAAAGAGAGTTGTTCATACATTTTGTTCCAACAATCTCCCCCTTTTTGATGATGACAAACATAAGCATTAATAGAAAATTGTTGTTAATTTAATTAACAAGTTGACTTCAGGGTCTGAGGTTTGTAAGCTCCCCCTGAGTCTTATCCAGGTTAATTAAATTCCATTTAAATCAAACAGATGAAAAATCAAAGTGTAAATACATTCAGAATTTAAATAACAAACTGACTTCAGGGTATGAGGTTTGTAAGCTCCCCCTAAGTCTGATAATTCACAAGGTGAGGTTTGTAAGCTCCCCTTGAGTTTTATCCAAGTTATTTAAATTCAGTTTAATTCACAAAATTGAAAATTTAGTTCATCTCACAGAATTTAATTCAGAGGCTAAGAGATTAAAAATTGTTCTCATAAGTTAATTAATTATCAGAAATTAACTTATATTCCGAGCTCAGAGCCTGAAATACTTGTTACTTTTACTCCCCCTTTTGTCATCAACAAAAAGAAAATTCAAGAATTTAAGAGAGTTAAAATGTGAGATAAAAATGTTCAGAGCATTATGTTCAGTACCACTGAACTATTTCAGAAACAATTGTTCAGAACATTTTGTTCAGTATTGCTGAACTCTTTCAGACAGAATTGTTTGAGAGTTTTTAAACTGGGTCTGAGAAACTGAACACATAAGATGAAAACTGAAAACCGTGTTTTGAGTGTGTTTGATTAAAACTTTTCAGAAACAGAAAAACATTTAAACACACTGCACATTGATGACTTTATGAGGGTGCAAAGTACAACTTTCAAGGCTTAATTCATCACAGCCCAACAGTTATAGCTTATCAGATTCTGACCAAGTGTTAGACAACTGTACAGATTCACTCTCATTAGTGGGCCACGTGCTAAGTGTCCACTTATAATGAGTTTTATCAGAAGTCACAAAAATTCAGATTCTGAAACTCAGATTCTGATGTTTTCAGAAGCTGAACTATCTTCAGACTCTCAAAGTGAGTGTCTGTTAAGTCTTAGCTTCTGATGAACTTCAGATTCTCAGTTTCTTATTCAGAGTCAAGCAATTTTTAAGAGATGAAATGCATGTTCAGATTCTTTTTAATAAAATTAAATCTGTCTTCTGTGAGGGGTTTTGTAAATATATCAGCCCATTGATGATCAGTATCAATGAATTGAATATCCAAAACTCCCTTCTGAACATAATCTCTAATAAAATGATGTTTAATTTCAATATGCTTGGCTCTTGAATGCAGAATTGGATTTTTAGACAAACAGATTGCAGCAGTGTTATCACAGTAGATAGGAATGCTGTTTCATGAATCTGATAGTCTTCCAACTGATGTTTCATCCAGAGCAGTTGTGTGCAACAACTTGCAACTGAGATGTATTCTGCTTCTGCTGTTGACATTGCAATAGTTGATTGTCTTTTGCTGGCCCAGGATATCAGATTCTCACCAAGGAATTGACAATTTCCACTGGTGGATTTTCTTTCAATCCTGTCCCCAGCATAATCAGCATCACAAAATCCAACCAGCTTATAATCTAAGGATTTCTTATACAGAAGTCCAAGATTAGTTGTTCCCTTTAGATACCTGAAGATTCTCTTGACAGCAGTCATATGAGATTCTCTAGGATCTGATTGGAATCTTGCACACAAGCATACACTAAACAAAATATCTGGTCTAGAAGCTGTTAAGTATAACAGAGAACCAATCATACCTCTGTAGAGCTTTTGATCTACCTTTGAGCCAGTGTCTTCTTTGCTTAAATTGCAGGTTGGATGCATTGATGTTGTCATCAATTTACAATCTTCAAGCTGGAACTTCTTCAGAAGCTCCTTTGTATATTTAGATTGATGAACATACACTCCATCTTTGCATTGGTTGATTTGAATTCCAAGAAAGAACTTCAATTTTCCCATCATGCTCATTTCAAATTCATCCTGCATTAACTTAGAAAATTCTTTGCAAAGAATGGCATTAGTAGAACCAAATATAATATCATCAACATAGATTTGCACAATTAAGATGTCTTTCTTAAGTGTCTTTCTGAAAAGTGTATTGTCAACTTGTCCTCTTACAAAATCATTTTTAAGTAAGAAATTACTTAGTCTCTCATACCAAGCTCTGGGAGCTTGTTTCAGACCATACAGTGATTTCTTAAGTTTAAAAACAAAATCTGGATTTTTTGAATCTTCAAAACCAGGAGGTTGTTTGACATATACTTCTTCAGAAATAACTCCATTTAAAAAAGCACTCTTAACATCCATTTGATATAAGATGATATTATGATTAACTGCATAGGAAAGAAGTAACCTGATTGCTTCCAGTCTTACAACTGGAGCAAATGTTTTAGTGTAGTCTATTCCTTCCTGCTGACTGTAGCCTAGAGCAACCAATCTAGCTTTGTTTCTGACTACTTCTCCTTGTTCATTTAGCTTGTTTCTGAACACCCATTTTGTTCCAATAATGTTCTTGTGACTTGGTTTTGCAACTAAATCCCAAACATCATTTCTTTGAAACTGGTTGAGTTCTTCTTGCATAGCCACAATCCATCCATCATTTGCAAGTGCTTCATCAGTTGTTGTAGGTTCAATCATTGACAGTAGTCCAATTAATTAGTCATTCTGACAGAATGTTGATCTGGTCTTTCTTGGACTGTCCTTGTTTACAATGATCAACTCTTCAGGATGTGAAGACTTGTACTTGAATGAGGTTCTGGGTGGATTTGCTTCTGAAGAATCATTAAAAGCTTGTTCAGAACCATTTTGATCTTGATTAGCTTCAGGAGGAGTGTCAGCATCTGAGAGTTTTTCTGCTTCTGCAGTATTTTCAGCTTCTGGACTTTCTTCAGACTCAGAACTCTGTTCAGGTTCTGAAGGGTCCACTGAGAGCCTTATATCTGCAAAACTCTTAACTAGCTCTGATATTTTATTATCAGGCTTCTTGTCATCAAACCTAATGTGTATTGAATCTTCAACAACATGTGTTTCAGAATTGTACACTCTGTATGCTTTAGATCTCTCTGAGTATACTAAAAAGATACCCCTGTAAGCCTTAGCATCAAATTTCTTTAGGTAAACCTTATTGTTTAGAATGTAACATGTACATCCAAACTGATGAAAATAAGAAATACTTGGCTTTCTTCCTTTAAATAATTCATATGCTGTTTTATTCAGAATTGGTCTTATATAGATTCTGTTCTGAATATAACATGCTGTGTTAACAGCTTCTGCCCAGAAGTACTTTACAATTTTAGATTCATGGATCATGGTTCTGGCCATTTCTTGCAAAGATCTGTTCTTTCTCTCTACAACTCCATTTTGTTGTGGAGTTCTAGGAGAAGAGAACTCATGGAGAATTCCATGTTCTTCACAAAAAGTTTCAAATGGTTCATTTTCAAATTCACCACCATGATCACTTCTAACTTTTAAAATTTTCAAATCATTTTCTGTTTGTACTTGTTTGCAGAATTTGTTGAACACATCATATGTTTCATTTTTGGTTCTAAGGAATTTAACCCAAGTCCACCGACTGTAATCATCAACAATTACTAGCCCATACTTCTTCCCATTGATTGGAGCTGTTCCAACAGGACCAAACAGATCAATGTGAAGCAGTTCTAAGGGTCTGGAGGTAGAAACAATGTTTTTGGATTTAAAAGAGGTTTTAGCAATTTTTCCTATCTGGCATGCTCCACAAAGAGCATCTGAGTGATAGTTAATGTTTGGTAGGCCTCTAACCAGTTGCAACTTGCTAAGCTTAGAGATGAGTCTCCAGTTAGCATGTCCCAACCTTTTGTGCCATACCCATTTCTCATCACTCACTGACAGAAGACAAACTACCTTCTGATCAACCAGTTCTGAAAAATTAATTTTATAAACATTGTTTTTCCTCTTTCCTTTGAACACAACAAATTTATCTTTATTGTTGATTACAGTGCAAGTGTTCTTATTAAACAGGACATCATAACCACTGTCACATAATTGACTTACGCTAAGTAGGTTATGTCTTAGTCCAGCTACCAACCAGACATCATCAATGGAAAGGGAAGAATTACCTATCTTACCAGTACCAATGATCTTGCCTTTCTGATTTCCTCCAAAACTCACAGTTCCTCCCTCTTTCATGGTTAGGGTTAGGAACATAGACCTTTCTCATGTCATGTGACGCGAGCAACCACTGTCCAGGTACCAAGACTTTTCCTTTTCTTTGGATGTTAAGCATATCTGCAACAAAAATTATTTCAGACTTAGGTACCCATATCTTTATGGGTCCTCTTAGGTTAGTTCTGAAAGGATAAGGCTTCTTTTGTACCTTTGGTCTAACATTTTGAGGTTTGAAAGGTTTTGTATAATCTGGTTTAGTATTCCTTGAAGGTTTTACAAACACAGTCTTTTGAAAATGTGAGTTTGAAGTTTTCAGAGACTGAGACTTGCTTGTCTTAGGTTCTGAACTCTTCAGACTTTGAACCTTTTCAGATTTAAAGTCTGTTTTCCTCATAGTCTTAGACTTAGAATCTTTTGGTTTAGACTTTGGCAAAGTTTTAGATTCTGCCTTCATCTTTCCCTTAGATTCAGAAATTTTAGATTCTGAGTTGTTAAGAACCTTAGGTTTAGCAGTCTCATTTTCTGATGGATTCAGTTTCTCAGAACTGTCAGATGCAGGTACGAAGCACACCTTAGTGCCTTTCATAATATTTCCAGACCAGGATGGTGTATTAGTTTCTTTTGAATGATTAAATGGATCATTTTTGAAACCAATACCTTCTCCTCTGTTTCTGCTAATATTATAAATCATAGAAGCAATCTTACTTCTGTTGATTCCAGTTAAGATAAAATCCTGAAGAGCAATTTCTTGTTCACTAGGAATTTCTTCAGGTTTCTTATGAGCCATTTCTCTGAGTTCTCTAACTTCTTCATCAATCTCATTGATATGATTCTGAAGTTGGAGATTCTCATCAGTCATCAAGTTATGTTTAATTTTCAAAGATTTTAATTGACTTAACTTGCTTTTGAGGTGGTTCATAAGATCTTTAACTGTTTCAATAAGTTCAGAACGAGTAAGTTCAGAATATACCTCATCTTCATCTTCAGAGTCTGAACCTGACTCTATATCAGAGAATGATGTTGCCATTAAAGCCAGGTTAGCTTCCTCTTCATCATCTTTATCAGATTCAGATTCATTGTCAAGATCATCCCATGTTGCCATATGACTTTTCTTGAGTTTGTTTCTGTAGTTGCTTGATTTAGAGCTGGTCTTCTTAGATTTCTCCTTTGACTTGTCCTTCTGTAGTTCAGGACAATCAGCAATGAAGTGACCAGTCTTCTTGCAGTGGTAGCAAACTTTCTGATCTTCCCTCTTGGAACCAGATCCTTTGAAGTTGCTACTTCTGTTAGAAAATTTCTTTTGTCTTTTCATTAAGTACTGAAATCTTTTAGAAAGCATTGCAAGCTCCTCAGCATCTGAATCTTCTTCAGAATTTCCCTCAGGAAATTCTTCATCAGATTCAATAGCTTTTAGAGATTTTACAGACTTTCTTTTGGATTTCAGTGCTATAAACTTAGACTCTCTAACAGATTCATTTTCATTGAGTCCCAGTTCATGCACTTTGAGTGAGCTTATAAGATCTTCAATACTTAGAGTATTTAGATCTTTAGCTTCCTCAATAGCAGTCACTTTGGGTCTCCATTTAGATGGCAGACTTCTGAGGATTTTATTCACATGATCAACAGTAGTATAGCTTTTCTTCAGAATCTGAAGTCCAGAAACCAGAGTCTGAAATCTTGAGAACATAGTCTCAATATTTTCATCCTCTTTCATTCTGAATAGCTCATACTGCTGAACCAGAATATTTGTTTTTGCTTCTCTGACCTTCTTGTTACCTTCATAGTTAGAGCAGAGAGAGGTGAAGATGGCTTTAGCAGTTGATTTATCACTCATCTTTTGATACTCACTGTGAGGTAGAGAATCCACAATGATACCTCTAATATTGTGATGCTTTCTGTAGATCTTTCTTTCAGCATCAGAAAGACCTCTTCTGTTAGTAGTCACTCCTTCTTCATCAACTGGAATAGATATTCCATCTTCTATGATATCCCATAAGGAGTCATCAATTCCAATGATGTGGTTGTACATCTTGCTTTTCCACCATGAGAATTTCTCAGGATCACCAGTAAACATAGGAGGTTTATGGTGTGAACGAGATTTCCTTTCATCTGTACCATAGTCAAATGATACAGAAGCATGATTTCTGGGAGTAGGTGGAGGGGAACTGCTAGAAGCCATGTTTTTATCAGGATCTTTACTGACTCACTGTTAGGTGATTGAATATCAGAACCGGAGCTCTAATACCAACTGAAGGTGAGAAAAACACAAGAAGGGTGGGTTGAATTGTGTTGGCTTTATCTTTTCTTTCTCAAAAACTATGGTTAGTGCAGAATCAGATGTTGATCAGATTCTGAAACTATTTTCAGAGTTGTTTGCAGCGGGTATAAAGTAAATGAGAGAGAGAGAGACACAGCAGTTTATCTTGGTTCCTTCCACAACCCGGAAGTAGTCCAGTCCCCTTGTTACTTAAAAGAGATTTTTACTATAATCACAAAGATTACAATTGCTCAAGCACAAAGCAAGAGACTTCCTATGCTCAAACACAAAGTAAGAGACTTCCAATTGCTCAAACACTAAGTAAGAGACTTCCTATGCTCAAACACAAAGTAAGAGACTTCTTTGCTTAGACACACAATCTAAGACTTTGAATCAAACAGATTTTACAAGAGAAATAAGTTTGAGTTGAACACTTGATAAACTATCAGTGGTGTTCACAAAATACAACACAGATTTAAGACTCTAAACTTAAGAAATTCTAAGATAAGAAGTTTGTAAGAATTTCTAAGTTGTTTTGATGACTTTCAGTTTTGGCAGATTTGCGTATCAGAAAACAGAGTATCACGTTTTCAGTCAATGAGTCTTAAACTTCTTCTTCAAAACTTCAATCCTTTATAGAGGAATTAAGAGCTGTTGGAAGGATCCAGTTTTAGCAAAAGAGACGTTGCACTAGAAGCTACATCCAGCATTTAATTCATCCCTGTCATTGTGTGCGCAAACCAGAAAACAGAGCACAACAATTTTGAATTGTTTCCTTAAAAGCTGGCTGCGTGTTTCATCCAAGGACGCAACTGTTGCATTGAGCTGTTCTGACTGTACAGTGCTTTACTGTTGACAGTGACAATTGCTTTTCCTTAAAACTTAGACTTCAGAAGCTTCTCTTCAGAACTGGCTTCAGACACTGTTCATCAGAAGCTGACATCAGACACACTGTTCATCAGACGCAGTCTTCAGAAGCTGGCATCAGACGCACTTCTTCAGAAGCAGGCCTTCAGACGCACTGTTCATCAGACGTTCTTCTTCAGAAGCTCTTCTTCAGACGCTGCCTTCAGACGCTGCTTTCAGAAGCACTTCTTCAGACACTGCTTTCAGAAGCACTTCTTCAGATGCTGATTTTCTTCAGCTTTGCAACACTAGCTTCTATATTTTCCTTCTTGCTCTTAACTTGTTCTTTCAGGACCATTGTTAGATACAATCTTTAAGTACATGGTTCTGCACACTAGAATCAAGCATTAGCATATCCAATTTTCTTTTTAACACTTTGTTATCATCAAAACTCAAAAGAGATTTATTCATACATTTTGTTCCAACAATCCATTCATCATTCCATTTTCATCCATTTTTCATCCATTCAGTCAAAAATTCAATCATTCATTCATTAAAAATTAAAATACGCAAATTCAATCAAATTTATAATACGCACAAATAAATCCAAAAAATTACCAAAATATCATAAAAATGCAAAGGCGCGAGTGTAAATATAACAGATCCATGTCATAAAAAATAACTAAAAATATACATCAGTCACAACACCCTACTCCGTTGGACTGTGACTTATAGTCCTCCTTCGGGGAACCCCCCTGCTCCTGCAAGATGAGATACTTCGTCTGGATACCCTGCAACACACCAGTAAATAATGCATGGTTCTCAGGATACTCCAATGCTGGCTCCACTATGCGTCTGATGTTCTCAATAATCTGCAGTGGGTCGGAAGCCTGTCTGGCATACTGTTGTTGAACAATAACCTCCACGTAAGGAGGGATAGGTGATAAGTGGCAAAATATGATTAAATCCATGTCTTTTACAAAGCTTTTTAGTTACTTGTTGTGCAAGTTACCTTAGGAAAAGCATGGAATTTATGAATAAATGCCAATTATTCTTTGTATATCTTATTCTTCCCCATTTGTGTAGGAAAAAGCAAGCCAGGACCTGAAAATATCAAGGACTATTGAAGAATGCATGAAGACTTTCGCTCAGCGAAGTCTTGGCGACAGCTTGGCGAAGTCAGGCAGAGATTTTAAGGAGTTTCTGAAGAGCACTTTCGCTCAGCGAAGCCTTGGCGAAGGTAGGCAGAGAGTTCAGCTGGAACAGTGAAAGACACTTTCGCTCAGCGATTGCTTGGCGAAAGGTTGTCGAAGTGAGACAGGGAATTTCTGAAACAGGGGAAGCTGTTTTCGCCCAGCGAAATATGGATCGCTCAGCGAAATCATCAAGGCGGTTTAATGCTGAAGATGACGTGGCAGAATTCCATTGGGCACTTTTGAATGTTCGCTGAGCGACGTTACGCATCGCTAAGCGAAATTGTAATTTTCAGTCTTAGTATTTAAAGCTTTTTACAGCTTTTAGGTAAAAGAACTTACTATTGTATTGCTTTCATTTTGAACGAAATTCTAGAGATTATTACCAGAGAATAGGGCTAAAAGAAGAGCACTTCAAGGGACAAACAAGGAATCAAAGTTTGGATCATTCAAGGGTTTTTGAGAAATCAAAACCATCATTGATCTTCATCTTTAATCCTACTTTTGTACAGTTGACATGAGAATGATCAACTAAACATCCTTTGTTGGGATTAGAGGTAATAAATCCAGCTAGATATAGTCTATTTGATCATGTAAATATTTGATTCTAGTATTTTTTTAATATATTGAAAGTTGTTCTTGATATTCAATCTTATTTATGGTTTAGTGCTATTGAAAAATACATTTAAATCTAAGTTTAGAATTCCTTTCTATTAAAACAAGTGTTTTAGACATAGAACTATGTTTTGATAATCACTTAATACATCAATGCTTAATGCTTTGGATCGTTTAATAGATTGGGAAATCGTCCATTAAACGATACAATCGATCTCACAATGTTATTTGGACACGAATAAGGTTGTCGAGCGATGTGTGATAATATCGTTAAAACGAGGTTAAAACTAGAATCCTTTTTATCATGATCATTAGACCATTATCGATGCTTGATTTATGACTTTGATACCAACGCTTTTATGCCCTATTACTCGTAGCATTTATTTATATTTTTAATGTCGAGTAGTGTAGTAATGAAAAAGATTAAACCCTAACTTAAGACGATAATCGACGTTGAACGGTTTATGATATCGCAATAATCCCTGTGGAACGATATAAAACTTATACTTACTTTTGTGCTTTAACAAAATGGCGCCGTTGCCGGGGATTAACGTTTTGATATTATAATCATTGCAGCGTTAATTATGGTCTTAAGCAATTTTGCACAAAATTCTTTTATGTATATAACTATTATTCCTTATCCATCTTGTTTGCTAATTCTTTTTGGTCAGATTGTTGAAACCGTATATGTGAGGCCAGATATCGGACGACCAACTGCTTTTTGATTCTCAGATAGAGAGAACAACTCGAAGAAACAATAGTAAGAATCGGAAGAAGAGGCAGCAGGCAAAGAAAAAGCAACAAGAGGAAACTTCTGTTTCAAGTCCTTCATCTATTCCAATTCCAAGCCAAGAGATACCAATGGCTGCTACAGGAGATGGTTCAGGAGGTTCAGGCGGAAGTGGGATGCCATGTCACAATAGCCCACGCCGTTTGGTCCAATTGGGAAAAACACCACGGACCACAAAGCAAACTGAGATGAAGACCGGGATCCTTCAAATACTTTATGCTAATCCTTTCTCAGGATTGGACCATGAGGATCCGTTCCAACATCTCACCAAATTTTATGAGGTCGCCGGTACACTTGGAGAGACGGAGAACAATGAGGAGGCTATATTCATGAGGATGTTTCCTCATTCTTTGATTGGGAAGGCCAAGGAGTGGTATTTGGATCAGCCACCAACGGTGATGACAAATTGGAACACTCTTGAGGAGAAATTCCTTGAGAGATTCTTCCCTCAGAATCGTTTCATGGAGGCGAAGACAACTATTGCTGTATTCTCACAAGGTTCAAGTGAGACGTTATGTGAAGCATGGGAGCGTTTCAAGTCGATGCTTAGAAGATGCCCTAATCATGGATTCGATGATTTGACACAAATCCATCTTTTCCGGAACGGGATGCAACAACAATCAAAGCTATTGCTTGATGCTACTGCTGGTGGATCTTTAATGGGCAAGAGCGCCGAGGATGCTGTTGCTATCATTGAAAGAATGGCATTAAATGATCACCAGGCTCACCATAACAGAAACCAAGGCCAAAGGAAAGCGGGAATACTGGACTTGGGGACAAATGATGCAATCCTAGCTCAAAACAAGTTGCTAACGCAACAAGTGGAGGAGTTGACTAGAAAGATGGCCAACCTTCCTCAACAAATGAAGGATATTCAAAACGAACAAAGGAGACAACACCAAGTCGCATCATGCGAACTTTGTTCGGGAGATCACCCCACCGGATTTTGTCCGCCACCCACCGAAGAGGTAAGTTATGTTGGAAATCAACCAAGGCCACAACAGTTTCAAAACCAATACCAAGGTCATACAAACAACTTCCCAAGAGGGAACAATCCAAACTATGGCCAAGGTTGGAGGCAAGAAGCTGGACAACAAAACCGACAACCTTACCAAAACTACAATCAATACCAACCTCCGCAACAAAACCGACAACAAAACACCGACGAAACTCTTAACCAATTCATGCAAATGTCAATGGCTAACCAAAAGAATACTGATGCCTCCATCAGAAACCTGGAAACACAAGTGGGCCAGTTGGCACAACAATTAGCTCAAGCAACCCAGCAAGGCGGAACCTTTACCGCCAACACACAAACCAACCCAAAAGACCATGCATCATCATCAAAATGACAATTAAGTCATTTTGATGAAGAAGTCCTTGCATCAAGAGACATTGATAATTGCAAGGCGATTGCTACTCGGAGTGGGAAGGTAATTGGAAGAGGTATAGGGGACAACCTTGAGGTTGAGAGAAGAGTTGTTGAGAATGAGGAGAAAGATGATGATGAAGGAAATGAGGAGGAAACAGGAGGAGTAAATAGTGAGGATGAAGTCGAAAAAAATAAGGAAGTAGTTGAAAATGAAAACATAGTGTGGAAGAAAGATGTGGTGAAGGAGAAGGGCAAGAATCAAGAAGTAGTGAAGAATGCGCCAACACCACATCTACCGTATCCAACTACACATGCAAGAAAGGAGAAAGAGAGGCAGTTTGCTAGGTTCCTTGACATATTCAAACGTTTGCAAATCAACATTCCGTTCTCGGAAGCCTTAGAGCAAATGCCAACTTATGCCAAGTTCATGAAAGAGATTCTCTCCAAGAAGAGGAGGTATAATGAAGAAGAAACAATTCAGCTAGATGCTAATTGTAGTGCGATCATCCAGAGAACATTGCCAAGGAAGGAGAGAGATCCGGGTAAAGTTACACTACCGGTGTCTATTGGCAATGTTAATGTCGGCAAGGCACTCATTGATTTAGGTTCAAGTATCAACCTAATCCCACTATCCGTTGTCAAAAGGATTGGTGATTTGGTTGTGAAAAGAACTAACTTGACCTTGCAATTGGCCGACAAATCCTACACACGTCCGTTGGGAATAGCTGAAGACGTGTTGGTGAAAGTCGACAAGTTCTTATTTCCCATCGACTTTGTAGTGATGGACATACCTGAAGATGATGATGTGCCGCTAATTCTTGGGAGAACGTTCATGCAAACGGCAAGGATGATGATTGATCTTGACGGAGGCTTAATGAAAGTCCGTGTGGACGATGAAGAAGTCAATTTCAACATCAACGAAGCGATGAAGTATCCTAGTGATAAAGGTGCCTGCTTCAAGATGGATGCAACGGAAGAATTGATTGTTGATACGAGAGACCAGCTGCATCACTTGACACATCTTGAAAGAGTCTTGACAAATGCACTTAGTATCATAGGAGAAGAAGATGAGAAGGAGATAGAAGAGTGTTTGAAGGAGCTGGATTCGTTGAAGGAAATTCCTCCTCACAAAGCCAAAATTGAGGAATTAACGAATGAAGCTAAAGTTGAAGAAGTGAAGCCGGAGATGAAAATTCTACCCTCACATTTGAAGTATGTATTTCTTGATCAAGAGGGTACCAAACCGGTCATTATTAGTAGCTCCTTGTCAAACCATGAAGAAACAAAATTGGTAGAAGTTTTGAAGTCCAACAAGGAAGCAATAGGCTGGACACTATCCGACTTAAAAGGGATAAGTCCATCCTATTGTATGCATAAGATCATGATGGAGGAAGATTATAAGCCGGTAGCACAACCTCAAAGACGGCTAAACCCAAACATGAAGGAAGTAGTCCGGAAAGAAGTGGTTAAACTACTTGAAGCCGGCATGATATATCCGATCTCGGATAGCACTTGGGTTAGTCCGGTTCAATTTGTCCCTAAGAAGGGAGGTATGACGGTAATCACGAATGAGAAGAATGAGCTCATACCGACAAGAACCGTCACCGGTTGGAGGATGTGTATAGATTACCGAAGGCTTAACAAAGCAACAAGGAAGGATCATTTTCCTCTACCATTCATGGATCAAATGCTAGAGAGACTGTCAGGACAAGCTTTTTATTGTTTCCTTGACGGATATTCGGGTTACAATCAGATTTCGGTGAATCCAGACGATCACGAGAAGATCGCCTTTACTTGTCCTTTTGGAGTATTTGCATATCGACGCATGCCGTTCGGATTATGTAACGCTCCAGCAACATTTCAACGATGCATGCAAGCCATCTTTGCAGACTTGATAGAAAAGAGTATTGAAGTGTTTATGGACGACTTCTCAGTTTTCGGGTCATCATTCGATTTGTGCTTGAAGAATCTGGACACGGTTCTGAAACGGTGCAAGGAAACCAACTTGGTGCTCAATTGGGAGAAGTGTCACTTCATGGTAACCGAGGGTATAGTCCTTGGTCACAAGATTTCCTCCAAGGGTATTGAAGTTGATAAAGCTAAGATTGATGTGATAGGAAAGCTTCCACCACCAGTCAACGTCAAAGGAATCTGAAGTTTTCTTGGCCATGCCGGGTTCTATCGGAGATTCATCAAAGACTTCTCAAAGATTGCAAAGCCATTGAGCAATTTGCTCAACAAAGATAAGTCTTTTGATTTTGATATTGATTGTTTAAATGCTTTTGAAAGTTTAAAGGATAGCTTGACATCCACACCCATAATCACCGCACCAAATTGGAACTATGATTTTGAACTAATGTGCGATGCAAGTGATTATGCGGTAGGAGCGGTGTTAGGTCAACGCAAAAACAAAATTTTTCATGCTATACACTATGCAAGTAAAGTTTTTAATGATGCACAAATCAATTATGCTACCACTGAAAAAGAATTACTTGCTATTGTGTTCGCATTAGAAAAATTTCGTTCGTATCTCATAGGTTCAAAGATTGTTATCTGGACTGACCATGCAGCCATCAAGTACTTAATCACCAAACCCGACTCAAAGCCGAGACTCATCCGTTGGATGTTGCTACTCCAAGAGTTTGATTTGGAGATTAAGGACAAAAAGGGGACTGAGAACCTTGTGGCTGATCATCTGTCAAGATTGGTGAACGATGAGGTAACGAAGAATTAGAGGGATATTCTTGAAGAGTTTTCGGATGAGAAGTTGCTTATGGTGCAAGAAAGACCATGGTTTGCTGACATGGCCAATTACAAAGCAACGGGTTTCATACCGGAAGATTATACATGGCAAATGAAGAAGAGGTTGATGAGAGACGCAACTCAATTCATTTGGGATGACCCGTACCTCTTCAAGATTGGAGCAGACCACCTGTTAAGGAGATGTGTTGCAAGAAAAGAAGCCAAGGACATCATGTGGCATTGTCACAATTCGCCATATGGTGGGCATTACAGCGGTGAAAGAATTGGAGCAAAGGTTCTTCAAGCAGGCTTCTATTGGCCCACTTTGTTCAAAGACGCATACGAGCATGTGAAGGAATGCGAGAGTTGCCAGAAAACTGGAGGTATTTCAAAAAGGAATGAGATGCCTCTGCAAAGTATCCTTGAAGTCGAAGTCTTTGACTGTTGGGGGATAGACTTTGTGGGGCCGTTTCCATCCTCCATGTCTAATGAGTACATTTTGGTGGCCGTAGATTATGTGTCAAAGTGGGTAGAAGCAATAGCATCCCCAAAAGCCGATAGTAAGACGGTGGTCAAGTTTCTGAAAAGGAACATCTTTTCCCGATTTGGAACTCCAAGAGTGCTTATAAGTGATGGAGGTTCTCACTTCTGCAATCAACAATTGGCAAAAGCACTTGAGCACTACGGATTCAAACACAAGGTAGCTTCACCATACCATCCACAGACCAACGGTCAAGCCGAGGTATCCAACCGTGAAATCAAACGGATACTTGAGAAGACCGTGTCATCATCAAGGAAGGATTGGTCGATGAAACTGGACGAAGCATTGTGGGCCTATAGGACCGCATACAAAGATCCTACGGGTTTCACACCATTCCAGTTGGTGTATGGGAAAGCATGCCACTTGCCGGTCGAGTTGGAGCATAAAGCGTTTTGGGCGCTAAAGTTTTTGAACTTTGATCAAGAGCAAGCTGGGGAGAAGAGAAAGCTTCAGATGAATGAACGCGAAGAAATGCGTGACCAAGCTTATCAGTCAAGCAAGCTCTATAAGGAAAAGGTCAAACGGTATCATGACAAGAAGATCATGAAGAGGGAATTCAGACCCGGTCAAATGGTGTTACTGTTCAATGCAAGGCTAAGGCTATTTCCGGGTAAATTGAAGTCTAAATGGTTCGGTCCGTTCATGATTAAAGAGGTCAAACCTTATGGAGCTGTGGAGCTAGAAGATCCTATCACTAAATCTACATGGACAGTGAATGGACAAAGGCTGAAGCCGTATTTTGGAGGTGAAGTTGTTCGGCACACGACGACAATTTCACTCATCGATTCATAAGCAAACATGTAACAGGCGTCGATCTAATGACGTTAAACAAGAGCTTGTTGGGAGGCACCCCAATTTTGTAAGTATTTTACTGCTTTGCATTTTAGTTTAGGTCATTTTTACATTCAAATCAAAAACCAGTCCAGAAACACAGAATACCAAATTTTTCCTGTCATGGATCGCTGAGCGAAGCAAGTGTTCGCTAAGCGACATTTATAGGTCAGTTTGACCATTTTTTGACCAGAGTATTTTCGCTTAGCGATGAAACTTTCGCTCAGCGAAAATACGTAGTCAGACAGTTACTATTTCCAAAGTCACTTAACCCTCTCACCACCATTAATACTCCCCAACCGTTCCCCAACCACCCAAAACCACCCTAAAACCGGTTTTAAACCATTTTATTCATTTTTCACAAAAACATCACTAAACCTTTCACATTCCTCTCAAAAAAATTTCAACCCAAACTGAATCCAAGCCAAGTTAAGCACCTGCACAGCATTTTATCTCTGCATTTCACACTCTATCAGCAGGTTTGACTTGTGTTCTTGCTTTATTTTAAATTTTCGAATTTGGGTTAATTTTTGAATTTGATAGTTTAGGTTTTCTGTTGTTGTGTTAGAATGGTTAGATGCTGGTTAGGTTAGAACTTAGTTTAGGTTAGAAATGAAACATAATAACAAAACTAATGCCATGCAAAAATCACGAATTTGATTCACTTTTTGGATAAACCCATTTTTGTATAAACTTGAAATAAACAAGGGTTTATGATGTTTTGTTTGCCATTATTGTTATTATACTTCATTTCTGAAATGACTAGGTGTGTTGTTTAGGATTAGAGGTAGTTCAGAGAGATTTTCATAATTTTTTTTCAAATTCTGCGCATTTTCGCTTAGCGAAAATACGATCGCCTAGGCGAAAGTTCATCTGGAAAACCCAGAAATGATGAACATTTTTCGCTTAGCGAATGTTATTTTCGCTCAGCGATTTTCTCCAGAAAATTTTAAAATTTTATATTTTTTGCTCTGAGTTTTTCAATTTGATTTTATACTAACCTCTATCTATATATTTGTTCTGTGTGCTTTGCCTGATTGTTTTGCAGCATGTCACCTAAAACTAAGGCAACCGGAAGTAAAAGAAAGGCGGGTGAAACGTCATCTCGTGCAGTTGCCCCGTTTGATGCGAGTCGCTTTCGGAGTGCGCATCACGTAGCAAGGTACCAGGAGCTGCTCAAGAGGAAGTTCTGGCACGAAAAGGAATTCATCATAAATCCTCAAGGAAAGTACAGCGGAATAGTGGGGATTTTTGAGAGCAGGAAGTGGGAGACGTTGATTAGTCCCCCGACTAAAATCAACGCGGATATTGTGCGGGAGTTTTACGCGAACACAATCCCGGATGACCCAGAGGACCCATTTGAGTTCCAAACTTTCGTCCGAGGTCATGTAGTGAAATTTCACCGTCCCGCCATCAACGCCTACCTTGGAAACCCAATTCCACCAGTTGAATCTGAGTATTTGTGTGAGTTCCACACTCAGCAAGCTCGTGGCAACTGGGACCACGAAGAGATCAAGAAAGCCATCTTTAAGGAGGGCAAGGATTATGATTTGAACGCAGCTGGGAAGCCCTTCAGAGCATTGAAACAGAATATGACAATGCCGGCTCAGGTGATTCTCAATCTGATCTTGCACAATATCCGCCCTAAAAGCCATACCTCTTCAACAACATTGGACGTCACTCCCCTCATCTACTGCATTCTAGCTGGGAAAACAGTGGATGTTGCCCGCATCATTGCAAGAGAGATCAAAACAGTTGCAATGAGTGGCATCACAACTGGAAAGTGTCCACTTGATTTCCCTGGATTGATTATGGGCCTGTGCCAATCTGCACGCATTGTCCTCCCACCACAGATTCATGAGCAGATCGTACATCCGGTGGACAATGCCTACATAGCCCGGCACAATGAGGAGAAGCAACCAAAAAGAGCCCCCCAGCAAACGCAAGATCAGCCTGAATCTTCACATGCACAGGAGCAGCAGCCTTCACAGCCACAGCAGCCTCAGATTCCACAGTGGGATCCTAGGTATCAGAGTTACACTTGGGATGCTATGGAGGCACACTACAGAGGTCAGCTGGGTATCCAGGAGTCACTTTATCGTCTGCAGCATCAGTGGGGTGCTCCATCAGACCCTGCTCAGCAGGTTATGACCCCGGATCAGTACCGTTCCTATGTGAATTACCCTGGGGACAGGCCATTCTTTTATGGAGGGGGCAGTGCAGCTGCAGGTGCTGATGATGATGTAGTAGCAGCTGATGGTTCAGATGAGGAGACAGCGAGTGATGAGGAGATGGAGGACTGAAGAGGGAGTACAACTTGAAAGCACGCACATTCAGTGAAATATTTCATTTTAAAGCTTTCAGTCAGAATTTTTTTGGATTGTCTGAAATACCATGGCTTGTATAACTGAATTTCCGTATTTGTTTCAGTATTTTGATTTGTACTTTGTTTCCGTACTTTTAATTCCGTATTTGAATTCTGTACTTTGAATTTTATGTACTTTTAGTACAATTTGCTTAAGTTATGCTTTATGTCAATATTGTGTGTTGTATTTATTTATTTAGTATCATATTCTAGTTAGTTTAGTTTAATTTGCAATTGTGTGAACCCTGTTCAAATACTCAAAGCTTAATGCTTAGTCTAAGCCAAAGCTGTGAGCAAAAGATCAGGTGAGTGATAATGATAAAAAGTTAGTGATAAAGCACGCAGCTAAGGTACTCGATTCTTGTTTTTCTAGGTATATACTTGATTGAGAAATGAGTCCTTTGCACACATTTTTATGTTACTCAGTTTTAAGCAAGCACATATTTACGTTTGAATCAATTAGAACTAGCCGAAATGTGAGGAATCCTCAACCATTGTATATATTTGCAGGAGACCGGCATTTCATGTTAACTCAGTTATTTTATGTTAAATCTATTGTTGTTTTAAATTGCATGAAAGCATTGAAATGATCAAGGCAATTTTTGAATGAGTGAAACACTTGACCAAATAAACCTACCCTGTGAGAAGTGAGTATCTGTTAACCCCTGTGAGCCTATTGAATCAGAATTGTTAACTATGACCTGTCAATTTTCATAAGCTCAATTGCTTTTTGAAATTGCCGGAGTTTGTAAAAAAATTCAGTTCATAGTTAACTCTTTATTAAATTCTGATATTTGCTTTCTTTTGAACCCTTATCCATCGTGTTTATTGACCTTTGCCAAAATGCTAAAGGAACATTCGATTAGGGTATCATTGAACTAAGTTGGGGAGAAAGGGAGGTTGTGGTAATGTCAAGTAGTGGTGAATGATGATAATTGATCTTGACAACAAGAAAAAGAGAAAGAAAAAGAAAAAGAAAAGAAAAAAGAAAGAAAAGCAAACCAAGAAAAAGAAAAGAGAAAAATAGAAAGGTTTGTAATGAATCAAAAGAAAAAGTTGTCAAGATCAATCAAGAAAAGAAAAATTTGTAATTCACCAAGAGTTGAATTGGAATAAGGAGGAAGTATGTAAATAGAATGAATGTTCCTCTTGCTTGGCCATTTGAATTCAATATCCCACATATGACAATTCTTTTGTAACCTAGCCCAATTACAACCCTTAAAGACCTTATGATCAATGCCTTTTATGCTTTTAGAAATGATAATTAGATGGACACATAATTTGATTGGAATGTTATCATGTTTGCTGGATGAGTGTTCATAACCCTCACAACTGATTTCAATTTGTTCATCTACTTTATATAGAAGTGTGTTAGGTTTGGTTCAAATTTAAATATTTTCTTTGCCAAGAATTGTGTGATATGAACTTTGTGCTTAGGACTATGTCACATTCATGGTATGTATTTAGTGGAATGAGAAACTTTACTGTTGCTCGCGCTATCAAAGTTGAATCATTCACCTGAAAATCTTTTCTTCCATCATTGAATTTTTTTTGCCTCATGCTTAACTTTGTCCAAAGCCTTGTTTTTCCAATTATTTTGAATCTTTTGTTTGACGACAAAAAGGAACTAAGTTGGGGAGTATTTGATAAGTGGCAAAATATGATTAAATCCATGTCTTTTACAAAGCTTTTTAGTTACTTGTTGTGCAAGTTACCTTAGGAAAAGCATGGAATTTATGAATAAATGCCAATTATTCTTTGTATATCTTATTCTTCCCCATTTGTGTAGGAAAAAGCAAGCCAGGACCTGAAAATATCAAGGACTATTGAAGAATTCATGAAGACTTTCGCTCAGCGAAGTCTTGGCGACAGCTTGGCGAAGTCAGGCAGAGATTTTAAGGAGTTTCTGAAGAGCACTTTCGCTCAGCGAAGCCTTGGCGAGATCTTGGGGAAGGTAGGCAGAGAGTTCAGCTGGAACAGTGAAAGACACTTTCGCTTAGCGATTGCTTGGCGAAGTGAGGCAGGGAATTTCTTAAACAGGGGAAGCTGTTTTCGCCCAGCGAAATATGGATCGCTCAGCGAAATCATCAAGGCGGTTTAATGCTGAAGATGATGTGGCAGAATTCCATTGGGTACTTTTGAATGTTCGCTGAGCGACGTTACGCATCGCTAAGCGAAATTGTAATTTTCAGTCTTAGTATTTAAAGCTTTTTACAGCTTTTAGGTAAAAGAACTTACTATTGTATTACTTTCATTTTGAACGAAATTCTAGAGATTATTACCAGAGAATAGGGCTAAAAGAAGAGCACTTCAAGGGACAAACAAGGAATCAAAGTTTGGATCATTCAAGGGTTTTTGAGAAATCAAAACCATCATTGATCTTCATCTTTAATCCTACTTTTGTACAGTTGACATGAGAATGATCAACTAAACATCCTTTGTTGGGATTAGAGGTAATAAATCCAGCTAGATATAGTCTATTTGATCATGTAAATATTTGATTCTAGTATTTTTTTAATATATTGAAAGTTGTTCTTGATATTCAATCTTATTTATGGTTTAGTGCTATTGAAAAATACATTTAAATCTAAGTTTAGAATTCCTTTCTATTAAAACAAGTGTTTTAGACATAGAACTATGTTTTGATAATCACTTAATACATCAATGCTTAATGCTTTGGATCGTTTAATAGATTGGGAAATCGTCCATTAAACGATACAATCGATCTCACAATGTTATTTGGACACGAATAAGGTTGTCGAGCGATGTGTGATAATATCGTTAAAACGAGGTTAAAACTAGAATCCTTTTTATCATGATCATTAGACCATTATCGATGCTTGATTTATGACTTTGATACCAACGCTTTTATGCCCTATTACTCGTAGCATTTATTTATATTTTTAATGTCGAGTAGTGTAGTAATGAAAAAGATTAAACCCTAACTTAAGACGATAATCGACGTTGAACGGTTTATGATATCGCAATAATCCCTGTGGAACGATATAAAACTTATACTTACTTTTGTGCTTTAACAAAATGGCGCCGTTGCCGGGGATTAACGTTTTGATATTATAATCATTGCAGCGTTAATTATGGTCTTAAGCAATTTTGCACAAAATTCTTTTATGTATATAACTATTATTCCTTATCCATCTTGTTTGCTAATTCTTTTTGGTCAGATTGTTGAAACCGTATATGTGAGGCCAGATATCGGACGACCAACTGCTTTTTGATTCTCAGATAGAGAGAACAACTCGAAGAAACAATAGTAAGAATCGGAAGAAGAGGCAGCAGGCAAAGAAAAAGCAACAAGAGGAAACTTCTGTTTCAAGTCCTTCATCTATTCCAATTCCAAGCCAAGAGATACCAATGGCTGCTACAGGAGATGGTTCAGGAGGTTCAGGCGGAAGTGGGATGCCATGTCACAATAGCCCACGCCGTTTGGTCCAATTGGGAAAAACACCACGGACCACAAAGCAAACTGAGATGAAGACCGGGATCCTTCAAATACTTTATGCTAATCCTTTCTCAGGATTGGACCATGAGGATCCGTTCCAACATCTCACCAAATTTTATGAGGTCGCCGGTACACTTGGAGAGACGGAGAACAATGAGGAGGCTATATTCATGAGGATGTTTCCTCATTCTTTGATTGGGAAGGCCAAGGAGTGGTATTTGGATCAGCCACCAACGGTGATGACAAATTGGAACACTCTTGAGGAGAAATTCCTTGAGAGATTCTTCCCTCAGAATCGTTTCATGGAGGCGAAGACAACTATTGCTGTATTCTCACAAGGTTCAAGTGAGACGTTATGTGAAGCATGGGAGCGTTTCAAGTCGATGCTTAGAAGATGCCCTAATCATGGATTCGATGATTTGACACAAATCCATCTTTTTCGGAACGGGATGCAACAACAATCAAAGCTATTGCTTGATGCTACTGCTGGTGGATCTTTAATGGCCAAGAGCGCCGAGGATGCTGTTGCTATCATTGAAAGAATGGCATTAAATGATCACCAGGCTCACCATAACAGAAACCAAGGCCAAAGGAAAGCGGGAATACTGGACTTGGGGACAAATGATGCAATCCTAGCTCAAAACAAGTTGCTAACGCAACAAGTGGAGGAGTTGACTAGAAAGATGGCCAACCTTCCTCAACAAATGAAGGATATTCAAAACGAACAAAGGAGACAACACCAAGTCGCATCATGCGAACTTTGTTCGGGAGATCACCCCACCGGATTTTGTCCGCCACCCACCGAAGAGGTAAGTTATGTTGGAAATCAACCAAGGCCACAACAGTTTCAAAACCAATACCAAGGTCATACAAACAACTTCCCAAGAGGGAACAATCCAAACTATGGCCAAGGTTGGAGGCAAGAAGCTGGACAACAAAACCGACAACCTTACCAAAACTACAATCAATACCAACCTCCGCAACAAAACCGACAACAAAACACCGACGAAACTCTTAACCAATTCATGCAAATGTCAATGGCTAACCAAAAGAATACTGATGCCTCCATCAAAAACCTGGAAACACAAGTGGGCCAGTTGGCACAACAATTAGCTCAAGAAACCCAGCAAGGTGGAACCTTTACCGCCAACACACAAACCAACCCAAAAGACCATGCATCATCATCAAAATGACAATTAAGTCATTTTGATGAAGAAGTCCTTGCATCAAGAGACATTGATAATTGCAAGGCGATTGCTACTCGGAGTGGGAAGGTAATTGGAAGAGGTATAGGGGACAACCTTGAGGTTGAGAGAAGAGTTGTTGAGAATGAGGAGAAAGATGATGATGAAGGAAATGAGGAGGAAACAGGAGGAGTAAATAGTGAGGATGAAGTCGAAAAAAATAAGGAAGTAGTTGAAAATGAAAACATAGTGTGGAAGAAAGATGTGGTGAAGGAGAAGGGCAAGAATCAAGAAGTAGTGAAGAATGCGCCAACACCACATCTACCGCATCCAACTACACAAGCAAGAAAGGAGAAAGAGAGGCAGTTTGCTAGGTTCCTTGACATATTCAAACGTTTGCAAATCAACATTCCGTTCTCGGAAGCCTTAGAGCAAATGCCAACTTATGCCAAGTTCATAAAAGAGATTCTCTCCAAGAAGAGGAGGTATAATGAAGAAGAAACAATTCAGCTAGATGCTAATTGTAGTGCGATCATCCAGAGAACATTGCCAAGGAAGGAGAGAGATCCGGGTAAAGTTACACTACCGGTGTCTATTGGCAATGTTAATGTCGGCAAGGCACTCATTGATTTAGGTTCAAGTATCAACCTAATCCCACTATCCGTTGTCAAAAGGATTGGTGATTTGGTTGTGAAAAGAACTAACTTGACCTTGCAATTGGCCGACAAATCCTACACACGTCCGTTGGGAATAGCTGAAGACGTGTTGGTGAAAGTCGACAAGTTCTTATTTCCCATCGACTTTGTAGTGATGGACATACCTGAAGATGATGATGTGCCGCTAATTCTTGGGAGAACGTTCATGCAAACGGCAAGGATGATGATTGATCTTGACGGAGGCTTAATGAAAGTCCGTGTGGACGATGAAGAAGTCAATTTCAACATCAACGAAAAAGCAAGCTTTTTAGTTACTTGTTGTGCAAGTTACCTTAGGAAAAGCATGGAATTTATGAATAAATGCCAATTATTCTTTGTATATCTTATTCTTCCCCATTTGTGTAGGAAAAAGCAAGCCAGGACCTGAAAATATCAAGGACTATTGAAGAATGCATGAAGACTTTCGCTCAGCGAAGTCTTGACGACAGCTTGGCGAAGTCAGGCAGAGATTTTAAGGAGTTTCTGAAGAGCACTTTCGCTCAGCGAAGCCTTTGCGAAGGTAGGCAGAGAGTTCAGCTGGAACAGTGAAAGACACTTTCGCTCAGCGATTGCTTGGCGAAAGGTTGGCGAAGTGAGGCAGGGAATTTCTGAAACAGGGGAAGCTGTTTTCGCCCAGCGAAATATGGATCGCTCAGCGAAATCATCAAGGCGGTTTAATGCTGAAGATGACGTGGCAGAATTCCATTGGGCACTTTTGAATGTTCGCTGAGCGACGTTACGCATCGCTAAGCGAAATTGTAATTTTCAGTCTTAGTATTTAAAGCTTTTTACAGCTTTTAGGTAAAAGAACTTACTGTTGTATTGCTTTCATTTTGAACGAAATTCTAGAGATTATTACCAGAGAATAGGGCTAAAAGAAGAGCACTTCAAGGGACAAACAAGGAATCAAAGTTTGGATCATTCAAGGGTTTTTGAGAAATCAAAACCATCATTGATCTTCATCTTTAATCCTACTTTTGTACAGTTGACATGAGAATGATCAACTAAGCATCCTTTGTTGGGATTAGAGGTAATAAATCCAGCTAGATATAGTCTATTTGATCATGTAAATATTTGATTCTAGTATTTTTTTAATTTATTGAAAGGTGTTCTTGATATTCAATCTTATTTATGGTTTAGTGCTATTGAAAAATACATTTAAATCTAAGTTTAGAATTCCTTTCTATTAAAACAAGTGTTTTAGACATAGAACTATGTTTTGATAATCACTTAATACATCAATGCTTAATGCTTTGGATCGTTTAATAGATTGGGAAATCGTCCATTAAACGATACAATCGATCTCACAATGTTATTTGGACACGAATAAGGTTGTCGAGCGATGTGTGATAATATCGTTAAAACGAGGTTAAAACTAGAATCCTTTTTATCATGATCATTAGACCATTATCGATGCTTGATTTATGACTTTGATACCAACGCTTTTATGCCCTATTACTCGTAGCATTTATTTATATTTTTAATGTCGAGTAGTTGTCGCGGTGATTTTCGGAGATCAAGCTATTGATTAGCGTTGACTCACTAGTTTTATTTCACGACTGAACTTTTAATTTTTTAAATGAAAAGAAAGGTGGAAAAAAGTTCTAAATTACCACATTTTTAAAGATTAGGGTCCGGGGGTTAGTTACGTTTAGGGAAGGTGTTAGCACCCTAAACGTTCGTAGTACTCTACGAGAACCTCTTGATTTTATTTATTTATTTAGGCTATAACTTGCTTAAATTTTTTTTTGAAGAGACAGAATTAAAGTAGTGAGAAAAGAAAATGTTTTATTTTTTGTATTTTTTATGATTTGGAAGGACAAGGTCCTCTGCCTACGTACCCGTGAGGGATCAAAACCTCGTAGTTCGGGGTAAAAATGACGGTTGATTTGTTTTGTATTTTTTATTGATTTTTAAAAAAAGTTTTAAAGATAAAATAAAGGCCAAGTGGCAAAATGAAATTGGTTTGTATTTTTTATTTTTTGAAAATGATTAAAGTGTAATTAAAGTAGATTAATGATTATTTAAGAAAATAAAAGAAGAAAAAAGGGACACTTGATTGAAAATCAAGGTTTATTTATGAAAATATTTTTTGAGATTTTTGATTATTATTTGCATGTTTTTGTTTTTTTTTTGTAATTAACTAAGACTAAAACGTAACAAAAAAATTAAATACGAGGAACTTCCGTGGTGACGTTGGATCATCACAAAATCCTTTTTTGAAAAAAAAACTAACCTAATATTTTTGTATTTTTTTCGGAAAGCAAAATAAATAAAAAAAAAGAAATAAAAGACATAAAGCGGAATAAATAAAGTGAGTGTCAGTGCAAATTCTCATTTATATTTACATTGCTCCTAAATACATTCTAATAAAATGAAATGAAAAAAGACAAAATGATGAACAAAATAACAAAACTTGCAAATGCATTAAAATAAATATGCTAAGAATAAAAGAAAATAACAATGCATGAAATGCAAAACAATAAATAAATATGTCACATAAAAGTAAATAAAAAATGCATGGTATGCTGAATTATGAAGCATTAAAATGAATAATGGGGAAAAAATGCATGATGATTAACCTAGAGAAAAACTACAAAATTAAGAAAATAAAATAAAGTAAAAAAAAATGAAGAAAATGCAAAAGATAAAAAAATCAATAAGATGGAATGCATGAGGAATAAATAAAAGATGAGAAATGCAATAAATAAAAAATAAAATGCGAGAAAAAGAAATAAAACAAAAAAATAAAAATAAAGGAAAAGATGGGTGCAGTAGCAAGGGAAGGGTTGTAAAGAGGCGGTGCAGTTTTGCGTAGTGGTTGTTTGGTTGTGGGTTTGGCCGTGTGTGTGGCTTTATGTGGTTGTGGTATGTGGTGGTTCAGATTAGTGTTAGTGGTTTGTAGGTGGTTAGGGAGGAGGTTCAGATTGATTGTGGTGGTGGTGGAGGTGGCCGAGTTTGTGGTTTTGATTATGGATGATGATTGATTTTGGTTTTGAGATATGGTTTTTTGTGGTTTTGATTTGATGGGTTGTGATTAATTTTGGTTTGGAAATAATTGTGGCTTGTGTACTGATGAGTTTTTCCTCCCCTTTGGTTGTTGGGGTGTGTGCCTTTATATACACATTGGGGTGGACTTTTGACAATAAGGAGACAAGGATTAAATCCCCATCAAATGAGATTAAAGCCATTAAATCACATATGTCAAAGCCATTAAATCAAACATTTGAACTTGACCTTTGACCTTGGACTTTGGATAGGTTTGATTAGCAATAAAGACCAAAAAAATAACCATTAAGAGTAAAAATAAAAACAAAATAGAATAAATGAAAAATAAAATAAAAATAGGAAAAAAAAATCCGAAAATTAAATAAGTAAAAAAGAAAAAAGATAAAAAAAACTAAAGTAAAATAAAATAATAATAAAACTGAAAAAAAGGTCGCCTTCGGAACCCTAAACGAGGTATTTTAAAATACCTCTCTGCCGAAATTTCGTCTGAAACGACGAAAAATTCCGAACCAAAAAGACGAGTAAAAAAAAAGAATTTTAGGTCAAAAATTGGGGTATGACAGATGCCCCTATTTAAGTCTCTTCGTACGGAGATCTGAAGAGAAAATCTTGGATTCGACGGGTCGAAGGGACTTAAATACAGAGTACGCCAATTTTGGACCTAAAAGAAAAAATGAGATGCTCATGATGCAAATGCAAATGCAAGACGGCGAAGATGACCTGACCGGGGTAAAACAAAACCAAAGGATACCCGAGTTTGTTAAAGCAAGGGATCCGACTCCGCTGGGGGATAACATAGTTTCACTGGGGAAGGGATCAACTATCGCCTTGATAGCTGAAAAAGGAAGTTTGATATGAGAAAAAGACACCGACCACAAGCTGCCCGTTTGTTAGAGCTTGCCACTTGAGGTAAAGACGGAAATAAAAGTAACTTGCCAGCTGTTCGGGATGTAACCGAACTAGCCACTGACAACAAAAAACAAAGGTGAATGTCAGCTGTTCGAAATGTTGCCGAACTTGCCACTGACGACATGAAATAAAGGTAAATGTCAACTGTTCGGGTTATTGCCGAACTGCCATGGACGTCAAGAAATAAAGGTAAATGTCAACTGTTCGGGTTATTGCCGAACTGCCATTGACGTCAAGAAATAAAGGTAGATGCCAACTGTTCGGGTTGTTTCCGAACTGCCATTGACGACAAAAAATAAAGGTAGATGTCAACTGTTCGGGTTGTTGCCGAACTGCCATTGACGACAAGAAGTAAAGGTAAATGTCAACTGTTCGGGTTGTTGCCGAACTGCCATTGACGACAAAGAAATAAAGGTAAATGCCAACTGTTCGGGTTGTTGCCGAACTGCCATTGACGACAAAGAAATAAAGGTAGATGTCGACTGTTCGGGTTGTTGCCGAATTGCCATTGACGACAAAGAAATAAAGGTAGATGTCAACTGTTCGGGTTGTTGCCGAACTGCCATTGACGACAAGAAGTAAAGGTAAATGTCAACTGTTCGGGTTGTTGCCGAACTGCCATTGACGACAAAGAAATAAAGGTAAATGCCAACTGTTCGGGTTGTTGCCGAACTGCCATTGACGACAAAGAAATAAAGGTAGATGTCAACTGTTCGGGTTGTTGCCGAACTGCCATTGACGACAAGAAGTAAAGGTAAATGTCAACTGTTCGGGTTGTTGCCGAACTGCCATTGACGACAAAGAAATAAAGGTAAATGCCAACTGTTCGGGTTGTTGCCGAACTGCCATTGACGACAAAGAAATAAGGGTACGCACAAGCTGTTCGTTAAAGAACTGCCACTTGGCGAAAAGACAAGATAAAAGATGCACAAGCTGTTTATTAAAGAACTGCCACTTGGCATAAAGAGGGTGTCATCTCTGGACCAGACATACTGAGGATGACACTTGGGGAAAAAGAGTCACAAATTGTTCATGATTGATTGACATGAAAAGCAAGACTCAGGGTGGTTAATGCAACCATGCATTGAATGATGCTATGTGCATGTTGTGTATGCATGAATGTGTATGTGCATGAATGTATGAATGTATGTAAGACAATACGACTTGTATGACTGTATGGAGGATTGACTTGTGTGATGGTATAATTGATGGACTTGATGAAACAAGACTGGACAGGTAAGACGGAAAGTGGTGTCGACGACGCAGTACAAACACTCAGCAATCTTCATTGGGGGATGATGCCATTGGGGACATATCAAGACATTGACGGGGTAAGGCCCGATGTATGCAACAACTGGTGGGGAGTAAACACTTCCTGGGGGAGACGTGTTAATCCATAGACCTGGCAGAAGGACCTGGTGCTTCTGTGGTCATGCTTATCTTTTGTTTTTTCTTTCTTGAATCCCTAACTTTTGCCTGGACCGCCCTTTCGGGTTTTCAGTCCACCGGGAATATATTCTTTTGTATGCCCCTAATTTTTGCCTGGACCGCCCTTTCGGGTTTTCAGTCCACCGGGACGCTCATTTTTGCCTAAGCCGCCCTTTCGGGTTTTCGACTTACCGAGCTCTTTTCTTTTTCTTTCTTTTTTCAAGCAATTGACCATGTTCAGCCTGCAGATTTTATCCGTTCTCAGGACAGATGTTGACGCATACTTCACTTATTCATGAGTTCAGAGAGAATGTGTTTGTTGTCTATGCTTTCCAAAAATATAAAAAGATTTATGATTTTAAAAAAAAGTTTTGCTTCAAGTACTACCATCAAAAATAGAAGAAATTTTATAAACCGAATAAATGAGAATTCCAAATAAAAGGCACAGGCTCAAATTCATTTTAACAGAGTGGTGGCCCGCCAATGGCGTTGCCCCACGGATCTCTCAAAAGTTTGGAAAATGGTAAATATAAGGGGAAGGTACATTGAACACAATAACCGTTATTCTCCCTAACAACTTTGAATTCCACCGTTTAGATGCTTCAGATTCAGAGTCTCTTTGACCGCTAATGTGCCCCAAGTGAGTCATGGCCAACTTGATACAGTCACTTTGTCTTTTGATCCTTAATTTTTGCATGGACCGCCCTTTCGGGTTTTCGATCTATCAGGATGATTATTTTCTGTTTCATGTCTCTAATTTTTGCCTGGACCGCCCTTTCGGGTTTTCAGTCCACCGAGACGCTCATTTTTGCCTAAGCCGCCCTTTCGGGTTTTCGACTTACCGAGCTGTTCTTTTATTTTTTAGACAAAGTATTTCTTGACTGCATCGGCATTCACAGGACGGGGAAGCTCATCACCATCCATAGTCGTAAGAGTCATTGCACCACCGGAGAACGCTCTCTTGACGACATATGGGCCTTCATAATTAGGCGTCCATTTGCCCCTGGAGTCCGGTTGAAATGATAAAATCTTTTTGAGCACAAGGTCTCCTTCTTGAAATTCACGGGGACGAACCTACTTGTCAAAGGCTTATTTCGTCCTCCTCTGATATTGTTGACCATGACACCAGGCGGCCATGCGTTTTTCTTCAATCAAATTCAGCTGATCACACCATTCAGCCTCAGACAATTTGGCTTCCATCAGAACTCTCATCGAAGGGATTTCGACCTCTACAGGGAGCACTGCTTCCATGCCGTAGACTAAAGAGAAAGGGGTTGCCCCTGTTGAAGTGCACACTGAGGTACGGTATCCGTGTAAAAGCATTCTGTAACATCTCATGCACGTCCATGTAGGTGGTTACCATCTTCTGCACCATCTTTTTTATGTATTTTCCTTTTTTTGTTTTTTTTGCTTTTGTTCTTTTTTTGATGTTTTTTTTTGTTTGATTTTTTTTTGCAGCCTCGATGGCACCACTCATCTGGGACTTTATCAGGAATACCGTTGCAGCAGTTCCTCGGAACCCAAGTTTAGTGCTTCCAGTGCTTCTTCATGAGACTGAATGATGTTCTTTCCATATTCTAGTAACAGAGAGATCTTTTCGAGAATCCCTTCATCCTCCTCCTCTTCAGCTTCGTAGACAGGGAACTCAAAGTCGGGAGAGAGCATAGGGTTACAGTGTTCAACGGGTTTATTGATGCTTAGTCTGCATATGATTGATGATTGATTTTAGAAGATGAGTGAACAATGCAAACTTTTTTGAAATTGATTGAAAACAGAAAATAAAAATAAAATATTTTTGGTTTTTTTGTGTTACCATTTTCCAGAAAAAGCTAAGAATAATAAAAAAACATAGTCAGGAACAAAACGACTTCTTATTTGATGATGGGAATGCATGAAACAAAAACCCTAAAAGTTCACTTTCGTCTCGGGCGGAACGAACGGATTTTTTTGAAAAGACAAGACAATAAAACACATTACTTGGACCTATGAGTAGCTGAGGGAATGTCAACAATGACCCAATTGCAGTAATCTCTGCCATGTGTTACAAAATTCACTGCCACCTTCTTCAACAGGGTGAGCTTCTAAGCAATCTTGCACCAAATTAACAGATGGGGTCCCATGGTCAGGTAGTAGATTAGCTTGCACATCGGGACTCGACCCTTTGAAGGATAGGATGTTGGCCTGGATCAACTTCTGGACTTCGGCTTTCAAGGCATAACAATGCTCAACGTCATGACCGGATGCCCCTTGATGGAAAGCACAAGAAAGATGAGGTCTATACCCCCTTGGCAATCTTTCAGGTTCCTTAGGAGGTGCCCTAGTTTGAACAAGATTTTTATCAAGCAAAGCGGGAAGCAACTCTGCATACGCCATGGGGATTGGATCAAAATGGGATATCCGCTGAACCCGATTTTGTTGTCGGACTGCTGGGGAGCCTGTTGTCGAGGCTATTGTTGATACTGTTGCCGAGGCCTTTGTTGGGGCTGGAGCTGATTTCTGGATAGCCGGAGTTGGGGTTCCAAAAGAAGTGGGATGAAAACCCTCGTCTGATAGAAATGGCATCCCCCATGGGTAAGCTCCAGACGTGCCGGGCGGTGGAGCAAGTATGGTAGAAGTTGGTAAAGCAAATAAGATTGGCTGCTCAAGAGTAGTAACAGCAGACTGAGGAACTGACGTCTGGGCTTGGGAAGCCAACAGAGCATTCATCATGGAGGTCAACTTCTCCATCCCTTCCCGGAGATTGGCCACCTCTTCCCGGAGGTTCTGGTTTTCTTGCTCCAAATGTTCCATTCTTTTTCTCTGATATGCCCTGTAAGTCGGTTTCTGCCGAGGACGTCGGGCCACTTTCTTGGACTAGGCAGATAGACCTTCGGAAAAAACAAGACGTGAGACTCGGCTTGAGAAACTATGAATGCGATATGATGCATGATTATGCTTATGCAAAAAGAAGAAAGATTTGTTATCGAAGGACTTCGTTGAAGTAATTGTAAACATCATGGTCTGAACATTTCATTTGAGCATCAAGGCATTATAAAATAGTTCTTTTTTAGAAACCAAGCCAAGGGACCACTTCAAAAGTCTTTTAGTGGAAGCTAGATTTTTAAAAGAAATCTAAAGACCCCTAGCTTCCCTAAATTCAACAAATCAGGGCTCTTGAAGGTGTACTTCCTAGTGCTTCTCTATGATGTTTAAAAAACTTGTTTAGGTCCTTCGGTAATTGGATGAAAAAAATGAGTTTATGCATGGATGCATGTATGCATGATTATGCTAAAGAAGCGGAGAAAACATGGTGAGGTTAAGTCCAAAATGTTGGAGTCAAGGGTAAACACGCCATTTGGTAAGGACTATGGTTTCGTATGTACCTGTATCACGGGTTCTACCAAGTTCCCAAAGTCATTGACCACTTCCGAATATTGTCGGATTACGGGACTGACTCCCGGTCCAACGACGTTCGTAGGAAAGTCTCGTTTGAGTGTAGTATCGCGTATCAACCAATTCAAGACTACTCTTGATTAGCCACCGCACTACGTCCTAAAAGGCCAAGATGGGTTAAATGTAACTAAAGGTCCTCAACTTCATAGGTCACTTAAAAATAACAATGTCAAACACGACTACTCATGTCGACATGGTATTACCTTTAAGAGACCTCCATTGAGCGGGGTTGTATCACATGTACCAAAACCCAAGACTACTCCTGGTATGGCACTTTGATTATACCACCATCCTATCTTATGTTTTCCCTCAAGTCCGGGTGTAGGACATATCTCACCACTCACGCAAAAGGGAAAAAAAAACACATATGCACATATTTACACTATTATTTTATTTTAAGCAAGTTATAGCACAAAATAATTAAATAAATTCAAGTTGGGCTCAACCCTCTTAGGGAATTCCCCAGTGAAGTCGCCATTTCTGTCGCGGTGATTTTCGGAGATCAAGCTATTGATTAGCGTTGACTCACTAGTTTTATTTCACGACTGAACTTTTAATTTTTTAAATGAAAAGAAAGGTGGAAAAAAGTTCTAAATTACCACATTTTTAAAGATTAGGGTCCGGGGGTTAGTTACGTTTAGGGAAGGTGTTAGCACCCTAAACGTTCGTAGTACTCTACGAGAACCTCTTGATTTTATTTATTTATTTAGGCTATAACTTGCTTAAATTTTTTTTTGAAGAGACATAATTAAAGTAGTGAGAAAAGAAAATGTTTTATTTTTTGTATTTTTTATGATTTGGAAGGACAAGGTCCTCTGCCTACGTACCCGTGAGGGATCAAAACCTCGTAGTTCGGGGTAAAAATGACGGTTGATTTGTTTTGTATTTTTTATTGATTTTTAAAAAAAGTTTTAAAGATAAAATAAAGGCCAAGTGGCAAAATGAAATTGGTTTGTATTTTTTATTTTTTGAAAATGATTAAAGTGTAATTAAAGTAGATTAATGATTATTTAAGAAAATAAAAGAAGAAAAAAGGGACACTTGATTGAAAATCAAGGTTTATTTATGAAAATATTTTTTGAGATTTTTGATTATTATTTGCATGTTTTTGTTTTTTTTTTGTAATTAACTAAGACTAAAACGTAACAAAAAAATTAAATACGAGGAACTTCCGTGGTGACGTTGGATCATCACAAAATCCTTTTTTGAAAAAAAACTAACCTAATATTTTTGTATTTTTTTCGGAAAGCAAAATAAATAAAAAAAAAGAAATAAAAGACATAAAGCGGAATAAATAAAGTGAGTGTCAGTGCAAATTCTCATTTATATTTACATTGCTCCTAAATACATTCTAATAAAATGAAATGAAAAAAGACAAAATGATGAACAAAATAACAAAACTTGCAAATGCATTAAAATAAATATGCTAAGAATAAAAGAAAATAACAATGCATGAAATGCAAAACAATAAATAAATATGTCACATAAAAGTAAATAAAAAATGCATGGTATGCTGAATTATGAAGCATTAAAATGAATAATGGGGAAAAAATGCATGATGATTAACCTAGAGAAAAACTACAAAATTAAGAAAATAAAATAAAGTAAAAAAAAATGAAGAAAATGCAAAAGATAAAAAAATCAATAAGATGGAATGCATGAGGAATAAATAAAAGATGAGAAATGCAATAAATAAAAAATAAAATGCGAGAAAAAGAAATAAAACAAAAAAATAAAAATAAAGGAAAAGATGGGTGCAGTAGCAAGGGAAGGGTTGTAAAGAGGCGGTGCAGTTTTGCGTAGTGGTTGTTTGGTTGTGGGTTTGGCCGTGTGTGTGGCTTTATGTGGTTGTGGTATGTGGTGGTTCAGATTAGTGTTAGTGGTTTGTAGGTGGTTAGGGAGGAGGTTCAGATTGATTGTGGTGGTGGTGGAGGTGGCCGAGTTTGTGGTTTTGATTATGGATGATGATTGATTTTGGTTTTGAGATATGGTTTTTTGTGGTTTTGATTTGATGGGTTGTGATTAATTTTGGTTTGGAAATAATTGTGGCTTGTGTACTGATGAGTTTTTCCTCCCCTTTGGTTGTTGGGGTGTGTGCCTTTATATACACATTGGGGTGGACTTTTGACAATAAGGAGACAAGGATTAAATCCCCATCAAATGAGATTAAAGCCATTAAATCACATATGTCAAAGCCATTAAATCAAACATTTGAACTTGACCTTTGACCTTGGACTTTGGATAGGTTTGATTAGCAATAAAGACCAAAAAAATAACCATTAAGAGTAAAAATAAAAACAAAATAGAATAAATGAAAAATAAAATAAAAATAGGAAAAAAAAATCCGAAAATTAAATAAGTAAAAAAGAAAAAAGATAAAAAAAACTAAAGTAAAATAAAATAATAATAAAACTGAAAAAAAGGTCGCCTTCGGAACCCTAAACGAGGTATTTTAAAATACCTCTCTGCCGAAATTTCGTCTGAAACGACGAAAAATTCCGAACCAAAAAGACGAGTAAAAAAAAAGAATTTTAGGTCAAAAATTGGGGTATGACAGTAGTGTAGTAATGAAAAAGATTAAACCCTAACTTAAGACGATAATCGACGTTGAACGGTTTATGATATCGCAATAATCCCTGTGGAACGATATAAAACTTATACTTACTTTTGTGCTTTAACAATAGGAGGCATGTCCTCAGCAACGACATCAGGGTCGGTCATGATGGGATGAGATACACGGCAAAACCATCTCATGTACCCCTCCTGATACCTCCATTGTCGAGCCTCTGATGTCGGCCGACCCCAAAGCGCCTGTGGATGGACATGGAGCAGAAAGTTCTGAAAGGCCACAACAACCAACTCAACCTAAAGAGCCTAAATATCAGTAGGAGAAAAAAATATATTTATAAACATACACAATAATATCGTAAGTCATTTATAATATGTTATAGAAAAAAGAAAAAAAAATACTACCTTAAGTAGAGTCATGTAATCGCCAATGGCGCCTCCAGTCGGGTCCGTAACATGAGAAAGTTGGTCGTAGAGCCAAGCAAGTGTCATCCCGCCCCAGGACCACTCCCTTACCGTGTCCAAATCCATAAGCATCTCCAGCCACAACAACTGAACGCTTCTGCTGTTCCTGTTGGCAAAAATGGTGATGCCAACCAAGTACAACAAAAACGTCCTGATGCACTATTTCATAACCGTCACCTGCTCCTCCTCCTCATCATCATCATCAGCAGCAGGATGCTCCAACTCATTGCACCTATGCAAAGAGTGTGTCATAATGTTTCCTCAGGTTAGTTATACTGATATAACCACCCCACTGCGTCTTTGTCTCATCCTCAGCCTCACCCGCCGTCATACCCAGACCCTCCTGCAGCAGCTCCATACCTCTGTCGTATCCCACATCATCGTCACTCAGGAGCCTCCCATGGATGGAGATGTGTAGAAGACACGCCACATCATCGAGTGTGACGGTCATCTCCCCAACGGGCAAATGGAAGCTGCTAGTCTTCTCATGCCATCTATCTGAGAAGGCGGTGATGAGGGCAGCGTTGATGCTCTCGTACCCAATATGAAGGAGGGGTAGAAGACCGGATGCCTTCACCTGCTGCCAGGACCATGCTTGTGCCTCCATCGAGAGTGTCGGTTTCTTAATCTTATTCTCGTGCGAGACAAAAACAATCAATTTATGCGTCATCTGAAACTGAAATACAAAAAATTATACAAACAACAAACTGTTAAAAATATAAACATTTCAATAACTAAAAAAGACATAACAATTTAATCGTAAAAAAACAATAATTAAAATAAAACATTAAACATTTTACACGTAATTAAAATTGACGCGAATAATTAAAATATTTTAACATAAAAATTAAATTTTAAAATTAAATTAAAATAAACATATCAATTGACGCTTAATTAAATAAAATTAAACAATTATACTTACTTGTGCATCGCTCCAAAGCTGACATGCCACGTGCCTACTGAAATTCGGTAGGAGCGACAAGTCATGTGGGCCCTCAGGAAAACTCTACGGTGGGGCCTCCTCCTCAGCTAGATGTTGGGCCTCACCCTCCTGGTGGTGAGCCGCCTGCTCGTACTGAGGCTGTTGCTGATACTTAGTGGGGTCCACTACCTAGGACGCACTCGCATGGGACGACGACCCCACCTCCTCATGTCTCCTAACGCCCTGTCTCCGTCGAGTAGCAGGAGGGCACACAGCCGCCTTTTCGGCCCGTGCACTCTGTGTCATGCTCTCCCTACCTGCTCTAAACTTGTCCGGTCTCAGATATCTACACAACATTTTTAAAAGTAAAAATCAATGCAAAAATAACAATCCAATCTCACTATAAGCAACATTAATCAACAATAACAATCAACATTAACAATCCAATTTCTAACTAAACCCTAAACTACCACATTGCACTCAAAATCAATATAATCAACATTAACAATCCAATTTCTAACTAACTTCATCATTAACAATGCAAAAATCAAACAAATTTTCATTGAGAAATTTTATCAAACACCTAGAGGGCAACATTCAATCAACATAAAATCTAACAATTTCTAAACCCTAAACTACCACATTGGAGTCAAACTTACTCTAAACAACATCTAAACTACAATTTCTAATATATTTGATCATTAACAATCATAAAAACTAATATTCAAATCAAATCCCTAGAAACCTAAATATGTCAATTTCTCCAACAACAAAAAAATTAACCATAAAAAGCCAATGCAATAGGATAATAAACACTTACTTGATGTTGGGGTAGAATTTGATGTTGCTTTGATCAAAGTTGATGGAAATCGCACAAAATGGGAGCAAAATTGCACTTTGGGTTTGAATATCAATCGTGGCTTCTGTTTCTGGGTTTGCTGTTCTATAACAGAACGCAGCGTGACTTAAGTCACGTTGGTATGTACCGAGCGTGACTTAACTCACGCTGGTTCAGCGTGACTTAAGTCACGCAGATGCTACCGAGCATGACTTAAGTCATGTAGGGGTATTTTCGTCATTTTCTTTAGGAGGGAGCAATGTTGTTTGTGGGAAGAACAATTTTCCTTGGATAGTATGCATGAAATCCTAGGTTCAAATCTCATTGTCTATGTTGCACAGACAAAAAAAAAAACCAAAACTGAAGCACGTTTAAGTAAACCCGTATCAAGAAAAACTCATTTCAAATACGTTAACTCAAACTCGGTTCTAATACATTTATACAAACTTAGTTCAATAAGTTCAATTTAAGTAACTTTACACTAAAAATATTTTGGATAACATTGTTAGATATTTTGAGGGTAATATGAGTTAAGTCCATCGGTGAGTACTTAACATTATAAACAATGGTTGGATATTTTAGTTTCATGATTTCGTAAAGTAGTAATTGAATATGTTAACCTAAAGAATGTTGGTAGACTATGTCATTTGTTGTAAATTTGTGGACTAATATTCCATGTATAATACTAGCATGTCTGCGTAAAAAGAAGTATAATCCTATCATGTTTTAAAAGTATTATGCATAGGGATGGGAATAGGCCAGGCCGGCCTACAGGGGCCTACGACAGGCCAGGCTAGGCCAGGCTTTTTTCTTAAATAGAGAAGGCCTAAGCTTTTTTAGAAGCCTATTTAGCTTAAAAGGTCAGGCCACAGGCCATTCAAAAAGTCTCTTAAACCTATTAGGCCGGCCTATTTAAGTAAATATGATTAATATTATTTATTATTATAATATATTTTGTACTTTGAATTAAAATATAAATTCGTTAGTAATTTAAGTTTATTAGTATACATTAATTTTTAGCATATACAAATGTATTATTATAAACTAGAATTGAAATATGATGCAATATATAGTTAAATTCCCTAAAAACTCATGTTGATTACTAAAAGAGAGTTTAATCTAATTGATCTATTAGTTCGCTAGTCTATTTAAACTTAGATCACATTGCTTACTTAAAGATGTTCATATGATATAGGCTTTTAAACAGGCTAGCAGGCCTTATCAGACTTTCAGAAGGCCAGGCTCAGGCCTCAGAAGTAAGCCTATGACAGGTCGCAAGCCAGGCTTAGGCCTTAAAAAATTTGGCAGGCCAGACTTAGGCCTTGCAAAGCCTAACTCGGCCTAGCCTATTCCCAACCCTAATTATGCATTTTGCTCAAAAAAAAAAAAAAGTGTTATGCATGATGGCAATGTTTTGATAAACTAAAAGATATTTGTTTCTGTAGTTTTTGTGCTCTTCCGCTACGATTACAAAAATAACAGATACTCTAGTATCACAATCGGGCATTTGGTCTAGGGGTATGATTCTCGCTTTGGGTGCGAGAGGTCCGGAGTTCGATTCTCCGAATGCCTCTCCGTTGTTGCCATGTTTTGCGCAGTTAGCTGTCGTTACCATGTTTTGCCTATATTTTCTAAAACTTCATGTTTTTTTCATCTTAATGTGAACACAAACGATAAAATGAGCGAACAAAAACGATAAAATGACATGCGATTAAAGTGAAAAAGCTAAAAACAACAAAAAAAGTAATAAATAAAAAGGCTTAATTACACTTTTGGTCCTCGCTTTTTGACCAGCTCACGAAAATGGTCCTGCCTCTTTCAAATCGAACAAAACCGTCCCTAAACTATCATGTTTTTTGCAGTTTAAATCCTACCCCCTATTTTAACTCCCAAAAACGCTGATGTGTCGCATTTTTTAATGAGGTGTCCAAAAAAACACTTAGGTGGCAAATCACAAGTGGAAAAACACTTGTACATGTCAGCAAATCATATTTTATTAATTAAAAACACATTTATATAAATTAACAATTAGAAAATAAATCAAAATAAAACTCTGAAATTAAAAATAAATAACACTACTCATATTCATCTCTTCATCCTTAGCAACAAACACTCTAAACCTGGAAAAATTAACAACATCATTCATATTCATTTCTTCTTCCTTAGCACAAAAAATTAACAACATCACAACTTCCTCCCATCATCAACACTCACCACCACTTATATTCAATCACTTAACACTACTTCTTCACCATTTTCTAACCATTTTCACACACAAAAATTTCCTTGAAGAAAAAAGCATTGCTGCAACACGCCTCAAGAACACAATATTCACCATCCACACCAGATTTGTCCCTCCCATGCCAGATTCGTAGCAAAACCCATTTGGGTTGATGCTAAGCATTTTCTCACAAATAAAAAAAATTGTGATTTCATATTCGGATTTGGTTTTACGATAACCATGAACCTCTTTGATGCTACCTATTTTTCCTCTTTGATGCTAACCATGAACCTCTTTGCTTTCAAATTTCGAATTTGTGATATATGATTTTGATTTCGACCATGAGTGGAGGTTTGTTGGTGAAAAAGCGGAAGAGCGAAGGTCCTGTGTCTATGGTGGCTTAGGGCGACGGGTGAGGAAGATGAAAGACGAATACGAGGGTTAGTGGTTGTTGTTGTGGTGGTGGTGAGGAAATCTGAAATCAAATTTGAAATTTGTGATATATGACTTTGATTTAAACATGCTTATGTGAAGATGGTGGTGCTTTAAGAAGAGATATGAGATAAGAGAAAAAAGATGTGTTGGTAAGTGATGGTTTTTTGGGGTTGAAGATGAAGACCAATGAAAAAGATGAATGTTCATGGGTTTTTAGTTTTATTGTTGGAAACCAGAATTTATTTAATTTGATTTTTTAATTTTCCATGAAATGTTTTAATTATTTTTGAAATGTTTTAATTATTTTTCAATTAAAAAAATTTGATTCAATGACATGTTAATGTCATTTTCCAAGTTGGCACTGCCACATAGGTGTTCATTTGCCATATCAGTGTTTTTGGAGGGCAAAATGGGGGAAAGGGGCAAAATTGCAAAAATAATGGTAGTATAGTGGCAATTTAGTTCGGTTTTAAAATGAGAGGACCAATATCGTGAGTTGGTGAAATTACGAGGACCAAAAGTGTAATTAAGCCAAATAAAAATGATACTAATAATTTGAAAATTATACTCTTAAAAATAACAGAATTATATTTCATTTTATTATTATATATATGATATGATTTATTATATATATAAATAATTTGATTTATTATTATCATTTTTATTTATTATACTCTTATATTAAAATTATACTCTAAAAATCAATTTTGATTTATAAATATATATAGAAAAGAATAGAAAAAGAAAATAAAAAATGGAAAATAATGGAATATAAATAAGTCAATGTGTGGAAAATAATGAAAAAAAGCAAATTCATGCTCCACAACAGTTAAGTGCCGATGAAGTAGAGATGTGGACGGCAATTAACTGCCGCCGCAAAAGAGTCATCGACAGTTAACTGTCGATGGGAGCATTTGAGTAATTTACTGGTGTGTATAGCTTTCTTTAAAGTGTATAAAACAATTTTCTAACATCACAGGAGCTAACAAATATGTTTGGCCCATTTTTTATGTTTTTTTGTTACAAGTGTGAAAAAAGAAAAGAAAAAGCTAAAGAAAACAAAAAAAAAAAAAGCTAACGTCTAACAAAAGAGACGCCAATAGCATCAACAAGCACGAAGAAGACAAAACCGGAAGGGTTGCATCTAGAACCACCAAACTCACATACTTCTAGCACCTAACTTACTTAAACAATCAACAATGAAATTGTCTTTTCGGAGATTATGAATCATTTCATCCTAACTCAATAATTTCTTAATCAAACTTATCAAATTGTCGAACTAAGAAACAAATTCAAGGGATCTCAAACCAGAGAGAAGATGAATAACAAACAACACATTGATGACCTGCCAACCAACACAAATCCAAAACATGATACACGAGTGATTAATACTACCATAAAGGCCGCAAAAAAAAAAAAAAAGACATAGTCTTTAAAACTGCTATAAAGTTTTTTTTTGAAAGGAAAACTGCTATAAAGTTTTTTTTAAAGGAAAACTGCTATAAAGTTAAAATTTAAAATTAAAGCTTTGAAAATAAAATTAAAGATAATTGGTAATTTTAGTTTTTCTCATAATTTTTTGGGTACGAAACCATACTTTTATAAATATAACCATGTCAAATATATAAAAACCAAGAAAGCCTTTAGAATTATGAATTACTGTGTGGATTATGATGCATGACTAAGATGACAATATATAAAAATCAAATGTATAGTAAAATTTTATAATCGTCCTTATAAAACTCATTATCTCCTTAATTTTATGTGCATAATGATCATTTTGCAAAATTTAATTTATTTGTTTTTAAAAAAATTAATTACGGATAATGATCATCACAAGTGTAACAAATTTCCACGAATAACTATGAAACTAATTTATTTGTTTTTTAAAAAATTAATACGGATAATGATCATGTCTAATAACAATATATAAAAATTGAAGTCCAGAAAAATTTCATATCTGTCCTTATTAAAACTCATGATCTTCTTAATTTTATAATCGTCCAACAAACATTGAATGATATTTTGCATATAAAATAAAAAATTTATGCAAAACATTTAAAATATTTTATCATATCGTCTTTCTCATACATGTATATAAAATTTGTTTATGCATATATAGACATTTAAAATCTACAGTGGGAACGGTGCAAACCATTTCTTCTACATATATAAGCATATAAAATCCTCAACGAGTGCAGTTTAAATATCTAACGATGTTTTAACTATAAAATAAAAATTTATTTAATAGACACACTACATTAATTAATGTTGATATTTTGAAAATAGTCATGAGTTTCCAAAACTTTATCATATCGACTTTCTCATAAATGTATATAAAAATTTGTTTATGTAGATATAAACATTTAAAATCTGTAACGGGAACAGCGCAAACATTGATCGGCGTTTTGCATATAAAATAAAAATTCAATTAATAAAAACACTGCATTAATGTTGATATTTTGAAAATAGTCACGAGTTTTCAAAATTTTATCATATTGACTATCACATATTGGTACATAAAAATTTTCTTCTGCATGTATAAACATATAAAATCCTCAACACGTACGGTTTAAATATTTAACGGTGTTTTAAATATAAAATAAAAATTTATTTAATAGACACACTACATTTATGTTGATATTTTGAAAATAGTCATGAGTTTTCAAAATTTTATAATATCGACTTTCTCATATATGTATATAAAACTTTGTTTATGCAGATATAAGTACATAAAATCTGCAACAGGTGGGGGTGCAAATATTGAACATAGGAGGGAGAGAGAGAGAGAGGGAGAGAGAGAGGGAGTGAGAGAGAGAGGGGGAGGGAGAGAGAGAGAGAGCGAGGGAGAGAGAGAGAGAGGGAGAGAGAGAGGGAGAGAGAGAGAGAGAAGAAATGGGAGGAGGGGGAGTAAGAGAAGGTTTGATGTATGTCATTGTGCTTTGTAGACCCAAAACCACTTGTTTGGAAATATGGCAGAAAGATTTAGTATGTGCATAATATTTTTTGAGCAGCGCAATTGAGTGGCTCAAGAAACCTTGAGTCTTGCAAGAAACTTTGATATGATTACAACCTGCCATAATAACCGTCCTATGTAACAAAATAGTTCCAATAAAAAACTGTTTCTTTTGTAAATCCCTCTTTTCTAATTGGTTAGCTATCAATTAGAACATCATAATAATAATATCCTAGTCTCTTTTGTTTGTTTTTTTGTCTTTGTTCTTACAAAGACATTTTTTTTTTGAAGAAATCTTGATAATGATTAGGGTCTATCTTAGTAGATAATACTCAAGTACTTCTTTATTGCATGGATGTGTATATTGAAAGATTCTTGCAAGAAACATTGATATGATTACGACCTACCTTAGTAGACAGGTTAAGATATAATATGGGTGTTGTTAACGAGTGCCTCCGGGGCACTCTTTAAGCATTCCAAAAGAAGAGATTATTCCATAAAAAGTCAAATATTTCAATTTCCAATGCATTGATTACATAAATTTTCAAAAAAAGTTACCATTCTAAAGGTCTTAATGAGTGCTCCGGAGGCACTCGTTAACATTTCCCTTAATTGATATCAAATTCTCTTTAATATATATACTTTTGGTAAAACATAGATTACCACATTGTTCTCAATGTTGTCCACCGGTTAATTTTTTGAATGTGAGACTTGTTATTACCCATTTCACCCCTGCTAAATTGAAAACTCTAATATTCTTTTACAATTGACATTTAACTTGTTATTAACGTATTAAGCTATACTATATGGTCCTTAAAAGAAACTATATTATGGCATTTATTTATATTATGTATAAGACAGTCAAATGTAATGATATATGGAAAACAATAGCATTTAAAGCAAACTTGCACAACAATCATTTAGCATTGAAATATTATACAAATTTAAACCCTCATAAAGTTTGCAATAATAGAAGCTACCCTTTTAATCAATCAATAAACCAAAGAGTTCCTGGATTTTACACTGCAATTTGACAAAACTACACATCGAGCAAAAATCAATCAATATAAAAACTCAATTAAATAAAGGTCTAGAATTTGATTCAACTGACTTAAAACAGACATAAACAAAAATAACAGTTGACCCACTTCAATTTATCCCTCAAACAGAAGCTAGGCAATTAGAGTCTCTCGGAAAATCTGCAATCAAAAGAAGTGAAAAAAGAAAATGTGAGTTGTAGGGGAAAACTTGAATTTGCAAATAAAAAATAGTTACACATCAATGATAATCAATATAATTATTAATGCTTCAAGCAATGAAAATGAATGAGCAAGGTCAAAAGAGATGATAGTCACTAATTCAAGTTGGAAAGAGCTTATTTAATTTCAAGTCGTTTTTGTGCCTCATTTAATTAGGAGGAATGATATTTATATATAGTGGTAAAAAAGGTTCCAAGACACACTTCTACCTCTATGCCAAGAATGAAACATATATAAGTGATGACAAAGCCATTACCTCTGTTAAAAAGATATATGCAAAAACAGATTGTCAGCACTGTTCACAATTCTTTATATGAGAAAGTGTTGTGTCTGTTCAAAAGAAAACATTAAGTAATTGACAAATCAACTCAAAGCATCTAAAGAATGAGCCAAGAATAAAAGGAATAAAGCAAAAAAAAAAAACTGGAAGGAAAGAGTAAAAATGATAAAATCAACTCAACAAAGCAAGTTAACTATGCTTAACAACATCAAATTTGGTATTATTAGCAAGGTATTTACTCATATCGGAAATTTAGAAAAAAAATAACATCTTAGCAAAAAAGTAAATTAATATTATTTCATCAGAATATTTTTATGTGGTCTGTTTTGACAGCAACATATATATCACGACCAAATACAATTTGTATCAATTTCAAAGTGACCATCATTCTCACTTACATTGGAGGTGCAATAAATCAGAGATTATGAATATTCGGCCTAAAACTATCAAAGGTTGGAGGGCATAACATATCAAATAACAACATATTAAACAGAAAAATCTCTCAAACTCTGTGCGCCTTACTGACACTGACATGCTCCATTTGTTACAACTCACAAATTAGATATGATGGAATCGGTGAGAGAATAAGTAGCATGAGGAAGGAATTAGTCAGAGAATGAACAACACGAGGAATTACCTCCAATCAAAGACATGGTATCATTAATCTTAAAGATATAATTTTTTAAGCTTCTGTTTCTAAAGCTTCTGGTTTTTAAAGATGCACTTTCACATTGTTATCATGTCTAGAAGCTTTTGTCAAAATTTGGTTTAAGAATTAGAACATATGTTCCTCAGATTTTTAAAGATTCTCATGTCTGCTCACCAAGCTTTTGTTTCTTTCTTCAAGAAAATACATTGGCAAGCTAATATGAAAAGACATAATATTAGATGTATAATAAGCTACATGGTAGGTCTGCTCTAGGTTGATTACAAAATCTCTTTTGTCCATGATCATACATTAGATGTATAATAAGCTACAGGGGGTAGGTCTGCTCTAGGTTGATACAAAATCTCTTTTGTCCAAAATCATACATTAGATGTATAATAAGTTATAGGGTAGGTTTGCTTTAGGTTGATTACAAAATCTCTTTTGTCCATAATCATATTATGATTCTTGAGCCAATTAATTAATTCACCATCACATGTTCAGGTCATTCTTGAGCCAATCGATTATCATCAAACACTAAACATAAGTTCAACAGTTGAAAAAGCAAGCTTTCATCTTTCCTTTGTGTCAACTCATTGAATCACCGTGTCTTAGAAAGAAATAGAACCTTATTAAAACTTTGACTTCATGTACATTTAAAAATATAATAAGATCAAAACATATAAAACTTGGGTTTTAGCATCGGTGAACACTTCATAATAATAGCTTCTCATATATGTTCGTATTGGTGAAAATTTCAATTCTTTTAAACTGCCTTTTTTCAATACTTGAGAAGCATAAACATATTTTAATTAGGAAACAACATATTTTGCACACTAATCTAAATTGGATCATACCTATTAGTTGTAAAGTGAAGCCTGCTATGAAAGATGCTACCTAATTTGTCCCATAATCATTTTAAGTTACTGCTGCTGAGCATAAAGAATTCTATTAGTTCTCAGTTGAGAGGCTAGATTGGACAAACCCATCATCCCAATATCTTGTTGTCTTCCTTCCAATGATGGTCCATCAGAACACCCCAAAGAAAACTGCGAGGATTGCACAAACCCACCTCTCTGCCTCAGCTACACCAAACACAAATTCGATCTCATAATCACATCCACACCAATGACCAAACACAAAATCTTGAAGTAAATGTTACAAATTACAACACCAAATGACCAAACACAATAAATCCAAAATCATATCTCATAAGCTAACAATTTCTAAAAGAAAAAAAGATCAATTTATTCATATCAAGGATAATAGGTTAAATTGTGCTTCTCGGACACCAGACAACATCAGGAAGTGACTACTCTAAAATTTAATATATGATATCCTAATGGGAGTTACTTTCGTATAGATATCTAAAATTGAAATTCTGGCGCAGTAAAGTCCTGATGCTGAACGTAATGATCCAACACAGGAACAACGGTGTAAAACAGAGTACAAAGTTTCAACGTTGATTTATGAGTAAAACACGCAAAACAATAACAGAGTACAGAAAGTAAAAGGCACAAGATGTTTGTTAACCCAGTTCGGTGACAAACACACCTACATCTGGAGGCTACCAAACCATGAAGGAAATCCACTATGATAGTATCAATTCAAAGTCCTATGTGAACAACCTCCGGTTCACCGCCTTCTCACATAATCACTACCCGTGGTATTTCTACCTAGGAACTCCTAAATATGAGACCCCTCTCACTTCCCCTCAAACAATCACTGCCCCAGTGATTTAAGACTTAAATAACAATCAAAGAAAGAGACACACTCCAAACACACAAAAGTCACTCTTGCTTAAAAGCTTCAAGTGATCTACAATTACAACTCAATAAACACAGTCCTAAGCTTGCATCAAGGTGACACAAGAAAGGCTCACAATTAACACACTAGAAACCTAAAAATAATCTTTCAATGATGGCTTCTGTTCTTGTTAATTACTTCCATAGTGGCGTCTTCTATTTATAGCCTTCAGCAGCAACATATATTTGAATCAAATATTCTTCTCAGAAATATATTGAAACAAATATTCTTCAGAAATATATATTTTCCAAAGATCTCTTTGAAAATATATTCACAAATAAAAATATCAAATCTGAAGAGAATATATCTCACGAAAATATCTTCCTTCTGGAAACATACGCAGCTTGGAGAACAAGTAACATGAATGAATTCTTCAATCAAATCTTCAAAAGATCAGGTGAGATAATAAACAGCTCCAAGGCGCGAAAATAAGACTGCTTCTGAAAGTACTTTTGAAGTAAGTGCTTCTGAAGGTTCAGCGTCTGAAGGTTCAACGTCTGAAGGTTCAGCGTCTGAAGGTTCATCGTCTGAAGTTCAGCTTCTGAAGGTTCATCTTCTGAAGTTCTGCTTCTGAAGGTTCAGCTTCTGAGGTTCTGCGTCTGAAGACTCAGCTTCTGAGGTTCTGCTTCTGAAGACGTACATCTTGCTTGTATATTTGATTTTAGCAAAAATGAAGCCAACAACCAAATAACCAACAATCTCCCCCTTTGGCAAATTTTTGGCTAAAATCAATCTGAGATCAGAGAGATATCACAAGGCAAATTCTTCACTCATCATAAGTATGTAACCATGAAGAACTTAAACGTAGCAACCAAATAGCAACAGAGTCAGCATCGGCACATAATAAACAAACAAGAGATATACTACGTTCCCACCCATACACTCTCCCTGAAACAGAAGCTCCCCCTGAAACAGAGACTCCCCCTGAAACACATCAGCCCTGTATTGCTTCTGAACTACAAAAATGCTTGCTTCTGACACACTTATCTTCCCCTTTTTAGCCAAACAATTTCAAAGCAAACATGCATTCACCAGGAGTAGAAAGAAAAAGAAACAGCAGAGGTTGCAAACCATATGCACACAAACAGAGGAAAAACAAAGGGAACACGCCCTGAAATCATTTCCAACAGAGGCATAAGAAAAACATTGTTCTTGGAAACATCAGATACAGACCAGCATAGATAACATCAGTGACACTTCTCATAGCGCATATCTTCTTCCTGCCAGGGAACATGATGTGTAGGACATCATCCTAAACATCTTTCTCAGTATCACTACACACAAAGTCTTCACAGAAGAACAAACACTTCATAGCAAACCACTCAGACACACATAGTAACAATAACCACATCTGAACATAATACCTCTGAGCATTAACATATTTGAACCTCAAAACTTCAACCCACATCAGGTTGATCTTCAAACACATCAGGTTGAGAATTCTCAGGAAGCTCAACAATATCAGCATCAGTTTGGGGGATCTCAGAACTGGTTTCAACAAATTTTCAGCAGTCTTCAAAATGACAATGATTTCCCTGATTTCTCGTGCAACTCTAGTTATAGTAAATAGAAAGAATTTGTTTGCACATTTCAACACCTGTAATTGCTATAGATTCTCATATAAGCAACTACTTAAAGAGCCCTTTAATTTCTCAACATTGTCACAGTATAATGTCATGACATCTTGCTTGACATTATACTCCTTCAACATTTGTTTCATCCATAACAACAAATTGCAGATACTGCATGCAACAATGTACACAACTTCTGTAGTAGAGAAAGATAGACAATTTTGCTTCTTGCTGAACCAAGAGATAAGGTTGTTTCCCAAAAAGAAACATCCTCCATAATTGCTTTTTCTATCACCAGCACTACCTGTCCAGTCTGCATCAGATGTTCTCTTATGTCTTGCATTCATAAGAGCAAAATTCTTCAATATACTCTTGGCACACTTGCTTTGGGAAATAAACACAACATCATCCATTAGCTTCAATTCATCAAGAGCTTTCCTCAACTTATACACATGATCTAGAAAGCTAGGATCAATCAATCCCTTAGGTTGTTCTACTTAAACTTCCTCATTCAGATACCCTATAATAATCTCCCCAGGATGATTCTTCTGAATTCTGATTGATGGCCCTTTGCTGGCTTGTGCCTCACCTGAATCTGATTCAATGTTGGACTCAATGTCTGGGATATTATCTGAAGCATCAACTTGCTGAAATGATGTTCCAACATCGTCTTCTACATCAGTCCCTTTTTCAACTGTTGAATCATCAACAATAACATTTATGGATTCCATCATGGTGTTAGTTCTGGAATTAAATACTTTGTAGGCTTTATTGTTGATGGAGTAACCAAGAAATATTCCTTCAAATGAGTAAAATTCAGAGAACTTGACATTTTCAAATTCCTTGCCATGATCACTTCTAATTTTCACAATCACACTCTCTTTTTCTCTTTGGAGGTGTTGACAACGATCTTTGAACACATCAAAAGTTTCTGATTTTTCTATAATAAAGCTTACCCATGTGAACCTTGAAAAATCATCAACACAAACAAAGACATTATTCTTTCCACCTAGGCTTTCAACTTGCATAGACCCCATGAGATCCATGTGAAGTAATTTAATAATCTTAGAGGTGGTAAGATGTTGCAGCTTTTTGTGAGACATCTTGATTTGCTTTCCAATTTGACACTCACCATAAATTTTTTCTTCCTTTATTGTTAGATTGGATAACCCTCTGATGGCTTCTTCAATTATGACCTTCTTCATGCCTTTGAAATTGAGATATCCATACAGTCTGTAACAGTAGGGCTTTATGTGACCAAATCTCCCACAGTAATGATATTGCCAAGGTGAACACTTACTTCTAGCTTGGGGTTTCAGATGTTGGACATGATGTTGTAACATTTTGTCTGACATTGCAAACTCATATTTACTTTCAGGAGGGAAAAATTTAGTTACAGAGGTTTCACATTGTTTCTTTATGGATTGATAGTTAAAACCTACATCTTTCAAGCTTCCAGACCCCTTCAAATCTTGCAAAATCTCATCTAACATATTTGAACCACTGTTCAATATTCTAAGTGAATTTGTCTTGTTATCAAACTTGGAAGTTAACAAGGATACCTCATTTTGCAGACCAGAGATGGTTGATAAAGGTTTTTCCTTTTCTTGACAAATGTCTTCACTTCTGGCACAAGACTCTTTATAAGAACCAACTAGTTCTTCATAAGAAACATCCTCATCACATGAATCTTCATCAGATTCACATCTACCAGTGAAGGCTGTAACGTGCTTAGCAGTTTCATTATCAGGTTCACCTTCAGAATCATCATCATCAAACCAAGAAACAGATAAGCCCTTCTTTAGGTTTTTTAGGTACGTGGGACATTCTGAAGTAATGTGACCACATCCTTCACATTCATGACACTGAACTCCCTTGGATTGATTGCTCTTCTCATCAGTTCTTGTTTTCTTCAAATTATTTTGTTGCTTACTAATGTCGAACCTAATGTTCTGACCATTTGGCCTGGGTCTCATGTCAACTCGTTTCAGAATCTTGCTAAACTGTCTTCTAAGTAACACAATAGCCTCTGACAAGCTTTCATCATCCTCAATATCTCCTTGTGACTCCTCAGCATCAGCATTTGTAACAAGGGCAATGCTTTTTCCTTTCTTTTCAGTCCTGTTACTGATAGCTATTTCATTAGTTCTGCCATTACGATGGAAAACACTGTTCTTGCTGATGTCGAATGACATGTTCTTAACATTAGGTCTTGGCTTTCTGTCCAATCTCTTCACAACTTTATTGAATTGCCTAAGCACAATTGCATCTGAGATGCTTTCTTCAGTATCTATTTCACATTGAACAACTTCCGCATTAGTGTTGGATATGAAAGCTATGCTTTTATTCATCTTCACAGTTCTATCATTGATAGCTCCTCCTTCCTTTGAGTTGTCTATATGGCCATAATTGATTTAACCCTGGAGCTCACCCAAAAACAGAATAGGGTGCCTGCTCTGATGCCAATTGAAATTCTGGCGCAGTAAAGTCTTGATGCTAAACGTAATGATCCAACACAGGAACAACGGTGTAAAACAGAGTATAAAGTTTCAACGTTGATTTATGAGTAAAACACGCAAAACAATAACAGACAGAAAGTAAAAGGCACAAGATGTTTGTTAACCCAGTTCGGTGACAAACACACCTACATCTGGAGGCTACCAAGCCAGGAAGGAAATCCACTATGATAGTATCAATTCAAAGTCCTATGTGAACAACCTCCGGTTCACCGCCTTCTCACTTAATCACTACCCGTGATATTTCTACCAAGGAACTCCTAGATATGAGACCCCTCTCACTTCCCCTCAAACAATCACTGCCCTAGTGATCTAAGACTAAAATAACAATCAAAGACGGAGGCACACTCCAAACACACAAAAGTCACTCTTGCTTAAAAGCTTCAAGTGATCTACAATTACAACTCAATAAACACAGTCCTAAGCTTGCATCAAGGTGACACAAGAAAGACTCACAATTAACACACTAGAAACCTAAGAATAATCTTTCAATGATGGCTTCTGTTCTAGTTAATTTCTTCCATAGTGGCGTCTTCTATTTATAGCCTTCAGCAGCAACATATATTTGAATCAAATATTCTTCTTAGAAATATATTGAAACAAATATTCTTCAGAAATATATATTTTCCAAAGATCTCTTTGAAAATATATTCACAAATAAAAATATCCAATCTGAAGAAAATATATCTCACGAAAATATCTTCCTTCTGGAAACATACGCAGCTTGGAGAACAAGTAACATGAATGAATTCTTCAATCAAATCTTCAAAAGATCAGGTGAGATAATAAACAGCTCCAAGGCGCGAAAACAAGACTACTTCTGAAAGTACTTCTGAAGTAAGTGCTTCTGAAGGTTCAGCGTATGAAGTTCTGCTTTTGAAGATTCAGCTTCTGTAGGTTCAGCTTCTGAAGTTTTGCTTCTAAAGGTTTAGCTTCTGAGGTTCTGTGTCTGAAGACTCACCTTCTGAGGTTCTGCGTCTGAAGACTCAGCTTCTGAGGTTCTGCTTCTGAAGACGTATATCTTGGTTGTATATTTGATTTTAGCAAAAATGAAGCCAACAACCAAATAACCAACAAAAATGTGCATGATTAATATGAAAAGTATGTACCAAGAAGTTCGTAAATAAATATGTCACCACAATGATATCTGGATAGTGCCATACAACGATTCTAACCTCATCATTGTTGTCACTCACGTTCTCTATGTCACCACAGATCCTGCGTTCTCTTCGTCTTTGACAATTTTAACTCTTCCTCTCCGATCAATCTCGCTCTTTCACCATCTTTGAATACTTGTTTCACTGTTATTATGTTTATCACATATATAAACCAAGTTAAAAACAAATTTTATACTGAAAACTAATTACACTTTGATCAGTAATCTCTAGAAAGTTTGAATATATTCAAAGAGTTTAAGCAAGAAGAAACAGATGGAAAACTTGTTTGTGAAGGAAAACTTATGTAAAGGAGTAGGGGGAAAAATCCTATTTTGCTTCTATTGAGCATATTTCACAAATGGACCAATTGATGCATTGGTTAATTCTCATCTTAGTTTCGAGATGAAATAAATGCACGGAATGGAACTAAAATGAAGCGATTCTTGGTCATTAAAAGAGTACATAAATACCTTTGTACTTCTAGCATCACAAAAGCTACATAAAACATAAAGTAAGAACCATTCTTAGTTATAAAAAGTCAAAAACATTTTAGAGCAAGAATGATCCCTTGATGTGATATTAGAAACATCATCCTACATCATCATAGAGGTGTAAATGAAAATAAAGGCTAATATATTAACTAATGAATATATTTACTTAACTGATGACATGTATATATAAAAACTAAAACCATACTACAAATATTTGCTTTACTTTGGTAACCCATGAAAATATTTCGACTCCTTTTGAGACACTGATAAATATAGTTGAATCTAATTAAAATAATAAAGAAGGCTTGATTAAGCAGAGATATGTAGAAGTTGTACTCCTGATCACAATTTAATCATGATAATATTGTTTTGAATTTTTGCCTGTTACTTGAGATTAAGTTTTTCTCTCCATCTCTTTTTGAATAAATCTGCAGAGCAAAGAAAAAAGAAAGATAAGCATGGGATTTATACTTGAAGAAGGACAAATATGGGAGGTGGATCATTTAAAACAAAACAGGGTATTGAACTTGGTTAGACAATTTAGAAATTTATCAATATTTGTATGCAGGATATGTGTTGGGTTTATGGCAAAAACAAATAACCAAATGTATTGAAATATTCATGAATAAAAAAGAGTAACATCAAACCTGGTGGTGATGCTAATGTTGATGAGAATTCAGAGCAACATTTTATCGAACACATTCTGTGCACCCTACGAATTCACCAAAATCAAAACAAAAAAACCATAAATTCAAAAACAGGTTTCAAACAAACAAAATGGCATATAGATTTGGACCAAAACATGAGCAAGGAAACTGCAATAACTTAATTATCAATTTACCTTCTCATCGATGAGCACCATCTCAAGAGAATTTGTCTGATAAGGTTTTAAAAAGGTTGGAACCTCCCAAATTCTTACAATGTGCAACTTAATCCTCCACGCATCTTTCCCAAGAAAGATCTGAGACAAACAATCAAAGGACTTTTCCATTCTCACTTCAAGTTGATCAAAATCTTGTGTCAGTGCCCACATAATTTGATCAAAAACAAACAAAATCTAACACATTAACAACTAATAATACACCAAAAATTAGAGAAAAAACGCCATGCACCAGAATTGGAGCCGCACAGTGGAATACAAACTAGAATGAAATTAGATTGAAACTATTACAAAATGGGTGAACAAACTAAAATAAAATCTTCTCAGAAAAAAAAAATGAAGAAAGACAGAAGAAAAACCTTAACATAATGATAGTGATATAAACAAACATAATGCATACCCAAAGTTCACATTTCCAGCAACACAAATATGAAAATTGTAAAATAAAGCTACAAATCAGTTGTAAAAACAAAACACCGTGGAGAAAGAAAAAACTCATACCCATGGAAAGTCAAGGCAAGAAGAGGAAGAAGAAGCTCTCGCTATGAGAGAAAGAGGGAGAGAGAAGAAGTTCACGTGGAGATGGAAGGAGGAGGAGGCTTGGTGTGTGGGATTGGCTTTGAATTTGCTGACCCAAACCGCTTGTTTGAAAATCTAGCAAAAAGATTTGGTCTGTGCATTCTTGAGAAAGTGAAGAGAAAGCATGATGATGCCTATGCCTACTACGTGTGCTTTATTATCTAGGGTATAGTTTATTAGCTGAAGGGCAGGGTTGTCATTTTGCCATTTCACAACTCATTCACTTTGGCACCCAACAAGGGGTAAATCCGCAAAAATGTCTATGGATGGCTTAAGGTTTGTCCAGGGTAAACCTGCAGACCTGTTTCATCCATTTGTATTTATTAAGATAAGTGTTTATCAATAGAGTCAGAATATTATCTGGTTACTTGTAATCACTTCTTTAATTACTAGAGTCTGAATATTCTGATATAAGTTATTATTTTCATAAACTATCAATAAAAACTTAAAACATAAGTCAAAATTTGATAATCTTTGGTTAATAGAGTCAGAATATTGTGATATAAATTATTTTCATAAGCTATCAATAAAAAGTTAAAACATAAGTCAAAATTTGCTAACGAGCATATTATAAATTGTTTTCATCATTTTATCTAATCTAAACATGCTCTATATCCAACGAATCCAAGTATTTTACCATGAATTATGCTTTATATCCAACTCATCCTAATATATGGATTCTTAAGCCACCATGCTAAGAATTTAAAACATAAATACCAACCAACTCATATTAATAGAAAATAGTAATGTATATTACCGATAATTATTATTTGCAACAAAAGGAAAGGTAATAAAACTCCAAATGTTTTCCTTCAAAAAAACTCCAAATGTTTATCCTACAAAAAAGAAAAAAAAAAAGAGGAAAATGTCAACTCTTTAAACCCAAATGTCTTTCCTTCATTAAACTTAAAATTACTATTCCATGACCCCAAATTTTTGTCATAAAAAAAAATAAAAAGGACAGATACTAACAAAGAGAAAGATAATTTGATAGAAAAATATAAAAAACGGAATTTAAAGCTAAAACTATAGTGCATAGTTAAATAGCGAATGAAATAATTATTAAAAAGTAGGAAAAAGGGGCATTCCGAGAATTGAACTCGGGACCTCTCGCACCCTAAGCGAGAATCATACCACTAGACCAAATGCCCATTTTGTTTAAATTCTCAGATAAAATATATATATATAGTGACAACACTTTCTATCTCTAAAAAAAACCCGGTACCTTTTCCCTCCAAAAAAAGAACCCTTTTCTTTTTCTTCTCTCAGTTTCTGTGCCCTATTTCAATTTTAGGGTTTTCTTTTTCCATTGATAACTCCTCCAATGGCGAAACACGAAGAACATCGCATTCACACAAACACTTCTGATACTCAACCATTCGATGACGATTCCTCTTCTCACTCAAGTAAGTCTCTTTCTCTCTCTCTACGATTCTTCGATCTATATTTAACCTAATTCTTCAATTTTTGTTTTTTAACTGATTCAATCTTAGGTCAATACGAGGATGACAAAGAAAATCGATTCTTTGAAGATACGGTGCCGTTTGATGATGATGACAACGACGATGAAACTCAGGCGGTGGATCTTGCTGATGAAACTGAAGTGTTGGATGATATTTCTGGTCAGACGCAGAAGTTTGATGATTTTGATACAGAGTTGTTGGTTGAAGGGTATGAATCTGATGGAACTGAGGTTTTGGAGGATGTGGATGATGAAGGTGTTGATGATCATCAGTGTAGGGACAGTGGTGGGTCCGCGGATCGTGAGGATGCAGTTGATCGATCGATTAATGAGCGTAGTTGTGACGAGAAACACACTTCTTCTGGTAATTGATTACTTTACTAACTCTCATTGGTAACTGTTAAGTTTGTATGTGAATCAAGTTTTTAAGCTTTTATGACTTCTGCCTTAAAAAAAACTTTTATAATTTTTAGTTGGTTTCCGTAAATTTAGCGATGAGACTGAGTGTTGGGAAGTAAAGAACAAACACTAGAATAAATAAAGCGTAGTATAGATTAGGATGTTGCATTGAATGTGTGGTATGACTAGATGAGATATGATTATAAATGAAAATTATAGAGAGATAGTTGGGGTAGTATCTATTATAGAAAAAGTGGTGGAAACCTAGGTTAGGTGGTTTGGGCATGTAGAGAGAAGACTTGTAGATTCTGTAGTAAAGAGACTAGGTTAGACAGAGGGTAGTCGAATCACTAGACATAGAGGAATACCTGAAAAACTATTGAGAAAGATCTAGAGATTAATGAGTTGGATAGAAATATGACATATGATATAACATTATGGCATCATTTGGTCCATGTAGCCGACCCCACTTAGTGGGATAAGACTTTGTTGTTGTAGTTGTTGTCGTCGTCGTTGTATTAGTCTTGTTGATGAAGAGGAAGAGGTGGACTGAAGTGTTACCATTTTTTGTGCCTTTGTTACTGTGTTGTGATTAATTTGCAGATATTTAAATGTTAGGAAATTATTTCAAGGAAAAAAACTTACCTAAAACAGTGAAGGTATGACTAAGATCTTGAGTTATTTATGAAAAGTTGCTTATAAGTTATAATTGTGTTTGATAATAGGAAGTTATATTTTTAGTAACAGTAGTACCAACAGCACCTGTGGTAATGTAGGTAAGTTTTGTCCTTATTTTAAATGGTATGGCCATCCTTGTATCACCGTCTTTCTAAAGTATTTTATTTCCAACTATTGTGTGATTATCTTCACTTTCACTGAAGGACTGAATGCATTGAAATGCTAACTATTCTGTGATTTATTTTCATGTGAATATTCTTCATCTTTTTGATCCTCTAGCAAATTTTTTATTTTCTTTCAGGTTCAATGCCACTGCGGTTTACATTTCTCCGTGCAGAATCTTTGCGGGAAGTTGGTCTAGCTAAGCGCAATATGAATTCAAAACTTACCCAAGATCAGTCCAATTCTGTAATGGGTATGAATCAGTTTTGTCAGGAACCACTTGCTGTAAAGAATAAAGGAGAATCCTTTCTTGGATGTTCTGAGAAGGTTAGGGAAGTTGATCAGGAAGTCAATCATGGGAAACACAATGTAGAAATTGAGGGATTTAAGAGTGGAAGTATGTCTAACTCTGCCAGAACGACAGTGAGAAAACTTTCCTATGATGATTTACCTGTTGAAACAAATGAACCTTCTCTCAGTAACAATGATTTCAACGAAGGAGATAGCTTGGATAAGTTACCTGACTACCATGGAGAATTGGAAAGGTTAAGCTATGTTAACTCTCAAGAACCTGGGGAATTATCTCAGCTCAATGCTCTAGATTGTGTAGATAGGTTTATCAAAAGTAGTATCATGGAGTTGGATGAAGAAACTACCCATGTTACTAATAAGGAGAAAAAGTCAGAATCACTTCCTTGCATAAAAGGGCCACAATGTTTGTCCAAGAAAATTAATGATAGAAGCAAAGCTAAACAGACTGAGATTTATGACTGGGATGATAACCACGAGGATGAAAGCGGGGGAGGTATATACCTAAGAAGAAAGGCATATTTCTTTGAGGGTGGAACTCATAGGGCAAGATCTTTGCCAGGATGCCGGAAGATCAAATCATGCCAACCAAAAGGTGATAAGGAAGATGAAGAACAATCAAGTATCCCTGTTAAAAGGAAGAATGCTGCTCGATCTGAATCAAGACTGGGGATGCATAATCTGAAAATAAGGGATGATAATATACAAGAAGCAACAAGAAAGCTGGAAAGGAATTTTGCTGATGAATTGGATGAACAAGTTAACGCCAATTACTCCAGAGGAGAGATGGGACCTAATAGTAATGAAGATGGACATGAAATGTTGAATGTAGGTGTAGATACTCAAATAGCTGCTGAAGCTATGGAAGCCTTATACAACACCGTGGAGGTTGTTGATCATGTTACTAATGATGCCACTCGTGTTACTAGAAGCAGGTCATCTTATCAACTCAATAACTCTTCCACTGGAAAAATGGGGCCAGTTACACCAAAGGAACATACAGGAAAGTATGACAGGAAAAGGAAAGTAGATGTTATATCAGTTTTGCAAACTTCAGCTTTATCAAAGAAATGTACTAAAAAGGTTGGGCAGTGTGAAAAAAGCAATGTGGTGAGCAGATCAAAGAAGAGTAAGCTAAATGCAGAAGGCAACCAAACATCTGGTGCTAATGAAAATGGTAGAATAGTCTCGTCTCCAGTCGGGGAGAGAAGAAAGTCAGCTGACGCTTTAAAAAGACATCAGCTTGATGAGTTAAATAATCTCAAAAGTAATGATGGAGGGAGTACTGTCAATGAAAAGCAATTTCATGGTGATGATTTTCATTGTACACCAATTGCTCGTAGAACTAGACGGTCGTTAGCAGTGGACACATTATTGAAAAGTTTGAGAGAAGGGGCAACAAGGATCGACCCCCATGAGAAAAGTAGTGGAGCTGGTCTACAAGCGCCCAAAGGGCTGGGTCCTGAATCTACTCTGGGGTCTTCTGATCACTTTGCAGTTGATGATACTACTGAATTGTGTCAACAGGAGAAATTTGCTTCAAAGGAAAGTATTAGTAATGGCGTTGCTGTGGATACATTAGATTATCCTAGAAGAAGGAGATCTCTTAGGATTAATAAGTTTTCTAATCATGATGAAGGATCTGAGAATTTAGCGGGTTCATCTAAGTCATTCAAGCAAACAGAAGATATTGGGAAAGGTTCATCTAAGTCATTAGAGCAAACTGAGGTTATTGAGAAATCTACTACGCGGAAGAGAAAAATAAGGACTCGTTCTGTTGTCAAATCACATGTGAATAACCCCAGTCCTTCATCTTCATGTGGTGGTTTGGTAGTACCTTCTGATGATCAAATGCAAAGAAAAAATGTGGAGTCAAATGTAAAAAATAACGCAGATGTCTGGTTCTCCAACAAAAATTTGAAGGTTGCCGTTCCAGATGAATCGCCAAGAGATGGATACAAGTCACCTGACCTGGCTACCACATCTCCAGCTAACTGCAAGACACCCGCGAACAATGCATCACCTGTTTGTATGGGTGATGATTATTACAAGAAATCATGCAATAGAAATCTTTCAACATCATGCCTTCACAAAGTATTTCGTAAGGATCTTCTTAAAGAAATGCGCAGCTTAAGTGCCAGTAGACCTGAATTAATTACTCCCTCTAAGGATTCAAGGAAGAGGAAGGATATGAGTGATGTTCGAATTCTTTACAGCCGCCACTTGGATGAAGATATTATTAAGCATCAGAAAAAGGTATGGTCTGAATTTTTAGAAACTCCTATGTGCAAATACATACATGTAGCTGGGTTTTAGTTAAATTTTGTTTCTCGTGTTTATTACAGATACTAGCACGACTTGGAGTTTCTGTAGCATCCTCAGTTGCAGATGCAACCCATTTCATAACAGATCAATTTGTGCGTACACGGAATATGTTAGAAGCTATTGCTTTTGGAAAACCGGTGGTCACACACTTGTGGATTGAGAGCTGTGGACAAGCTAACTGTTTTATGGATGAGAAAAATTACATATTGAGGGATGCCAAAAAGGAAAAGGAGTTTGGTTTCAGCATGCCAGTCTCACTAGCACGGGCATCCAAGCATCCACTTTTAGAGGTAAATATGTGGAACTCGTGATAAGAAAGGATCAAATATTGACCATTAGAAGTAAGTTATTTGACCTTTTGGATTGATCACATATCTTAAGTAATTTCTATGTTGACCATCTATGCAAATATTGCTTGGTCATGGTACGCATCTGACCTCACTTAATTTATACTATATATAATATATCTGTATATATGACTTGCAAACCCTACCCAATGGGATAAAGACTTGGTTGTTGATATATATGCCTCACCAGGACTTTTAATCCTCTTAATTTAACAACTTTTCATTTATGTCCCTCTAGCATCAATTGTTTAGTGTTTCCTTATTTTTCGACCTGATGCAATTAAGCAACCTGTTTTTTTTTTGGTGTTGATCTTATACTTTTTGATGATGTAAAGTTGTGCTGCATCGTCTAATTGTAACCCTGGTTAGCAAACAAGGTGTTGCAAAATTTAATGCCGGCTCTAGTAAAAAAGATTGCGCAGTCTCATTAACTGCTTGAGCGGTTTAATTACTGCACCAAAACTAAGTGAACCAAAATTGATGTAAAACTTCGAAGGACAAAAGCTTAATTAAGCCTATTTCAAATACAAATAGATGCATTTTCTTTTCTGTTGCTCCTGATGAATCATCATAATTTTCTGCAGGGTCGAAGAGTATTGATCACCCCAAATACTAAACCCAGTAAAGAGATCATTTCAAGTTTAGTATCGGCAGTTCATGGCCAGGTATGCATCTTTCTCCGAGATTATTCTCCAGCTATGCTCATCTGTGGTTGAAGAAAAATATATGTTTAATATTTCTTCGTTTCCATGTTTTTCTGTGAACAATTACTAGAACAAACATAGAATTTTCCTTGTTAACTTCATTCTAATTTTATTATGAGTTAGTATTGCGGTTCATTACTGATTTTTAATCGTAAAATTGTCTATTGCTGTCTCCTGGGCTCATAAACACAGATCTATGTTCGTATAATTGAACCTCTCTCTCTCTCTCTCTCTTAATAACTATTTGCTTGTGACCGTGTCTCCTAGGCAGTGGAGAGGGTTGGCAGATCTGCTTTGAAAGACCATAAAATTCCAGATGATCTTCTGATCCTATCATGTGAAGAAGATTATGCCTCTTGTGTGCCTTTTCTTGAAAAGGGTTAGAAACTGTTTCATTTGACTTTAAAAACTTATCCTCTGCACAAGATTAAAAATGCTATGTGCTACATTTGCAGGGGCAATGGTGTACAGTTCAGAATTATTGTTGAATGGCATAGTTACTCAGAAGCTGGAGTATGAAAGGTTTGTTGTTTGTTGTTTTTGTGCTCGTGAACAATGTTTTCACTCGACACAAGTCTTGTCCTTTGGGTTAGGGGGATTTAGAACTTTTTGGTTTATCCAATTCCTAATGCAGGAATTTCTGCTCTCAAGATTTTAATTTCTAATGTGCTTCTACACAACTGCTTCCTCTAGACCACGGATTTTATGATTAAGGTTATGTTTGCTAATATTTATGGTAGTTCATTCCTGATATGCACCTTTTGGTTGCAGGCATCTTCTTTTTGCAGACCACGTGAAGAAAACCCGTTCCACTGTATGGTTGAAAAGAGATAATAGAAAATTTACTCCTGTGACTAAATGCAATTAGAGTTGTTTGTTTCTTCACTCGACTTTCTTGACAATTATTTATAGTTTAGATCACTTGTAGGTTTTTCCTGGTCCACTTCCAGACAATTTTTTTAATGTATATTTGTCACGGAGAATAATGTGAAATATGTTTTTGCCCTCATTTCTTTCAGTTATTTTGCACCATTCTGCAATTCTTTTGTAACAATTGAATTGTGGTGCTAATAATAATAAGAGCAAGTGATACAATCCCAGTATTAGCTGTGGACCTGGGTAGTGCTTCTGTAATGAAGTAAAAATAGTATGATGAATCGGAGGTATCCTATGTGATGTGTTCATATTTTATAATGTTATGCTCCTAGTGTATGTATATGGAAGTGCTTGCCAATTGAAATTTTGAGTTGAATTTGTTTTTAAGTGTGTTTGGTTTCTTTTTCAACACAAACACACGTTTGCACGCTTTCCGATGCGTTTTTGCAATGATTTCCAGAAGCTCTAAATATTAGCCTCTACGTCAATGTGGTTTTTTGCCGCACTTTTGATCAAACTCATGTTTTACAAACCCAGTACCAAATAGATGCTAAGTCTTTATGGAGAGCCAAGCTATGAATCAGGTAATCGTTTTTATTCAAGGTAAGTGGTTTCGTAGTATTCTGTTCTGCCATTTATAGTTGGCTAATGACACACTCATTAAACACTGAATTGGCGATTGCTGTTTGCCAAGGTTAAAATCATTTAGAGATCTAACATTATGATTGGTTAGTTGTCATATCGATTATGCTTAATTAGCGTTAATTGTAACTGATTTATATTTTTTTATTAAAAATACAAAGGTGTGTTCTGTCTAGACAGTAGACACAACCATTTACACAGAAATACAATTTCTACATCAACCATTGTTTTCAGTGAGCCTCAAGCAGGGGTGGGTGATCATGTTGTTTTGGACAATACCGAAGGAATGATATTTGCAATATACTATTTACTCAAAATGGAATGATTAATAATCCACACATTTATGTATTCTCAGGAAAGAGGTTGGCAGACATGTACTCTTTTAGTCTTTTTAGTATTACGTAATATATTCTAGCTTCATGGTTCCCTCATTTGAGATGAATCCAACATGACAAATAAGTGGGGTGAGGTAATTGTATTCTTTACTTAAGTCAGTATTTGTTATGATGGAGAGTGAATGAGACATGCTTTAATCCCTTTTAATTTTTGGAACAAGGTTGCACTTGATCAATAAGATAAAATGAAACCGTGCAATGATAATCTTGTAATATCACTTAAATGTATGGTAATGGGGTAAAGTGAGTGCACAGTGAGAACCAAAAGTTCCTCATAACACTTGCCTACCAATTAAAAGAAATTCTTAAACTAAGACATAGTCATAGTCCAGAAGTGTTTATTGTTTATAATATATCTAAGGGATTTGATTATATTATTACTACTACTCATGAAAGAACAAGAGTTACTTAAACTAACGATGAAGCAACTAGTGAAAGAACACTTTGTAGCTGCGCTGAGGAACCTTCCGAAACATAGCCGAACTCAGATCAAAGTACAGAGGGAGTTGAACCAAGGCAAAAAAGGACACAGGCAAACATGTTGCAGCATATATGGGATAAACTGCAATTCTCAGCTGGTGTTCAACAATGAAGAAATGCCCTGCACAGAATGAGACCAATACAGATGCTATAGATGTGAAGAGTGTAGTCAACCCTAGAAGAAGCTTTCTTGGTAAGTCCACAACAAAATCCTTTTCTTGAAACCGAGACGTTAGTATCGAAAGAAATAAAACAAGAGACATGACAGAGGAGCAAAGTGCAACAAGTGATGCTACAGCATAGAGTTTGAAAACAGGTTTTTTTAGGAATATTGGTATACCATCATCATCATAACCACCTGGGATAGCTGTTGAGGTTGTGAATGCAACACTTGCAACAAGTGCTGCTACCACTGAACATGATTCTGCGGTTTTGGTGAGCCATTTACCACCTTCTTTTACAAGTTGTCCGTGTGTGTCAATGAAGACTTGCTTTGCTGTTTTCCCATCCTTATTATAACGTTCATAGAAATTAGGTGGCATGGAGTCCTTAACAAGCTGAAAAATACAAACATCATGAGTGACTAGAATATTATATGATAAGTCATAATTTATAGTTCTTTTAGGGTTTCTTTTCATGCAAGTTTAGTCGTTTTTCCTTATTTTCTTGAGCTATTTTACTTCAGTATCTTTGTTTTTCTTTTCTAGGCAATAATAATGATGAGCAAGCACTTTGGAGCAAAATCACATAAAGCCGGGCAAGAAAAGTCAAGTTTCGAGGCAAAAGTGAGATGGCATGGTCGTGCCATCAAATACACTGATCGTGCGCTGATGCTGATTCTGGGCAGACCGTGCCATTCCAGGCAGTAGGATTACGCACGGCCGTGCCATCCTGGCGCTTGTGTTCTTCAGTTCTGTATGTTTTGGAACTTGGCACGACCATGCGCCCATATGACACAGTCGTGTGCGTTATGCAGTCAGAAATAATGATTGAAAACTCTTGGTTTTTGCCAATTATTGCTGTGTAATTTGTGGTTAATGCTTTGTCTAAGATTTTAGGCTATAAATAGGGCTCTAATCAGACATGTTTCTCATCTTGGAATGAGTGTAAAGTTACTATAGTGAGATTGTAACTCAAGCTTGTTCTAAGCTCAACCATTTACAAATTTTCTACATTTTTACAATTCTTTGCACTTTACTTTATTGTTCTTTACATTTCTGCAATTTACTTTTCTACAAATTTACAATTCTCGTCATTTATATTCTTGTTTTTACAATTCATGCAATTTATATTTTGTCAAATGTCTACAATGAACTCTTGTGAGTAGACTAGTCTAGTCTTGGGATTGTTGGAAAAGTCTAATGACTGGATCCTAATCAAACCAAGCCTAGACTCTATTTTATAAAAATCATTTTCCTATCTAATCTCATCGTTTTTAAAATCAGTAGCAAGTATTGAACGAAGTACCGAACGGAGAAGTTCAATAAATACTACTTCATCATCACAAATATCAAGTGAAGTATCGAACGAAGAAGCTTGATAATTGGAACAAATGAGATTAGACAAGGTGTCACAAAGCTTGATGGCAAAAAGACCAAATGAATAGCTTTGTGAAACCTTGATGCCATAAGACTCGTACTTAATGGGTCTCATATAGCAGCCGACCAGGTTTAGTTGCTATTGAGATACGTTCATGTAGCTCGAGAGAGACCATGAGTTACCTTAGAGAGTCTTGCTTTTGAAAAATGGATCCAATATAGATAGAGAATAAGCTTGACCGATTATTTTCTGTCATTAGATATACCAATAAATCCCAAGACGCCTTTTATTTTATTGAATCAAAACCAAATATTTTCTAAACTTAAAATTCTAACTTGTTCAGCTAACATACTCTGAAAATATAATCAGTAATTACTAAACTCCATGTGGATCGATATGTGCACTTGCGGTAACGTATCATTATACTTTACCCATACATAATTTAATCAATTAGGTTACAATGAAATCCACTTTACTTGGGACAAAACAAGCAAAAGTAAGTTTCAATCAAACTATTAATTGTTAGATAAACTAAATTCACCAACGTTACATTGGTCCGAGTAGAACTAAACTCACATCTCTTATACAATATATCTAGTTCGAGTCATGTGGATGAAGTGATCGAGAGGGAAAAACATACTAAAGGTATCATGTTCTCCAACAAAGATTTGTCGTTGACAAAGTAGGTGGATACTTCATATCAATAACATGATTACAAAACATAAGCTAGATTCCCTAAAAAAAATAAGCTAGATTCCCACAAAGGAACATGTAACATGACAAATTGCTAGTTAGTGAAAATTTCTAAACTATAGGGAGGGTAAATAATTAAGTGTGTGTTTGGTTCAGCGGTGGAGAGAATTGTTTTTGATAGAATTGAGTTTGACAAAATTGATTTTGGGTAAAAGTGAGTTGAATGTGAATTGATTTATGTTTGGATACATTGAGTTAGAAGTGATTCTTAAAAACTCTTGTTGTTTGGATAGTTTGGCCCAAAATTGATTTTGAATGCATAATTACCAAAATGGGTATTAATATCTATTTAAAATTAGATTTCATTTCTATTTTATATAATCTTTAAAATTTATGTTACATTATCAATTTTATTATTTGTAGATTAGTAAAACTTCTAAAATAAAATGTATATTAATTTTATAGTTTAATTTGAGTTAGTTATATTATATTAATTTTTTTACACATATTAATTAACAAATTTTGTCTCTTATAAAAAAATAACAAAGGTTGTCAAACAGTTTTTTTTAAAAAAAGAATCTGTCAAAAATTTAATGGGCTTGCATAAGAGGAGAAATTAACGGGCCTTTAGAACCCAATTCCATTTTGTGAAAAATAAAATTAAATAAATAAATACAAACTCAATTTCATCTTCTTCTCAAAGAAAGAGAGAGAATGTTGAAGCTTGCAGGGTAACATGAAGGCTGAAACAGGGTCGAGAAAAGAATTTGAGCAACGAAAAAATTCATCACTTTGGCTGTGCTGTATACAATTTTGTAGGAAAATGAAAAAGAAGATCATGGGTAATTTGGGAAAGCACATCAGCCACCAAAAATTGAATTCCCAAATTGCTTTTGAGTTGCCGCAAAAGCTCCAATTTGTGGCTTCTAGCAGACGTGAGTTTGGGGGGTTGAATCAAGTTTCGCAGAATCACTTTTTTCAGTTACCCAAACACCACAAAAATAGCAAAACTGCGTTTGAATGCTCCAGACTCACGTTTGAACCCACAAAACGTGTAACCAAACGAGCACTAAATATGGAGAAAGTAATAATATTTACCTTATACCACTTGTATTCCCACTGCATTTGCATTGCAGCACCAGGCACACGCCAAGGCTTAAACCTCCTATAAGCAGCAGCAAGATGCAATGCACTGTTACCATTGATATCAACTTGACGAAATGCAGTTTCTTTGATTACACTCCTCTTATTTAACAAACTGTATACATGAGGTTGCCTATTTTCTATGGCCAAAAGAACTACATTCTTGTTCTGACTGTCCACATCTTGAATAGCCACAGGATACATATCTAGAATCTTCTCAATCATTTCAGTCACTCCCATCTTTGCTGCAATTAAAATTGGTGACACCATTCTCCTTTTCTCAATAGCTTCATTTTCTGTATTGCTCTTTATTTTACCTATGTTATCACCACCACCAAGTTCTTCAACATGAGGACTTGGTCCTGTAAAATCGTACTTGTACAATGAAGCGCGCTGAATCAGTTCATTCATTACTTGCTTAGCCCGAATATGTTTTTCCTTCCTCCATTGGATTTTCTCTACCCATGTTGCTCCTATGATTGTCAACTCAACTCAGTTAAACAAAAAAATGTTCAAGTTTTTTCTAATTCTTATATAAATAAATGGATTAAATGTTTTTTTTTCGTCACTGCAAATATACTAGTTTTTACATAAAGACTAATTCTAAAGTGAACGAACTTTGTTTTGCAAAAAGTAAAACCAAAAATCGATATATTTGGAAGGACGTACGATAAAGATATTGAAGGTTTTGTATAACAACAACAAGAAGACTAATGCACGGTGATTATTTTATGTACTTACCAACACCAAAAATGATTAGGCAGACCTTCATTCCAAGGACTAAAAGTCGGATCATGGATTCCCAATTGGGAGGGAACAGATAATATTTCTTTTCTTTCTTTGGTTGCCCTTGCTCTACATGTACATAAACATATAGATGTTATCTCAAATCTACATAAATTTGGAAACTTTCAATTGCAGTTAACATTTAACATGCATACCATATACTAAATGAAAATATAAAACTAAAAACCTAAATGTGATTCTTGATTTGTATAAGATGAATTTAAATTGTGGTGCGCAGTCATGCTGACGGCAATAGAGGCCTCAATATGTATGTTTTTGAGGTTTCTGCAACCACATTATGACCAGAATAGCAGCTACATTCACATTTATATGTAATTTGTTTTTAGAATTACGACCACAAATGCATTTTAAAACCTTGGATGGAATGACATTTAGTTGTAACCATCAATTCACAATATTTGAAATGGCTTTATAAATTGTTAAATTTGAAACATTTTGATTTAAGTTCATAAGGTATATGACTAGAATCATAGTTTGCAAGAAGAAATTATAATACCAAATTTTTGAGAGAAATTATTCTCTTCATCACTAGTTGCAGCACTTGCATCTTTTCCTGTTGCTGTATTATAATAGATAAAGAATAGACAAGTTATGCTTGTGATAACTATAAGTTCAAAAATAACTGAGTAATTAAATGAAACAAGATTGACATACTTGTTACTTTAAAGCCACTAATCAACGAAGATAAGAAGGTCATGCATGTTCCATAGTTCAATGGATAGTGATGAGAAGTCTGAGTGTGTGCTTCGTTAATATGGTCATATCTTTCTTCCTTGTCCTCATCAACAAACGAACCTGACACTGATACAAGCAACTAAGATTAATTTTGAAATTTTGATGTATTGTGAGTGTAAAACTTGTTACATTATCAATCAATCATGAATCATCATTTGTATAACCGATATGTTAGATATGACTAAATTCAAATATTTTGAATGATTAACAATTATGATTGATCGATGAAAAAATATCTTTACATTATCGCTGCATATCAATTAAATTCTTACATGAAATGACTTGATCAATTCACTTTATATTTAATGAAATCAACGTAAAATTCATTAACAATAAAAAGTGCATCAAATTTAATAAGTTAATAGTGCATTACTAACATCAAATATCTAAGTTACCGAATGTCATAGTTACTCTTTTAATTTATAACAAATGAGTTTGAAATAATTTCTACTATTTTTAATTGAGTTCTCATAAAAATCATTTTTGACATCGAGGTTCACTGCCAGCAAAAATGGTCTAGAAACGGCCGACATCAAATTTGTGGCATCAAATCCAATCTGTCCGTGTGGAGCAGGTGAGTTTAACGCAGAAAATTTTAGGTGTGTTGATTGTGTTGTCACATGAAGATCAAAGTGTGTTCATTGATGATTCTAATAGAGAAAGTACAAAATCTTATATAAGCAAGAATATTCTAGATCATTCTTAATCTATTCCATACTTATAAGCGAATCACTACTTAATGACAACATAGTCATTCAACATTTAACATCAATCCTTTTGAGTTGGATCATTGTTCTCTTGAGCCTCATAGTTCCTTCAATGCTGATTGTGGGTTTGCACATAACATTCTCACTGCAATTAAACCTCTCACTACTATAATTAATAAAAAAAAATCATAGTTGTGCAATGATGAACCAACTGTTGATGCACTGATACTACATCGATTTTGTTCCCAGCTCATCGATTCAAGCATAGAGATTGCAAATCAGCAGGAGATGAAAATGAGACAGACAAGAAAAATCATATAGAGAAGTGGGCTGTGGTGATCAGATCAAACAGAAAAAAGAGTAGTTAAGTCAAGCTCACAGAGAAGCTTTTGCTACAAGCATTGGACTGAGATTTGTTGTGGAAATGGAAAAGGTGCAGCTCAACTACGGCTGATGAGGTCCTCTGACTTCTGGCGTGTTCTCCAAATTTTTCATTTTGTCTTCGTTTGTATTATATAATTTGAACCATTTTTGCAGATTTTCGGATTATATAATCCGAATCTCCTCTGAGTCGAGCAAATCACATAAAATGTTCTTGTGCCTTTGTTGATTTAACAAACTTTCATTATATCAAAAAATAATTATATATATATATATATATATATATATATATATATATATATATATATATATATATATATATATATAATATGTGTTTAGTTTCCTAATGATATACATTTGAACTAATCCGCCTCAAAGTCTATGCTACAATCATTAATTTCAAGAGTATCAACTTCAACCTTTACTCCATCCATCTTCAACATTCTTATCATCAATAACCCTCTCTTCCTTCTCAAGGTTTTCAACAATCAACATATCATCATCTCCAATTAGTGATAAACAAACGTTTCTCTCGCGTATAAATTGGATGTGCTAAGTTATTTTAATTTAGAAGATATTAAAAAACTTTATCATTTTTTGGAACAAAAAAACTTTAAATTTAACCAAATGATATGTGATAAACACACATTTGTGCTGTGTATCTATAATTTTTCACACTTTATAAATTTTTTAACATTGTTGTTTTTTCAAACGAGTCGCTAAAATAATCGTTGACAAATACAATTCATACACGAGATAAATGATTTTTTTATCATCGATCAAAATCGTAAAATTTAGTATGTTGATATCTTTTCTGAATTGAGTCTCTAAAGAAATTGTTGACACGTATGATTCATACACAAGATAAATGTTTTCTATCACCGATCAATTAGTAAAATTTAGTATATTTTATATCATCTAAATAAAAATAAGTTTATAATATAATAAAACAATACATAACATAGGACAAATATTTGTGACTAAAGAATAGTTAGTTGTGGGCATATATTCTTCATTCATTTGTATAAAATAAAATCATGTGGGACCAAATATAATAATCATATGAAATTAATTAAAGAAAAATGATGTTACTTACAAGTGTAGATGATATGATCAGTCAACTCCATCCTTGTGCAGCTTTTGAAACAATTAGGCTTCCTAGCAAGAATATGCAGAGGTGATAATCCATCATGGTTTACAGCATTCACAAGCTTTGGATACATTCCAATTATTTGAAGTGCCAAACCTACATATAAATTCATTACTCAATTAATTTGAATGAAATGAATATATAGAAGTTGAGTCAAATAATAAACTCACCCATATTTTTCATTTTAATAATTATGTATAAACATGTTTTTAGTATATATATTCAATCATATTTTATCACATTGTCTATGTGATCTCCTCTAATTTTTTTTTTTTTTTGTAATCTGATAGTTATTTTTTTATTGGAGGTAATTATGTTTAAAGTACGAAGTTTCCTTTTTCATCCCACAGTTGCTTCAAAAGTATACTTTCAGAAGGAAAAAAAAACTAATTATTTTGCCATCCAAAAATATGCATCTGGACAAAAATATATATATTTTTCTCTTCAGAAGCATACTTCCAAATACATTTTTTTAGAATGGATTGAAAAAAAGAAATTCTCTCAAAGTGTGTATGAAATGTTTAAATATGAATGTTTTTTCTAGCCGAATTCGAACCTTGATTCGACATGTGGTGAGACTAGTCATTTCTGCTTAGCAATGTGTCAAATGACAAAAGATGATAGCAAATGATACTAACCAAAGTATTCACTGGATATGGTAGAATGAAGAATGGTGTCCCCATTATTTTTTCTTGAAACTGAATAATCATCTTTGTCCTGATGGCGACCATGAAGACAAAGGAATGCCTCTCTTTTGCCATATACAGCTGCCAAGAAAAGAGGAGTTTCGCCTTCGAAATTTCGATATGAAATGAGGATGGGATCTCTTTTGGCTATGTTGTTGCAAATGTCTACATTCCCAAGCTCTGCTGCAACATGAAGGGGGGTATTTCCCTTTGAGTTTTGCATTCGTAGGATGTCCCAACACATGTCTTTGCTGTTTTTATCTAACAAGGTTGTCACAAAGAGTGTTTGCTTCAAATACACAGCAATGTGTAACAATGTGTCTTCTGCTTTTGTGATCTTGGCCTCCAATACTTTAGGGTTTTTCTCATATGACTCTAAAACTTCTCTCCATTGCCCTCTCATTGCATGATTATACAAACTTTCAAACTCAATTTCAGCCATTTTAAGAGCTAGCTAACCAAGATTTGCAATGGTTAGAACATGTGTGTTTATCAGTACCTATATATAGAGAGAAAACTAGTCACTTGAATATTATTCTATTGTTTCCATATTCACAAATTTATGTGTTGATGTAAGCTTGGAGGAAGTAAGAAGAGTATGTAAGGATTAAATTCACTTTAAATGGTAAAATAAGCAATCTAAATATTTGACAATTAAATCAGTCATTGATATATTGTTCTCATTTGAAAACACAAGTCTAGGTCATTGTCACCTTTCAAAATCAACGACCTAGACTTGTGCTTTTAGACAAAAACAAATATTATAACTGTATAGTAAATAGTAAATTATGGATACGTTGAAATATAAACAATGTCAATAATTAGATTACTTATTTTACTACATATAGCGATTGCTCAATTTAGAAATTCAAATTTACAGTTGCAAGAGACGAGAGTAGTTAAAAAGTTAAATAAGAATATAGAATGAAGTGGGAAGCATGGCATGCAACAGTTATAGGGATGTTACAGATACACTTTTGGGGCTTTATTCATGTGCTGCACAGTCTAAATTCAAAACATTCTACACTTTCTCCTTCAGCTAACTTGCTTTTACTTTCAGTGTAAGATAAGCATTTTTGTTTATGAAGGGTACTAGGATTCCAACTTTTTGTGTGCAAGCCTTTAGGTTAATTCACATAATATCTCCCTCACTCTTACCAATAAATTAAGGACATTATATATTTATGGCTAATTTAGATATTTGATCCTTTAATTAATTTTTATGTTTCATTTTGTCTCTTAAACATGCTTTCGTCAATCAATTTGACCCCGTTCTGTTAATTTTAACATCAAATGTTTAAGGTGGACCACATTGTTGTAGATGATCCACCATATATAGACCTTATTAATTTTATATAGAAAGTGTAATTTAGTATTAGTCACATAAATTTGAGACAAATTTATTATTCCAACAATTATTTTTTAATATCCGTTATTTTTGTTAGATGTTCTTATATAATGGATGAAGGGAGTAATGGTTTCCCATAGGCTTTATGAATTTTAGTTGGTGCCTATAAATTTAGTGATGTCATTAGTCTGATTGATGCATAGGTAGAAGTTTGTACACGATGATTATATATTAATGAGCTCTAATAAAAATCCAACTTTTGTTTGTATATTTTGGATCCGTGAAAGTGGATACACAGTATTATAATGATAATGCTAACAAGTGTCTTTAGGGAATTGTTTAAAAATTAAAAGAGTACCTTTTGCATAGAAATTTGCGTAATTACTTTTTTATGTGTTTGACTTACATTTTCGAAACAAAATTTCTTATTTGCATTTCTTAAACAATGTCTTTATGACACTTATTAACGTAACACATATTATAAACATAAAAATTTAAAATTATCATTGCCATACACTCTTGACCAAATTATAAAATATGACATAGCATAGAGACTTTGAATTTTAGTCTCATTCTGTTATACTAAAATATGTATAAAAATATCTTTAATCTTAGTAAGCATCATAAATTGGATGCTTAGGTTAATTTGTATGAAAATGCCCAAAATTTTGAAAGCATGTAATTAAATTGTGCTACTGTTTCACCAAAATTTCACAATGTGAGGTCACAAATATGAATGTACAAGTATAATATCTATACTTCACTCAGTATGATACTGTGTTATAAAGTTTTTTTTTTACAATAATGTTATAAAGTTAGCTATGATTGAATGTAATTATTCTTGTAATAGGCCACTCCTAAATGTAATCACTTGTTGGATTTATGTGGACTTGTATGACCAAAATGAAATAAAAAAACTCATTTCCAGAATCACTAACTATATATATATATTGTTGGATATTTGGTTGTTGGCTTCATGTTTGCTAAAATCAAATATACAAGCAATGTGCGTCTTCAGAAGCTGGAACTTTAGAAACAGTACTTCAGAAGCTGAACTTCAAAAGCACTGTTCATCAGAAGCAGAACTTCAGAAGCACTGTTCATCAGAAGCTGAACCTTCAGAAGCTGCATTTTAGAAGCACGTTCAGAAGCTGGTTTTCTGCGTTCAGAAGCTGCGTTCTTTCTTGTGTCTTAGAGTTGTTTTATTTTCTCACATTATCTTTTGAAGATTTAATTGAGGAATTCTTCAAGCTGTTGTTTCTAGAAGAAATATTAATTTCGCAAGATATAATCTGAAGATTGGATTCAATTATTTGTGAATATATTTTCAAAGAAATCTTTGGAAAATATATTTCTGGAAAATAAATTGCTTCTATTTGCTTCTAAAGAATTCTGGAAATATATCTTTGAAGAAGATTTGATTCAAGAATTATGTTGCGGCTGAAGCTATATATAGATGACGCTGCTATTGAAGAAATTCATTCAAAACAGAAGAGAGAGTCATACTTAGTGTTTTGAGTCTGTAAGCTTAGTGCTTTGTTTTCTGTACACCACTCAAACTGTTTAGAGTTGGTTGTTTGTGTTTATTAAGTTGTAATCACTTAAAGCTTTTAAGCAAAAGTGACGTACTGAGGAGAGTGTCTCCATCTTTGATTGTTTAAGAGTCTGATAATCACTGGGGCAATGATTACTTGAGTAGGAAGTAAGTGGGATCTTATATCAAGGAGTTCCTAGGTAGAAATCTATACGGGTAGTGATTAAGTGAGAAGACTGAGAAACAGGGGCTGTTGTCATAGGTCTTTGAATTGATACTATTTAGTGGATTTCCTTCCTAGCTTGGTAGCCCCCAGATGTAGGTGTGATTGTCACCGAACTGGGTTAACAAATCATCTGTGTCATTTTTCTTTCTGTACTTTATTTCTGTTATTCTGCTTCTGAACTATTGTACTCTGTTCTACTCTGTTTTACGGTTCAGAACCAGTCCTGCCAGGAATTTTCATATATATATATATATATATATATATATATATATATATATATATATATATATATATATATATTTAAGTCAGGATCTGTTGATACCAGGTGTCAAACTTTATTTTGACACCAAATCTCAACCGTCTACTTTGTTTAATCTAATGATCCGTAATTATTTGTTAAATTAACTCGCGTGATCTTGTTTCCTTTGACTCACCTGATCCGCGCTTATTCTTCTTCTCCATCAGCTTCAACACAACGAAGTTAATGACCAACAATCAAAGCAAATCCATCCAAATTCGAATTGGTTTGAATAATTCTTTTGTTGTTTTGAGTTAGCGGTAGTTTGTTATAGCATTTTTTAAGTGCTTGGACCATTGTTTAATGACATATTTTTCTTAAGTGAAATATGTTACTCTAAATTAATCATTTTGTTATGGAATGTAATTCATCAACATGTATGATTTGTTTTCCCTATTGGATTAAATTTTTGCAGTGTTGTTTGCAGCTTACTTTTATTTTGGATGATTGGTGCTTTAACCATAATTGTAATTTTAATATTAAAACATGATATACTTTTAGAAGAAAAAGTGGTAGACTATTGAATTAATCAATTAATCAATTATAGATTGACAATAATCAATTATTATAAATTATTCTTAATATAAATTGTGGTCTATTGTGTTAAACACTTAGTAATTGATGAATATGTGGGTTGAACTATGTTTCTAAATGGGTTGTGATGGATTGAACCATTTAGTTAAAACCAATGAGAGTAGTTCAACCTAAACGACGATGATGGTAGTTCAACCTCTTATGCTTGCTCTATCATTGTTTGTCTCTAGAATCCCTAAAATTATCCCGATCATTTTTTATCTATATCTATATTATGAATTATAAATATGCTATATAATTTGTATCTATTGATTCATGACTAACTTTGAGAAATTCCAACACAAGATATCTCTGTGCACAATTGCAGATACTAATCCTTAAAATCAGATAAGATTGTGGCAAAATTCTCTCTCTCTCTCTCAAAAGACACAAATTTGATTTGATAGTTTTCTACTTAGGTCCGTTGGGTTGACTGATTTTTGAGCTTATGGAAACTAGCATATCCAAATAAATAATTTTTTATGTTAACTTATATATTCTCATTAACAAAAATTGTATTTCATAAGTTGGATTTTTTTCAAAACTATCTTGACAAGCTTATAATAATACATAAAAACTTATTTATTTGCATAAGTTCAAGAATAAATCAATTCAAACATCCCTTATTTATTTTTTCAAGAAACGGGCCCTTATTTAATTATGAGGAATGCTAATAAACTTTCAAAAAATTTACCCTATATCCCTATGGTTGTACTTCACCCACACAAATTATAAAAATTTCAATATTACCGTTTTTTATCATTTAACTTTTTACATATTTATCTTTCACCTTAAAAAAAGAAATAATTCTGAATCCACATGAGTTCACCCCACATCAAAATGCGGGTACATAGTTTCCATATAACTTTTCAAACTTTTATTTTTTAGTTTTTCATAAGCTTTGAAACACGATTCCCTTAGCATCATTTAGGAAAAACTAGTATTAACATTTCCGGAAATATATACTTCAATACGACAACAACTTCACTTCAGACTATCTAGCCAAAAGAAAACCAAATATAAGTCATTCGATATATGAGAACCAGCAAACAACTTTTTGGCCCAGCTTTCATTGCCTATTTTAGCGTATGGGAACCATTTGATTATTATTATTATTCAAGTAAACTACACTTCCCATTGTTCCATTTCCAAACACTATCAAGGAAGCTAAAGCATCATTAAACACCAACCATGAAAATTCTATCATCTTTCTATTATATTATATATATCTCAACTTTAATATTTAGTGTAGGTATAAATTAACATTTTCATGCGTTAGTTATAACACATGGAAAAAGACTTACATGAAAGAATTGAAAAGTGGCAAAAAAATTGGATAGTTAACTACGAAATTTTGACCCCTTCCCTAAAAAAATTATTTTTTTGACCCCCTTTAAAATTTTTTTACCAAAATGACCCACTTTCATTTTTTGTGGGGTTTTTTTTTGTCGTTTTGTGCCATTACCGCCGTTCCAATTGGCGGTAATGACAGTTTTTTTGCAGGGGTACAGTCAGCGCATGGGGTCAGAGCAGCAGGCTTTTTAAAAAATTAATTTAAGCCCATTACCGCCATTCCAATTGGCGGTAATGAGTTACTTTTTTTCAACACTGCTACAATGCTTGTACGCAGGATGGGAATTGGCTTGGAGTGCTTGCATAGTGCTTGTACATTCTACAGTGCTTTTTCAACACATTTGTTGACTTCTATTACAAATATTAATTATTTTTAACTTAATAGTATCAACTCTTTAATTCTTTAACTTGTTCCTCTAAAAAAAATAACGAATTTAACGGTAAAAACTAACAGATAAAATTAATAAAATAGAGACTGTGTGAAAAACACTTAGGAAAAATATGAAGGAGTGACTGAAATGGTGTGGTATTTATATTGCTGAATAATTATCAATTATGTGTTCAACCAAACTTTTATAATTATTTGTGACTTTTGGTACAAGGGGTGACGGTCGTCACGGTGGCTGACGGCCAGCCGGTGACGGTGTCGGCCAGCCGGTGACGGCCGTCATGATTTTTCTATTTTATTTTTTTATTTTTTTTAAATGCATGATGATGATGATTTTTTTTTAAAAAGACTTGGACAAAATTAGGGTAACAACGTGGATATTTTTGTAACGACGAACAAAAATAGTCACAAATAATTATAAAAGTTTGGTTGAACACATAATTAATAATTATTCAGCAATATAAATACCACACTACTGCAATCGAAAAATTCACACAACTTTCTTCTTCAATCTCTCCTTCATATTTTTCCTAAGTGTTTTTCACACAGTCTCGGTTTTATTAATTTTATCTGTTAATTTTTTCCGTTAAGTTCGTTATTTTTTTTTGAGAGGAACAGGTTAAAGAATTAAAGAGTTGGTACTATTAAATTAAAAATAATTGATATTTGTAATAGAAGTCAACAAATGTGTTGAAAAAGCACCGTAGAATGTACAAGCACCGTACAAGCACTCCAAGCCAATTTCCATCGTGCGTACAAGCACTATAGCAGTGTTGAAAAAGTAACTCATTACCGCCAATTGGAATGGCGGTAATGGACTTAAATTAATTTTTTAAAAAGCCTGCTGCTCTGACCCCCTGCGCTGACTGTACCCCCTGCAAAAAAACTGTCATTACCGCCAATTGGAACGGCGGTAATGGCACAAAACGACAAAAAAAAACCCACCAAAAATGAAAGTGAGTCATTTTGATAAATTTTTTTCAATGGGGGTCAAAAAAATAATTTTTTTAGGAAAGGGGGTCAGAAAAAAAAATTCAAATTACACATAGCCCCCCACCCCCCGTGTTTCTGAGAAAACTTAGCAACAAATCATTGTCATACGATTACATAAAAATCAAATTTTCAAGACTTCGATGCTCAACTTTGATCATTAGCTATGTTGGAAGCAACGACTCAATTATCGTGATTTATTCTCCTGTTGTTGTTACTAAATGACTAACGCAACTATGGAACCATCCTGTAAAAGTCCTCAGTCCACAATTCCTTCATTCTTTAATCATGTTCCCTTATACAAACCTATAGGCTAAAATTTTCTGAAACTGAGTTGGACACTGAAAATAAGAAGGAAATAAATAGGTTTGATAAAATTGCAGGAGATAACAATAAATATGTTTCCACAAAATGTAGAACCCTATAAACCTTGCTACATGCATAATCATAATCTTTATGATATGATGTCATACAATCTTGATCATTTGACTCTAAATTTGCTAAATAATTTGATGCATCTATTTACATTTTAGGACAACCATATTCTCATAAAACCATGAGTTTTAAGAGGAAATTTTTTCATAGACCAATGTATTCTATTCAGTCCATTCATATATACTAATGCAATATTTACAAACTATTTGGTAAACAAACAAATTAGAAAATGAAACTTAAAACAAATTAGACAATAGAAATTTCTATCAATCTTACCAATGGCAGTAAAAAATGGTTAAAACATGTATAGGAGAATGAAAGTGACTATCAATGGTGTGGCCCTAATAACTTCATCCTCGTTTTACTGAGAGAAACTATTTTAGTCTGCAGTTTAGAAAGAACAAATGTCAAGTTTAACCTCATCAAACGTTAAATCACCTCCCAAGCAATTCAGATTTAACCATACCGTTAGAACAATAGAGTGGCAAAATGTTGCTCCACCGACCAAAGAACTTGACAACCCCTTTAAATCTGCACAAAGGAAAAATTTCCAAATCATAAAAAGACAATTTGAAAGAGGAAAAAAAAAAGTTCACATTGCATGTATTTTACCGAGAAATAAACAAATGGTTTTCACATGAAAAAAAATCAAACATTGGTACTGACTTGCAGTTTTATATCATCCAATCTCACTGAACCATCAATCCTACAAACTTATGTTTGGTGGAACTGGAATGTGGAGTATTATTGTTTAATAGGGTCACGATTGTACCGTCACTAATATGTGTTCGCAAGGCATAATTGAAAGACCATCTCTCAAATAATTATTTAGAGGGATCTGATTTTAGTCTAAATTATCCTACCATAATAACATGTTATTTTCGACAATGAATATTTCAAATACTTCTTAACCTATTCATGAAAGGACTGAAACAAAATTAGCAGAACAATCATGAGAAGCCTAAGTACATGAAACTGAACAAACATGATTTTATATTAGAAATACCAATAATCTTGAATAGTTTAAGAGTGCACTGTTTAATAGTACAAAAATCAGAATCTCCAAATCATCAAGTAAAAGTAGTCGATAAGAACTGAACAAACACAACAATTAAGCTTATAGTGAATACATATGGAGAAGCATGCATTTGTTTCATGACTTTGAACTTCTCTATCAACTCAAAAATTAAGTGGAAAGACGTATTTTTATAATATGGATAGGATATAAAGGAATCAAAAACTAACCGTATTTGATTACAGATCCAGAACAACATTCTTTTTTGTGTCTTTGTTACTGTGATGTGAATTATTTGCAGATATTGAAATTATTAGTACTTTAAAGTATTATAGTATGATGAATTGGAGGTATCCTATGTGATGTGTTTATATTTTATAATGTTAAGCTCCTATCTTAGTGTAATTGGATGTATCCTATGTGATTGAGTTATGGAATTGGAGGTATCCTTCTCGAAATTTTGAGCCGAGTTTATCTTTCAAGTTTTTAATCTTTGGACAAGATTACACTCAACCAGCTCACCACTGATTACTGCAATGCCAATAAGATAAAATGAAACTGTGCAATGATAATCTTTTAATATAACTTGTATGTATGGTAATGGAGTAAAGTGAGTGCACAATGAGAACCAAAAGTGTCTCATAACATTTCCCTATTGCTTACCACTTAAAAAAAATAATCTTAAACTATGTGTTGAAATTACTCTATAACTTGAGTCTGTTTATTTTAAATGAGAATGGTGCTCCTTTTATAGAAGAGAATACAACTAATCAACTCCTTAATATAAGGAGTGACATAATGAAAAATAAACAACCATTAAAATAGAATAATAATAATAAAAGGAAATAATATATATTCCAACACTAAGACATAGTGTGAAAGTATTTATTGTTTAGGATATATCTAAGGGATTTGATTATACTATTACTACTCATAAAAGAACAAGATTAACTTAAAATTAGTGAAAGAACACTTTGTAGCTGCGCTGAGGAACCTTCCGCCACATAGCCAAACTCAGATCAAAGTACAGTGGAAGTTGAACCAAGGCAAAAAAGGACACAGGCAAACATGTTGCAGCATATATTGGATAAAATGCAAATCTCAGCTTGGCTTCAACAATAAAGAAATGTCCTGCACAGAATGAGATCAACACAGATGCTATAGATGTGAAGAGTGTAGTCAACCCTACAAGAAGCTTTCTTGGTAAGTCCAAAACAAAATCTTTTTCTTCAAACCGAGATGTGAGTATCGAAAGAAACGAAACAAGGGCTGTGACAGAGAAGCAAAGTGAAACAAGTGATGCTGCAGCGTAGAGTTTGAAAGCAGGCTTTTTTAGCAATAGTGGTATACCATTATTTTGATTAGGACCACCTGGGATAGCTGTTGAGGTTGTGAATGCAACAGTTGCAACAAGTGCTGCTACCAACGAGCATGATTCTGCGGTTTTGGTGAGCCATTTACTACCTTCTTTTGCAAGTGGTGCGTGTGTCTCAATGAAGACTTGCTTTGCTGTTTTCCCATCCTTGTTATAACGTTCATAGAAATTTAGTGGCATTGAGTTCTTAACAAGCTGAAAAACACAAACGTTATGAGTAACTAGAATATACTCCATGTTATTTTGTGGTTGAGCAACAAATAATACCTCGAACTAAGACCAGTTCGGTAATCGAGTTTAGGAAGGAAATCCAACTGTTAATACAATTTGGTAAAATTGAACTGAATTGTAAATGGTTCGTCCAAAACCGAACAGAGCCTAACTGGTCTGGCATAAAGGTTTCGTTCACCGGTACTGTGGTTTCAAACCAAACTTGATTCTTTGTGAATTGAACTGTACCAAATTGCTATTATTAACTGATAATTATTACTGCTAGGAAAAGCCAAAATCCGAACGAAATCGGACATTAGGATTGTTTAAAAAAAGCAAAAACCGAATTGAACTGCACCAAAAAGAACCAAAATGTAACAGATAGTTCACGAATTGAACTGCACCAAACTGTTTTAGTTCGTGAGCTGTCAATGACAGTTCGGTTTTCTCGGTGCGGTTTGGTTCATTTTTTTAAACAGTCCTACCTATTACAACATTCTATATAAGTTTTGTCCAACTTGAAAATTACCAAGCAAAAGTGAGTTCAAACCAAATTTTAAATTGTTAGATAAACAAGATATTCTCATAAAGGAACATGCACTTGACCAATTGCTAGTTTGTGAAGATTTCAAAATTATTAGGAGGATAAATATGTTGGAGATTTCCAAAATAGGTGAGAAAAACTGAAAAACAGAAAATTACACATGGTAATCGATTACCATATTGATGTAATCGATTACATCAAGCAAAATTTGCAAACGGTAAACAGAGACTTTGGGTAATCGATTACCTGCATATGGTAATCGATTACCACGGGACTGGATGTGTTTTTCTGCACTTTTTCTCATAGTTTTGGGTTCCAAAAGTTGTAACTCTTCATGGGAATGACTTGTATACATTGGAAAGTTATCATTTACTGATAAATCATGAATCATTGCATTGATTCAAGCCAAAAGTTGAATGTATATGGTTGTAACTTTTGATTAAAAGTTGCATTCTCTCATATGAAGGGGCATATGATGCACTATAAATGCATGGCATTTGTGTATCAGAAGGAGCACGTTTTTGACATCAATTACAGTCAAATTCTCCCTCATTCTCATACTCTAAATCATCCATCAATTCTCTAATGCATGAGTGAATTGTTGGAAACATATTTCTGTCAAATATTGTTAGGAGATACGCTTGGTGTGATTGTGCAATACACATCAAGGAACTCATAGTATCCTGAAGGGGATTCGCTGGACATTCCTATTGCATCCAATATAAAGTTATTGGTGGGGGCGAATCGAACCTAAAGGTTAGTGTGGCAACCCCATACGCTTTGAGTTTTCGTGCATAACCATTAATCATTTCAGGTTTCAAGTGCAGCAGCCTCTTCCCAACAAATCAAGATTGATAACAATCTTTAGGTTCGATTTTATGGCTGCTTCATTGAAAGAAATGACCTCTGACTTTGTTAAGTTGGAAAAGTTTGATGGAGGAAACTTCATCCGTTGGCAGAAGAAAATGAAGTTTCTTCTCACAACATTGAAGGTGGCTTACGTTCTGAACATGGCAAGGCCCGTGGAGAAAGATGATGAAACCATTGCTGAGACCAGAGAGAGACAGAAGTGGGACAACGATGACTACATCTGCTTGGGACATATCTTGAATGGCATGTCTGATTCTCTGTTCGATATCTACCAGAGCAGCCCATCGGCAAAGGATTTGTGGGACAAATTGGAAACCAGATACATGCGTGAAGACGCTACAAGTAAGAAATTCCTTGTCTCACAATTTAATAATTACAAAATGGTAGATGGTAAGCCTGTTATGGAACAATTATATGATATTGAACGTATTCTTAACAACTACAAACAACATAACATGCATATGGATGAAACTATCATTGTGTCATCCATAATTGACAAACTCCCTCCTTCATGGAAAGATTTTAAACGATCCATGAAACATAAGAAGGAAGATATCTCTCTTGAGCAATTTGGAAATCACCTTCGTTTAGAAGAAGAATACCGAAAACAAGAAGGTATTAAAAATCAAATTACTCAAGAGAAGGTGCATGTTGTGGAAGAGGGAAAATCAAGTAAGACTTCCAAAAAGAGAAATCATGAAAATGATGAGTCTCAAAACCACAATGGTAATAACATTAAAAAGAAAAAGAAAGGTAAATGTTATTTTTGTGGGAAAGAAGGACACTTTAAGAATGAGTGCAGGTTCTTGAAAAAGAAGAACAAAGAAAAGAATTCAAGTGCAACAAATGATGATCTTGTTGCGGTCATTTCTGAAATCAACATGATTGAAGATGTTGATTCTTGGTGGATAGACTCTGGTGCTACTCGTCATGTGTGCAAAAACAAGGAATTGTTTAAGACCATCAATGAAGATGGGAGTGTTTTGTACATGAGAAATGCTTCAACTGTGCAAGTCCAAGGAAAAGGGACCATAGAGATTGAATTCACTTCTGGAAAGACACTTACTCTTAAAGATGTATTTTATGTTCCTGAAGTTAGGAAGAACTTGATTTCTGTACCATTACTTAATAAGAATGGGTTCAAATCTGTATTTGAGGGAGATAAATTTATCCTCTCAAAAGGGGGTATGTTTGTAGGAAAGGGATATTTGTGTGAGAATATGTTCAAATGTAATATTGCAAATATTAATAATAATGATATGATTTCTGCTTATATTGTTGAGTCTTGTGATTTATGGCATATGCGATTGGGACATGTTAATTTTAGAAAATTGGAGGATATGATGAAATCAAATCTAATTCCTAATCTTGATAAAAACTTTGATTCATGTACTACCTGCATGTTGACTAAAATTACAAGACAACCTTTTAAAAGTGTTAAAAGAAGTTCTAGGGTGCTAGATTTAATTCATTCAGATGTATGTGATTTACATGGTTGGCCCACCATTGGTGGTAAAAAGTATTTTGTTACTTTCATTGATGATTGCACTCGATTTTGTTATGTTTATTTAATGCATTCAAAAGATGAAGTCTTAGATAAATTCAAAATGTTTAAAGCACAAGTAGAACTTCAACATGAAACTTTCATTAAATGCTTTAGAAGCGATAGGGGAGGAGAATTCTATCATCCGAGTTATTTTGAATCCACCGGTATTGTGCATCAAGTTACTGCACCATACACCCCACAACAAAATGGAATAGCAGAAAGGAAGAATAGGACTTTGGTAGAAATGGTTAATGCCATGTTGTCCTATTCTGGATTATCTAAAGGATATTGGGGTGAAGCAATGCTTACAGCATGTTATATCCTCAATAGGGTTCCAAACAAAAGGAACAAAATAACCCCATATGAACTTTGGAAACAAAGGAAGCCAAATCTTAATTATTTAAAAGTTTGGGGTTGTAGAGCAATTGTGAAAGTGCCTGAACCAAAAAGAAAGAAGTTGGGTGAAAGAGGAATTGAATGTGTATTCTTAGGCTATGCAGAAAATAGCAAAGCATACAGATTCTTGGTTATTGAATCGAATGACTCATATTCTGTCAATACAGTAATTGAGTCAAGAGATGCAATTTTTCAAGAAGATAGATTTAAATCATTCTCTTATCCCAAGGACATTGTTCATTCTAATGTACCAAATTTAGAAAACAATGAATCAAATGTAGATACATTGGATGGTTCAGAACTTAGAAGGAGTAAGAGGATCCGAAAAGAAAAAGATTTTGGACCTGACTTCTTCATGTTTCTTATAGAAGGAACTGGTACATCCATAAATAGTTATGGACCAATTTGCTTTAACCTTGAGAGTGATCCAGTGACATATGAAGAGGCTATAAAGTCTCAAGATTCAGCCTTTTGGAAAGAAGCTATCCAGGAAGAAATGGATTCAATTATGGGTAATAAAACTTGGAAAGTAGTAGATCTCCCACCCGGATCCAAACCAATAGGTTGTAAATGGATCTTTAAAAGGAAAATGAAAGTTGATGGTACCATTGATAAATTCAAGGCTAGACTAGTTGCCAAAGGGTTTACACAAAAAGAAGGAATTGATTATTTTGATACATATGCACCTGTTGCAAGAATTGCATCAATTAGAGTGCTAATTGCACTAGCATCCATCCATAAGTTTGTTATCCATCAAATGGATGTTAAAACTGCTTTCCTAAATGGAGAGTTGGATGAAGAGGTATATATGAAACAACCAGAAGGGTTTGTGATCAAAGGTCAAGAAGATAAAGTGTGTAAATTAACTAAGTCTTTATATGGGTTGAAACAAGCACCCAAACAATGGCACCAAAAATTTGATCAAGTTGTGTTAGCCAATGGATACATTATAAATGAATCTGACAAGTGTATTTACAGTAAATTCCACAATGGAAAAGGTGTCATGATTTGTTTATATGTAGATGATATGTTAATTTTTGGCACAAGTTTAGATGAGGTAGAAAAGACTAAAGCTTTCTTATCCAAAAATTTTGATATGAAAGATTTAGGCGAAGCAGATGTGATTTTAGGAATTAAAATCATAAGAGATGGTAACCACATTGGTTTATCCCAATCTCATTATATAGAAAAGGTGCTTCAGAAATTCAATCATTTAGATTGTAATCCGGTCTCTACCCCATTTGACCAAACTGTTAGTTTGCAACCAAACAAAGGTTGTCCGGTGGCACAACTTGAATATGCAAAAGTAATCGGATGCTTGATGTATGCCATGACCTGTACAAGACCTGATATAGCATATGCTGTTGGAAGGTTAAGTCGGTATACTAGCAATCCAAGTAAAGAACATTGGCATGCTGTGAAACGAGTATTAAAATACTTGAAAGGAACAATGAATTATTGTTTAACGTATAGTGGAGACCCTTCAGTTTTGGAAGGATACACAGATGCTAGTTGGGTAACTTATGTTGAGGATCATGCTTCCACAAGTGGATGGATCTTCAACCTTGGTGGAGGTGTAGTTTCTTGGGGTTCAAAGAAACAGACATGCATTGCCGACTCCACCATGGCTGCAGAATTTATTGCATTGGCTGCAGGAAGTAAAGAGGCAGAATGGCTAAGGAATTTGTTGTATGAGATACCAGTCTGGCAAAAGCCAATGGCACCAGTATCCATACATTGTGATAGTCAATCCACACTATCAAAGGCCTATAGTCAAGTATACAATGGGAAATCAAGGCATATTGGTTTAAGACATAGCTATGTAAGAGACTTGATTTCTAATGGAGTAATATCCATCATGTTCGTAAGAACAGAAAAGAATCTTGCAGATCCTTTGACGAAAGGTTTGACAAGAGACATGGTGTTGAAGACATCATTGGGGATGGGACTCAAGCCCATATCTAATTGATTACCAATAATGGAAACTCAACCCACACTTGAGTAACATCAAGTCTTGGGTTCAATGGTGAAAGTACATTATTAGAGTAATTGAAGTACTTGTTAATAGATACATCCCAAGGTTAAAAGTACTTGGACCATAAGATTAAAAAATGGTAGGTTGAGATTTTTCTCTTAATGGACATATAGCATACATTTGCTGAAATGCATACTTATGGGGCATTTCCGATATAGTCTACCTATGTGAGAATGAAGTTTGGCCGCTTCACGGAGTTCAAGGGCTTGACTCTTAAGTTTTCATGAAAAGGGATATATGACACAAGGCCTTATTAATGTGTCATCTTACAGTTCTCTTTATTAATGATATTGAGATTCTATGTGTAAATTATGTACACTTGTTCTAATGAATAGTTGGTTCAAAGCTTGCCTACCATACTATTTGGGAATGAGCGAAAACTTAATTTACTAAGTAATGGTTCAAATCGTGAGATACCATTATCTGAAACCATGGAATTTCCAGTTTTATGGGATTTAGTATTTTGAAAATGGTGGGGGATTGTTGGAGATTTCCAAAATAGGTGAGAAAAACTGAAAAACAGAAAATTACACATGGTAATCGATTACCATATTGATGTAATCGATTACATCAAGCAAAATTTGCAAACGGTAAACAGAGACTTTGGGTAATCGATTACCTGCATATGGTAATCGATTACCACGGGACTGGATGTGTTTTTCTGCACTTTTTCTCATAGTTTTGGGTTCCAAAAGTTATAACTCTTCATGGGAATGACTTGTATACATTGGGAAGTTATCATTTACTGATAAATCATGAATCATTGCATTGATTCAAGCCAAAAGTTGAATGTATATGGTTGTAACTTTTGATTAAAAGTTGCATTCTCTCATATGAAGGGGAATATGATGCACTATAAATGCATGGCATTTGTGTATCAGAAGGAGCACGTTTTTGACATCAATTACAGTCAAATTCTCCCTCATTCTCATACTCTAAATCATCCATCAATTCTCTAATGCATGAGTGAATTGTTGGAAACATATTTCTGTCAAATATTGTTAGGAGATACGCTTGGTGTGATTGTGCAATACACATCAAGGAACTCATAGTATCCTGAAGGGGATTCGCTGGACATTCCTATAGTGTGGCAACCCCATACGCTTTGAGTTTTCGTGCATAACCATTAATCATTTCAGGTTTCAAGTGCAGCAGCCTCTTCCCAACAAATCAAGATTGATAACAAAATATGAAGAAAGTAATAATATTTACCTTATACCACTTGTATTCCCACTGCATTTGCATTGCAGCACCAGGCACACGCCAAGGCTTAAACCTCCTATAAGCAGCAGCAAGATGCAATGCGCTGTTACCATTGATATCAACTTGACGAAATGCAGTTTCTGTTGTTTTTGGATTTCCAAACTGTTGTATTTGGATTTCCAAATTCTATTTTGAAAGGGACTATCTACCGAAGTTGTTACTAGGTTGAGTCACGACCAGGTCGCTCTCTTTAAGACGTTTCGCGGCACTGCCCAAAATTGTGCAAGGCAGACTATCAACCACGCCGCCTCCAGGATAAAACAAGCCCAGCTACAACTGTGCGGTTAACTACTGCACTGTAGAAAACCGTTCGAGATTTACACCTCCAATATGGTACTAAGACCACTCTTTAATACTGAAACCACTTTCTAATATGGTACTGTGACCACTCTATTATGGTGCTAAGACCACTCAAATATGGTGTTATCACCATTCTAACCTTTGAGCTCTCCAAAATATCAATATGGTACTAAGACCACTCAAATACGGTGATACCACCGTTCTAACTTTTTAACTTCTCCAAAAATAGAAAAATATAGAAAGAATATTTATATACCGTTAAGATCATTCTTAATTCCGACGGGACATTATTATTTCAAAAGGGACTATGATCTTAAAAGTACTCTTTATTCCGAAGGGACATATATTATCGAAGGGACTATGTTCTTAAGACCTTTCTTAATTCCGAAGGGACATTATACCGAATAGGGACTAAGGTCTTAAGAACACTCTTATATCCGAAGGGACAGAAAAAGGAGATAAGGAGAAGAATAGCTCGTTAACACAAGCTGGGGGGAGAAGAGAGAAAGAGTTCTCGACAACTCAATAGAACTCTTTGGTGTGATTTTTGAACTAAGTGGAGTCCTTTATTTATATAGAGATTTTGTAACTGTTTTAGCTAAAATTGCGGCAACAGTTACTCTAATGGATAAGATCAAAAGAAAACTTAACCACTAATCAGTTCAACAATACTTGTGGATAAGATCAAAATGAAACAAATCCACAAAAGTGGAGGAAACAAACTCATTGGATATGAATGAAGGAAAGATAAGAACTCAGTTGAATTCTTATTCTTATCACAAACAACATAAACTAAATTTATGGGAAGTGATATTCACGAATAAAAATAATAATTACTATTATTTTTATCATTATAAAGTATTTAAAATTAAATACCGCAATTTAAACACTACTAATGTGTGTGTTCTATTTTATGTGGGACCCCCACTCTCTATTTTTTCAATTCACATCACACTAGCTCAAAGTCTTATTACTTGGTGTTTAATCATTCAATTTTCTTCCAACTTCACAGCAATGTTCCAACAATCCCCCACTTGAATTTAAAAAATGGTTTCAATAATAACGTCAAAACGTTTCTATAAGGTTGCTAATAAACAAAGGTGTCGCCTACAACTTGAACCTTTGCATAGCGAATACTATTCCGATTCAACAAGAGTTGCTTACAGCATTGAATTCTATCTCAGACATAGAGTCCGCACACAAACCTTTTCCTAAGGTGTATTCTAAAAGCCCGTGCGTTTATGGCCCTGCACGTCTATCCCAGTTTTAACGAACGCTCTAGGTATTCTGCCTCAAAATCCCATAGGAACCGGCCTCAGTTCCACATTCGTATAGGTGAGTCTATCAAGAGTACTCCTGTAGCTATGTACTCCACTCAACATAGAGTATAGATCTCATTAAGAGTTTCTATTATCTCATCCTTCTGTCGCTGCAGGATTCATGCTTTCTTAATTTTCTCATAGCATGTTCTATCACTCATGACTTGTTATTACCCATTGAACCTATTTCTTGGGATCTCCAGTCATTTAGGTCGGGTTACCATCACTTGTGAGCTTTAGGCATTAGTCTCATCCTATTGGATGTGTTTATGACTTTCTTTCTAGTTTTTCCTTTCGTCAAAGGATTGACTAATTCTTTATCAGTACGTACATGATCTACTTTAACCGTTCTTTTTGAGAGTAGCTAGCTCTCTAATTTGTTATGTGTTCGTGCCTTAATTATCGTCTCTTACTATTGTAGTAACGATTCTCAATTTTGTAATAGCTGCAGTACTATCACAATAAATTAACACTCTTGGCAACGGTTTTACCCACTAGGGGATCTCAACTAACAAGCATTTTCTCAACTTGCTTCTTCACTAGTTTTCTCTAGTGTTCTCATCTCAGATCATTCCAGTGTGGATTGAGTCAATATCATATGTTTCAACAATCAAATCCTCCAGTGATGCTCAATGTGCAGCCACTGGTCGCTTAAGACTCATCTGAAGGATGTTCTATTTTGTATCTTGTACCATTCAAGTACAACATGATACTCCTCCTAATGTAATCATAGAGTCATAGTCTTCTTAATGCACCTTATGACTCTTTCAATAGCATGCCAATGCTTCTCACTTGGTCTACTAGTAAACTTGCACAAGAGTTCCACGACATAGGCAATGTCGGGTCTAATACATTCAGTGACATATCTAAGGACTGTCAATGATGCTCGCATATTCTATTTGTCTAACACCACCTCAAGTGTTCTTGAAGAGTTTTACACTTGGATCATAAGGTGTGCTTGCAAGTTTACAGTCAAATAATTACATTTCTTAAGATCTTCTCAACATTGTGAGATTAATTAAAAAAATTCTCTTTTTTGATCTAGTAATCTTGAAACCAAGAATTACTTCAACTTTGTCTAGGTCTTTCTTATCAATGTTGTTGATAAACAATGATTTCACATAAATTATAGCATGAATATTTGAACCAAATATGAGCAAGTCGTCTACATAGAGACATATGATCGTGCAAATGTTATTTCCATATGTGTAGTGAATACATTTGTCACTTTCATTCACTTTATACTCATTCAATATCTTTAGGTTGTCAAATTTTCCATGCCATTTCTTAGGAGGTTATTTTTAGACCAAGCAAAGATTTTTCTAACTTGCTGACCTTGTTTCCTTGTCCTGAATCGCAAAACCTTTTGGTTGTTCCATATAGATTTGTTCTTCTAGTTCACCATTTAATGAGGCAACTTTCACATCCATTTGGTGTACTATCAATTTATGAACAGCGGCTAAAGGGACTAGCACCCTTATGGATATGATTCGATTGACTGGTGACTAAGTGTCGAAGAAATCTATATTTTTTCTCTTTGCCTAAAACCTTTTTCTACAAGGTAAGCCTTGTATTAAGCAACCGAACCATCAGGTTTTAGTTTCTTTTTCCAAAATCCAAATACAACCGATTAGTTTGCATCCAGGAGGCAAGCCAACTAAGAGTCATGTTTCGTCAGACTCTAGAGAATCCATTTCATCGTTTACTGTTTTTTTCTTTTCAAAAGTTAGCATCCAATGAAGACAAAGCTTCTTGAAGGCCAGATGGATCCTCTTCCAATATACAAACCATATAATTATGTTTATACTCTTTAGCAATTATAGCTTTCTTACCTCTTCGAGGTTCTATAACATCTCGTACGATGTTTTCATAACTGTTTCTGATTACTGGAATGTGATCAGATGCAGTGCCCCCACTAGCTCTCAATTTAAAAGGGAAAATTACTTTGCCCCCACCAATGGCGTGCTTCCATTAGCGCCCCCACTAGTGCCCCCACTATTCTTTATTTAAAGGGGTATTCATAGAAATCAGTATCGTTTAATTCTATGCTCACTTTAGCGTTTAGGTTTTAAAACTTACATGCTTCGTTATTTATAGCATACCTAATGAATACACATTCATAGGCTCTACTAGTGAGTTCAACTTTCTTGGGGTCCAGAATCCAAATATAATCCAGACAATCTCAAGTTCAAAAAATAAGACAAGTTGGGTTGTCTTTTCTTCAAAACTTTCTTAATTAGAAATTTTGTTCTTAGACTTGGGTACTCTATTCAACATAAATTTCAATTTTTGTTATAAAAATTGAACGTATCAAGCGTATAAATTTTATTTTTCAAAATTTACAGTCATATGATAAAATATATATTTTTATCATTTCTAGTTTATGTGTCATCAAGTTCGCACATATCATAATTCATTAAGTTTAGAGATTCAAATTCTCTAAACACTGATTTATATGAACTTTTAGTTCATTCATCTTGACTGTAAAAAATAAAATTTTCTAGTCATATAACTTTGGAATTAAGTCCAAGTTACTCAAGTTTAAAATTAAACTCTTGTTCATATGACAAATTTTGACATGTCAAATATTAAAATCACACAACTTATAAAATAGAGGGAGAATTTAATTTTGAGCGTATCATCAAAGGTGCAGTCTTTCCCCAACAAGAATGCATGATGCACAAGTCTCTTTTTAAGTCCGAGTCAACTCAGTCTTATTCAATAGAAATCTGAAATTCAGGTTCTTTCTTATTTTGGAGCATGTATCACGTCCTAGAGAACAATTTTCTTTTCGGAAGTGATTTGCAACTTCACATCACCAATGCCAACGAATTTAATGTTGTTATAATATACTAACAACACTTTCTTATTTACAGCAGTAGCATATGTTTTTGAACATAGCATAATCATAACAAACACAGCACGACGCTAATGTTTATCCACCATTCACTTAATTCATCAACTAGATTGATTTAACTAGTCATATCAGTGAATTTCTTTTTAGTTAGGTTAGGCAGCGGAGCAACAATTTACTTGCGGGACATATGACATGGTTTCTCACAATTGTATTAAAAATAAATTGTGAACCAGTGTCATTTCTTGATGGTGGCTGCTGATTTTTATTTAGGTCCCTTTTGAGGTTCCTATTCTGTTGGCAGTTAGAGTTACTTATTCACAGTGCGGTTCTAATTTTTGAAAATAGTTTTTAAACAAAAATTCAAAATCGCATATGTGAATTTCTTAGCGTTGTTGTTATAGCAACAAGCACTTCATTGTGTTCAGTATATAGATGCATTTCTATAGCCTTTTTATCCTTTTTGTATTTAGGGACAATAAAACTCGAGTTAGTAATTTCTTCGGTAGACATGGCAGAACGAAACGTCTTAAAATTGTTGTTTTTGGATTTCCAAACTGTTGTATTTGGATTTCCAAATTCTATTTTGAAAGGGACTATCTACCGAAGTTGTTACTAGGTTGAGTCACGACCAGGTCGCTCTCTTTAAGACGTTTCGCGGCACTGCCCAAAATTGTGCAAGGCAGACTATCAACCACGCCGCCTCCAGGATAAAACAAGCCCAGCTACAACTGTGCGGTTAACTACTGCACTGTAGAAAACCGTTCGAGATTTACACCTCCAATATGGTACTAAGACCACTCTTTAATACTGAAACCACTTTCTAATATGGTACTGTGACCACTCTATTATGGTGCTAAGACCACTCAAATATGGTGTTATCACCATTCTAACCTTTGAGCTCTCCAAAATATCAATATGGTACTAAGACCACTCAAATACGGTGATACCACCGTTCTAACTTTTTAACTTCTCCAAAAATAGAAAAATATAGAAAGAATATTTATATACCGTTAAGATCATTCTTAATTTCGACGGGACATTATTATTTCAAAAGGGACTATGATCTTAAAAGTACTCTTTATTCCGAAGGGACATATATTATCGAAGGGACTATGTTCTTAAGACCTTTCTTAATTCCGAAGGGACATTATACCGAATAGGGACTAAGGTCTTAAGAACACTCTTATATCCGAAGGGACAGAAAAAGGAGATAAGGAGAAGAATAGCTCGTTAACACAAGCTGGGGGGAGAAGAGAGAAAGAGTTCTCGACAACTCAATAGAACTCTTTGGTGTGATTTTTGAACTAAGTGGAGTCCTTTATTTATATAGAGATTTTGTAACTGTTTTAGCTAAAATTGCGGCAACAGTTACTCTAATGGATAAGATCAAAAGAAAACTTAACCACTAATCAGTTCAACAATACTTGTGGATAAGATCAAAATGAAACAAATCCACAAAAGTGGAGGAAACAAACTCATTGGATATGAATGAAGGAAAGATAAGAACTCAGTTGAATTCTTATTCTTATCACAAACAACATAAACTAAATTTATGGGAAGTGATATTCACGAATAAAAATAATAATTACTATTATTTTTATCATTATAAAGTATTTAAAATTAAATACCGCAATTTAAACACTACTAATGTGTGTGTTCTATTTTATGTGGGACCCCCACTCTCTATTTTTTCAATTCACATCACACTAACTCAAAGTCTTATTACTTGGTGTTTAATCATTCAATTTTCTTCCAACTTCACAGCAATGTTCCAACAGTTTCTTTGATTACACTCCTCTTATTTAACAAACTGTATACATGAGGTTGCCTATTTTCTATGGCCAAAAGAACTACATTCTTGTTCTGACTGTCCACATCTTGAATAGCCACAGGATACATATCTAGAATCTTCTCAATCATTTCAGTCACTCCCATCTTTGCTGCAATTAAAATTGGTGACACCATTCTCCTTTTCTCAATAGCTTCATTTTCTGTATTGCTCTTTATTTTACCTATGTTATCACCACCACCAAGTTCTTCAACATGAGGACTTGGTCCTGTAAAATCGTACTTGTACAATGAAGCGCGCTGAATCAGTTCATTCATTACTTGCTTAGCCCGAATATGTTTTTCCTTCCTCCATTGGATTTTCTCTACCCATGTTGCTCCTATGTCAATACCATTCAGTTAAACAAAAAAAATCACAGGCATTTCCTAATTCTTATATGGATGGATTAAATATTTTTTCTTCCCTACAAATATACTAGTTTTTATTAACCATATAAGGACTAACTTTAAAGTGAAGAAATATTGGCAAATAAAATACACAAGTGAAGAAATATTAAGTTTTAGGGGATCAATAAAACCAAACTTTCTTATGCCTAAAGGACTACGTTTGTTTTACAAGGACTAAAACCGAAAATTGTTATATTTGCAAGGACGATAAAGATATTGAAGGCTTTGTATCCCAACAATGAGAAAACTAATGCATGGTTGTTTTATGTACTTACAAGCACCAGAAATGATTAGGAAGGCCTTCATTGCAAGGATTAGAAGTTGGATCATGGATTCCCAACTGGGACGGAACCATGTATTTTTCTTTTCTTTCTTTGCTTGCACTTGCTCTACATATACATAAAAATAGATGTTATCTCAAATTTACCAGCTCACCACAAAAATCTCAAATTTCCTAAAATTGGAAAATTTCATTTGCAGCTAATATTAAAATGCATGCCATATACTAAATGAAAATAAAGAAGTCGAAAGCTCTATGTGGTTATTGATCTGTAATAGATGAATTTTAATTTTGGTTTGCAGTCATGCAGACCACAGTAGAGGACACGGTATTAATGGTTTTTGAGGTAATTTTTTTTTTTATAAATGCAACCACAACTACGATTTAAAATCTTCGACGAGACGAAATGAAAATTACTAGTAACCATGAATTTACAACATTTGAAATGGCTATATACATGTTGAAACATTTTGATTTTTGTTCCGAAGGTAGGATTTTTTTTTTTTTTTTGAGTATGAATTGAACACATTGTACACCAACTACTTGCGCTAGACCTAGTGGTTTACTAAAGTTGGAAATTTCACTTGCAGCCAATATTAACATGCATGCCATATACCACATGAAAATTAAGAACTAGAAACCTCTGAATGCTTACTGATCTGTAAATGATGAATTTTAATTTTGGTTTATGCAGACCACATTAGAGGACACATTTTTGAGGTCTCTGCAATCACATTCTAATCATGATCGCAATTACGGTCAAACCAATCACATTTATTCGTAAATTTTTTTATAATTGCAACCACAACTACGACTTAGAATCTTCGACGAAATGATAATTACTAGTAAAGATGAATTTACAGCATTTGAAATGGCATTATACATGTTTAAACATTTTGATTTAAGTTCCGAAGGTAGGACTTTTTTTTTAGTATGAATTGAACTCAGTACTCCAGAGTTTTCAATACTCAAACACATTGTATACCAACTACTTGCGCTAGACCTGGTGGTTTAGAAGGTAGGACTAGTATCATGGTTTACCGGAGGAAGTTATAATACCGAGCAATTGTTCTCTTCATCACTAGTTGCAGCAGCGTTTGTATCTTTTCCTGTTGCTGTAATATAATAGTAATAATTAAATGAAACAAGATTGACATACTTGTTATTTTAAAAAACCTATTCAACAAAGATTTGAAGGTCATGCATGTTCCATAGTTCAATGGATAGTGATGAGAAGTCTGAGTGTGTGCTTGAAGGTCGTATCTTTCTTCCTTGTCCTCATCAACAATTGAACCTGACATTGACACGAACACCTGTTATCATCACTTACAAGGAAAATGTTAAGGCTTGAATTGTCTCACTTGTTAATGTGAATTACTAGACGAGCTTAATCTTGAATTTTTTATGCACCGTCGATATAAAACTTTTATCAATCACAAATCATTCTTTATATGACTTTTAAGTTAGATAGGATTAAAAATTCAAATATTTTTAATGATCATTATCAGTGCATATATATCAATTAAAGCCTTATTGAAAATGACTTGAGTTCACTTTATACTGATGAAATCTTCACACTTTTGAACTTTATAAAAATATAAATTGAACTATTTTAGATATGCTTTATTTTGGGCCCACGTTACTTGGTTGTTTCTTGTATCCATGCTTGCAGCATATATTCCTCACATTATAAAATAAAATCATTGTAGATGATACGTTCAGTCGACTCCATCCTTGTGCAGCTTCTGAAACAATTAGGTTTCCTAGCAAGAATATGCGGAGGTGATAATCCATCATGGTTTACCGCATTCACAAGCTTTGGATACATTCCAATTATTTGAAGCGCCAAACCTACATAGTATCAAATTACATAGAAAAAATATTAGAATGAAATGAACATATAGAAGATTAGTCAAATAACAAATATAGCCATATTTCATAAAGTAAATTGCTTGATATATAATTAGAGTTTAATAACTATGCTACATATATATATAAAAAAAAAGTTCGAACCATGGACACCTCATTTATTCACCTTAACAGGTGAATTCTAGCCACTAGGGCTCCTTGACAAAAAAAAAACTATGCTACATAAACATGTTTTAGAATAAAATTCAATCATATTTTATCATCTTCTCAGAAACCTAGGGTAGGTAAAGAAGTTCTCTCTAAGTATGTATTGAATGTTTAAATGAGTATTTTTCCTATGAGGATTCGAACTATGATTTGACATAAGTGTTAAACTATATGAACCAGAGTCTGAAGGTTCAGACGCAGGTTCAGCTTCTGAACCAGAGTCTGATGTTCAGCTTCTGAACCATAGTCTGATGTTCAGGTTCTGAGTCAGAGTCTTAGCTTGCCTCTCAAGTTTCCTTACCGTGTACTAACTCTAGGAGATTCTTATCTTAGATGGAAGTTTGTTACAGTTTGTTAGAGTTTGTTATACTATATATAACTGCCTTGTAACTAACTTCATTCAATTCAATGAATCTCATATTTTCTCTCTTTCTTCTTCCTTTTAGCTTCTGCATTTACTCTGTTTTCTCCATGGATATGGAGAAGTTTATGATGGTATCAGAGCTCTTTTGAGCTCTGCTGCGCATCGTTTCGTTTTTTTTCGTTCTGTTTTTCTGTTTTTGCTCTTCTTCTCCGATGGCACGTACTGGCCACACCGCCGGTAGCGGTGGTGCTTCTGGTAGTGGTGTTGTTCCACCGATTCTCGATCCGTCTCAACAACCTGGGAATGTTTACTATGTTCATCCTTCTGATGGACCTTCTTCTGTCACAATTACTCCAGTTCTTAGCAATTCCATTTATCATTCATGAGCGCGTTCAATGCGAAGAGCCTTAGGTGGAAAGAACAAATTTGATTTTGTGGATGGATCAATTCCAGTTCCAATGGAATTTGATCCTAGTTTTAAGGCGTGGAATCGTTGTAACATGCGTACACTCTTGGATCATGAACTCTGTAGAAGATTCAATTGCTCAAAGCATTGTTTTTCTGGAAAATGCTATGGACGTATGGAACAAGCTCAAAGAACGTTTTTCTCAAGGTGATTTCATTCGTATTTCTGAACTGCAGTGTGAGATTTTTGGGTTGAAGCAAGATCCACGCTCTGTTTCAGAATTTTTTACTGCATTGAAGGTTTTATGGGAAGAACTTGAAGTTTATCTTCCTACTCCCATTTGTGCTTGTCCTCATCATTGTATGTGTGCTACTAGTGTGATGAATGCAAAGCATCAGCATGAAATCACATGTTCCATTCGTTTTCTTACTGGATATGATTCTTTTGATCTTGTACGATCACAGATTTTGCTGATGAATCCATTACTAACATTGAACAAGATTTTTTCAATGGTAATGCAGCATGACCGTCAGTTCAAAATTGCTCTTCATGTAGATGATTCCAAGATTTTAATCAATTCAGTGGGTAAATCTCAAGGAAGAGGGCGTGGTACTGGTGGTTACAGTGGTGGTTCTTCATTCACACCTGGCAATAAACATGTTTGTTCTTTTTGTGGGAGAAATGGCCACACTGTGGAAACTTGCTATAGGAAACATGGTTTTCCTCCACATTTTGGCAAAAGTCCTGCTATGGTTAATAATTCTTCTCTTGAGATGAATGAAGAAAGGGAGGATTTGGAAGATTCAAAGAGCTGCAAAGACAATGACTATTTTGGCTTTACAAAAGAGCAATATGAACACCTTGTCAACCTGTTACAGACTCAGCAAGGTTCTTCTAGCAAGGTGAATCATGTCACAAATCATGTGACTTCATGTATATCCAGAGTTTCTTACTCTCTGAATCACTCCAATATTGGATCCTGGATAGTTGATTATGGTGCCAGTAATCACATATGCTCTTGTGCAATAATTTTGATTCATATAACCCTATTACACCTGTTCATGTCAAGTTGCCCAATGGCAATATGGCTATAGCTAAGTACTCAGGCACTGTACAATTTCACCAGGACTAGTTGCTAAAAATGTTTTATATGTAGCAGAATTCAATCTTAATCTGCTTTCTGTGCCAAAACTATGTGTTGATAATGGTTGCATAGTTTCTTTTGATAATGATAAATGTTTGATTCAGGAAAGGAGGAGCTTGAAGATGATTGGTTCGGCTGATTTGATTGAAGGATTGTACTTTCTTGCCACACAAGCTTCTCCACAACCTGAACCTGTTATAGCTTCATCTCAAGCCAGCCAGCATAACTCTCCTTTACCTCAAACAGCCTTATGGCACTTTAGACTAGGACATCTATCCAATCATAGGTTGCTTAATATGCAGCAATCCTTTCCTTGTATAACAATTGATAAAAATTCAGTGTGTGATATTTGTCATTACTCTAGACAAAAGAAATTACCTTTTCAGCTCAGTATGAATAAAGCTAATCATTGTTATGAATTGATTCATTTTGATATATGGGGTCCTGTTTCTACTCAGTCAATTCATGGTCATAAATATTTCATCACAACTTTAGATGACTATAGTCGTTTTACTTGGATCATGCTTTGTAAATCTAAATCTGAAGTTCAAAAGTCTGTTCAAAATTTCATTCTTATGATAGAAAACCAGTTTGCTTGCAAAATTAAAATTGCAAGAACTGATAATGGTCCTGAATTTCTTATGCCTGAATTTTATTCTTCCAAGGGCAAAGAACATCAAACAAGTTGTGTGGAAACTCCCCAGCAAAATGGGAGGGTTGAAAGAAAACATCAGCACATATTGAATGTTGCCAGAGCCTTGCTCTTCCAGTCTAAAATTACCTAAACAATTTTGGTCTTATTCTGTTCTACATGCTATATACATCATCAATCGTATTCTCACTCCTCTACTGCAAAACAAATCTCCTTATTTTCTTATATATGGTCACCATTCTGATATCAATGATTTTAAGGTTTTTGGTTGGCTTTGTTATGCTTCAACTTTACAGAATCATAGAACTAAACTGGATCCTAGAGCTAAGAAGTTTGTTTTCTTAGGTTACAAGCAAGGTGTCAAAGGTGCCATATTATTTGATCTGAACAATAGAACTGTTTTTGCTTCTAGAAATGTAACCTATCATGAACATATTCTTCCTTACTCTAACCCAAATCAACCTTTTCAATGGCAATACTACTTCAATCATCCTATCACTCATACTACTGAGCTCCTATCACCACCTACGCCAACACATGCTAGCCATGAGCCTAACATACATAAAGAGTCAGACCCTAACATTTATGAACCTGAGATACAAGTTACTGCTACTGATGACAATAATCTGCAACTACCTCATCCTGTCTTACTTGAATCTCAAGCCATTGACCTTAGAAAGTCCACCAGACACGTACATTGATAAGTGGCAAAATATGATTAAATCCATGTCTTTTACAAAGCTTTTTAGTTACTTGTTGTGCAAGTTACCTTAGGAAAAGCATGGAATTTATGAATAAATGCCAATTATTCTTTATATATCTTATTCTTCCCCATTTGTGTAGGAAAAAGCAAGCCAGGACCTGAAAATATCAAAGATTATTGAAGAATGAATGAAGACTTTCGCTCAGCGAAGTCTTGGCGACAGCTTGGCGAAGTCAGGCAGAGATTTTAAGGAGTTTCTGAAGAGCACTTTCGCTCAGCGAAGCCTTGGCGAGATCTTGGCGAAGGTAGGCAGAGAGTTCAGCTGGAACAGTGTTAGACACTTTCGCTCAGCGATTGCTTGGCGAAAGGTTGGCGAAGTGAGGCAGGGAATTTCTGAAACAGGGGAAGCTGTTTTCGCCCAGCGAAATAGGGATCGCTCAGCGAAATCATCAAGGCGGTTTAATGCTGAAGATGACGTGGCAGATTTCCATTGGGCACTTTTGAAGGTTCGTTGAGCGACGTTACGCATCGCTGAGCGAAATTGTAATTTTCAGTCTTAGTATTTAAAGCTTTTTACAGCTTTTAGGTTAAGAACTTACTATTGTATTGCTTTCATTTTAAACGAAATTCTAGAGATTATTACCAGAGAATAGGGCTAAAAGAAGAGCACTTCAAGGGACAAACAAGGAATCAAAGTTTGGATCATTCAAGGGTTTTTGAGAAATCAAAACCATCATTGATCTTCATCTTTAATCCTACTTTTGTACAGTTGACATGAGAATGATCAACTAAACATCCTTTGTTGGGATTAGAGGTAATAAATCTAGCTAGATATAGTCTATTTGATCATGTAAATATTTGATTTTAGTATTTTTAATATATTGAAAGTTGTTCTTGATATTCAATCTTATTTATGGTTTAGTGCTATTGAAAAATACATTTAAATCTAAGTTTAGAATTCCTTTCTATTAAAACAAGTGTTTTAGACATAGAACTATGTTTTGATAATCACTTAATACATCAATGCTTAATGCTTTTGGATCGTTTAATAGATTGGGAAATCGTCCATTAAACGATGCAATCGATCTCACAATGTTATTTGGACACGAATAAGGTTGTCGAGCGATGTGTGATAATATTGTTAAAACGAGGTTAAAACTAGAATCATTTTTATCATGATCATTAGACCATTATCGATGCTTGATTTATGACTTTGATACCAACGCTTTTATGCCCTATTACTCGTAGTATTTATTTATATTTTTAATGTCGAGTAGTGTAGTAATGAAAAAGATTAAACCCTAACTTAAGACGATAATCGACGTTGAACGGTTTATGATATCGCAATAATCCCTGTGGAACGATATAAAACTTATACTTACTTTTGTACATTAACATACATAAACCCAAACACTTATCTGACTATGTGTGCAATCTTTCAAAAGAATCAATCAAGCAAGCATCTCCAGGTATACTCTATCCCATTAAACATTTTCATTCACTCAACAATGTTTCTGACTCCCACCAGAAGTTTGCTTTGGCAATTACAAATGCTTCAGAACCTAGTAGTTACAAAGAAGCAAGCAATCAAGATTGTTGGGTGAAAGCCATGGAATCTTAACTGAGTGCTTTAAAGCAGAACAAGACATGGATTTTTGTGGACACTCCACCAAACATCAAACCTATAGGAAGTAAATGGGTTTATAAGATAAAGCACAAATCAGATGGGACTATAGAAAGATACAAGGCTAGACTGGTAGCCAAAGGGTACAATCAAGTTGAAGGACTTGATTTTTTTGATACCTTTTCACCTGTAGCTAAAATAACCACTGTCAGAACTCTCATTGCTTTAGCATCTATCAATTCATGGCACTTAAATCAACTAGATGTGAACAATGTTTTCCTACATGGAGATTTGACTGAAGAGGTTTATATGTCAGTTCCACAAGGTGTTACTAGTCCCAAGCCGCCAAATCAGGTTTGCAAGCTGTTAAAATCCCTTTATGGTTTGAAGCAGGCCAGCAGAAAGTGGTATGAAAAATTGACAGGATTCTTACTCAATCAGGGTTACAAGCAATCTACTTCAGATCATTCTCTTTTCACTTTGCATACTGATTCCACCTTTACTGCTCTCCTTGTATACGTGGATGATGTCATCTTGACAGGTGATTCCATGACTGAGATAAATAAAATTAAAGGAGCACTTGATGCAGAGTTTAAGATCAAGGATCTTGGAAAGCTCAAATATTTCTTAGGCATAGAAGTAGCTCATTCCACAATTGGAATCAGTATTTGCCAAAGAAAATATTGTCTTGATCTCTTGCATGATACTGGGTTGCTTGGTGCCAAACCTGTTCCAACACCTCTAGATCCTTCTGTCAAATTACATCATGATACTTCAAAGCCTTTTGAGGACATACTAAGCTACAGAAGACTTGTGGGAAAACTATTGTACCTTACTACTACCAGACCTGATATAACATTTGTAACCCAACAATTGAGTCAATTCTTAACTGCTCCAACCATTACTCACTATGACACAGCTTGCAGGGTGGTTAAATACCTCAAAGGTACACCTGGTCAAGGATTGCTTTTCAGAAGAGATTCCACTTTACAACTACTTGGGTTCACAGATGCAGATTGGGCAGGATGTGTTGATTTTAGAAGATCAACCTCAGGATATTGTTTTGTTCTTGGTTCTTCTCTGATTTCATGGAGAGCAAAGAAACAACACACAGTTGCCAGAAGTTTGTTTGAAGCAGAATATAGAGCCCTTTCTTTTGCTAGTTGTGAATTACAATGGCTTCTTTATCTTCTTCAGGATCTGAAAGTGACATGCTGCAAGTTGCCAGTTTTGTATTGTGACAATCAAAACACCATTCACATAGCAGGAAACCCTGTGTTCCATGAAAGAACAAAACACCTGGAGATAGACTGTCATTTTGTTAGAGAGAAGTTGCAGCAGGGTCTCTTCAAATTACTCCCCATTAAGTCTCAGTCACAACTTGCTGATTTCTTCACCAAGCCATTACCACCTAAGAGTTTTCACTCCTTTCTATCCAAGCTTAACATGCTTGACTTGTACCATGCTAAGCTTGAGGGAGGGTGTTAAACTATATGAACCAGAGTCTGAAGGTTCAGACAGAGTCTGAAGGTTCAGACGCAGGTTCAGCTTCTGAACCAGAGTCTGATGTTCAGGTTCTGAGTCAAAGTCTTAGCTTGCCTCTCAAGTTTCCTTACCGTGTACTAGCTCTAGGAGATTCTTATCTTAGATGGAAGTTTGTTACAGTTTGTTAGAGATTGTTATACTATATATAACTGTCTTGTAACTAACTCCATTCAATTCAATGAATCTCAGATTTTCTCTCTTTCTTCTTCCTTTTAGCTTCTGCATTTACTCTGTTTTCTCCATGGATATGGTGAAGTTTATGAATAAGTGTAAAACTCGATATATATATATATATATATATAATAAGTGTAAAACTCGTTTAATTTTTATGTGATCAGCAAAGCAATGACACTAACCAAAGTATTCACTGGATATGGTAGAATGAAGAATAGTGTCTCCATTGTTTTTTATTGAAAGTGAGTCATCATCTTTGTTCTGTTGGTGACCATGAAGACAAAAGAAAGCATCTCTTTTTCCATGAACAGCTGCGAAGAAAAGAGGAGTTTCGCTTTCAAAATTTCGATACGAAATGAGGATAGGATCTCTTTTAGCTATGTTGTTGCAAATGTATACATTCCCAAGCTCTGCTGCAACATGAAGGGGGGTATTTCCCTTCGAGTTTTGCGTTCTTAGGATGTTCCTGCACACGTCTTGGCATATGTTATCTAACAAGGCTGTCACAAAGCATGTTTGGCTCACATACACAGCAATGTGTAACACTGTGTCTTCTGCTTTTGTGATCTTTGCCTCCAATACTTCAGGGGTTTTCTCATATGACTCTAAAACTTCTCTCTCCATTGCCCTCTCATGGCATGATTAAACAAACTTTCAAACTCAATTTCAGCCATTTTAAGAGCTAGCCAACCTCTCTCTATTTTTTTTTCCAAGATGAATGTATTGATATATATGCCTAGCAAGTTTTGTAGTGGTTAGAACATACGTGTGTGTGATTGAAGAGCTTTATTAGTACTTATATATAGAGAGAAAACTAGTCACTTTGCATATTATTTTATTGTTTTCATATTCACAAAAGAATGTGTTGAAGTAAGCTTGTCGAAAGTAAAAAGAATGTGTAAGGATTAAACTCACTCTAAAGGGTAAAATAAGTAATCTAAATATTTGGCAAATAAACTGGTCGTTGATATTGTTCTCATTTGAAAACACGAGTCTAGGTCATCGTTGTCTTTCTAAGTCAGTGACCTAGACTTATGTTTTTACACAAGCATAGTAAATTATCGCGTACGTTGAAATATAAACAATATTGATGATTAAATTACTTATTTTACTATGTAAAGGGATTGCTCAATTTAGAAATTCAAATTTACATGTGTAGTTGTCTATATACAACAATTTACACGTTTCAAGAGCCAGGAGTAGTTAAAAAGTTAAATAAGAATATAGAATGAAGTGGAAAACATGACAGGCAACAGTTATAGCGTTGTTATAGATTGACTTTTGGAGCATTGTTCATGTGCTGCACAGTCTAAATTCACTTAATTTACTTGCTTTTCCTTTCGGTGTAAGACAGGCATTTTTGTTTACGAAGGGTATTAGGATTCCAACTTACTTTGTGCAAGCATTTAGGTTAATACACATAATATCACTTTTACCACATTAAGGATATTATATTTATGGTCAAATATCATTGGTCCTTTAAGTTTGACAAGAATACCGGATTAGTCTTTTAAGTTTTTTAAGTTTTAAATATGTCCTTTAAGTTGTTAATTTAATGCACTTATTTAAAGTTTTTAAAGTTTTTAAGTTTTAAATAGGTCCTTAAAAGGGTAACGGTGTAATAAATTAACAACTTAAAGGACTTATTTGAAACTTAAGAACTTAAATGACTAATCTGGTATTTTTGTCAAACTTAAAGGACCAAAAGAGGTATTTGGCCTATATTTATCTTTATTTTTGAAGTTGTTGTTTGCTTCTTCTAACTTTATATCTATGAATATACTTTTCTTTTTGGCTTTGCATTGTAAAAAAACCAAAGTAAAAAAAAAGAGAAATATATAGGTTTGATTTTCCCAACAAGATATGTTCACCTAATTCACATTTATATTTTCTAACCCCGTTCTTTTTGAAACTATTGTTGCCTTGTAGTTACCTACTTAGTTGCACATGAACAGTCGAAAAGGTCAATTTGGATATCGCCAGTGAAACTCAGAAGTTTGGAGAATGTGGATGATGAGGTATCTGTAGAGGATCGATCGTCAATGCAAGGACAACTGGTCAATCTGCGGATCACTGAGGAGGTTATGGATCAAAGTGGTGGTGATAAGAAGCAACTAGTTCTAGTAATGGCTTCCTTTAGTTTGTATGTGAATCAAGTTCTTAAGCTTTTATGAATTTTAGTTGGTGTCTATAAATTTAGTGATGTCATTAGTCCGATTGATGAATATTGAATAAGTAGAAGTGTAAACACAATGATAATGATTATATATTAATGGAGTCTAATGAAAATTAAACTCTTGTTTGTATATGTTGGATTAATGAAAGTGTACACAATGTTATAAGCATACAAATTTAAAATTATCATTGCCATATACTCTTCCTAAATTATAAAATATGACATAGCCGAGACACTTAAATTTTAGTCTCATTGTGTTATATTGAGATACCTAGTAAAAGACCCGTGTTTTCGCACGGGTCACGTAACATTGCAATAATTATATAAAAATAATTAGATTTCTAATATTGTAGAATGTTTATAGATATTAAATGAAAATTATGAGTATTAATGTAATGTTTCTATTAAATATTTTTTTCTTATATATACAAAAATTTGTTTTTTTTAAAGATTATACAAAAATTTGTTAAATAGTTGAGTAACAACAATTATGGATTTTATTTGCTTATATATACCAAAACAAATATTTATATAGATATATGAGAAAGTTGATATGATAAAATTTTAAAAACTCATGACTATTTTCAATAACAAATTAATGTAGTGTTTTTATTAAATAACTTTTTATATGCAAACGTCTGTTCAATGTTTGCACCGCACCCATTGCAGATTTTATGTACTTATATCTGCATAAACAAATTTTTATATACATATATGAGAAAGACAATATGATAAATTTTTGAAAACTCATGACTATTTTCAAAATCAAAATTAATTTAGTGTTTCTATTAAATAACTTTTTATTTTACATTCAAAAGATTGTTCAATGTTTGCAGCACACTCGTTGTAGATTTTATGTACTTATATCTGCATAAACAAATTTTTATATACATATGTGAGAAAGTCGATATGAAAAATTTTTGGAAACTCATGACTATATTCAAAATATCAACATTAATGTAGTGTGTCTATTAAAAAAATCATTTTATATTTCAAACACAGTTAAATATTTAAACCTCACTCGTTGAGGATTTTATATGCTTGTGTATCCAGAAAAAATTATATGTACCGGTTTGTGATAGTCGATTTGATAACATTTTGAAAACTCGTGACTATTTTCAAAATATCAACATTAATGCAATGTTTCTATTAATTAAATTTTTATTTTATAATGCAAAACACCGTTCAATGTTTGCACCGTTCTCATTGGAGATTTTAAATGTTTATATCTGCCTAAACAAAATTTATATACATACATGAGAAAGTCGATATGATAAAATATTGAAAACTCATGATTATTTTCAATATATAAACATCAATGTAGTGTTTCTATTAAATAAATTTTTATATGCAAACGACTGTTTAATGTTTGCACCGCACCTGTTGCAGATTTTATGTACTTGTATCTGCATAAACAAATTTTTATATACATATATGAGAAAGACGATATGATAAATTTTTGAAAACTCATAACTATTTTCAAAATCAAAATTATTGTAGTGTTTATATTACATAACTTTTTATTTTATATGCAAAAGAATGTTCAATGTTTGCAGCACACTCGTTGTAGATTTTATATACTTATATTTGCATAAACAATTTTTTATATACATATATGAAAAAGTCGATATGAAAAAAATTTGGAAACTCATGACTATATTCAAAATATCAACATTAATGTAGTGTGTCTATTGAAAAAAATCATTTTATATTTAAAACACAGTTAAATATTTAAACCGTACTCGTTGAGGATTTTATATGTTGGTGTATCCAGAAGAATTTTTATGTACCGATATGTGATAGTCGATATGATAAAATTTTGAAAACTCGTGACTATTATCAAAATATCAACATTAATGCAATGTTTCTATTAATTAAATTTTTATTTTATATGCAAAATACCGTTCAATGTTTGCACCGCACCTGTTGCAGATTTGATGTACTTATATCTGCATAAAAAAAAAAATTATATACATATATGAGAAAGTCGATATGATAAAATTTTGGGAACTAGTGACTATTTTCAAAATATCAACATTAATGTAGTGTGTCCATTAAATTAATTCTTATTTTATATTTAAAACACCATTAAATATTTAAACCGCACTCATTGATGATTTTATATGTTTATATATGCAGAAGAAAATTTTTATGTATCGATATGTGATAGTCGATATGATAAAATTTTGAAAAACACGTGACTGTTTTCAAAATATCAACATTAATGTAGTGTTTCTATTAATTAAATTTTTATTTTATAAGCAAAACATTGTTCAATGTTTGCACCACTCCCATTGCAGATTTTAAATGTTTATATATGTAGAAACAAATTTTATATACATATATGAGAAAGTCGATATGATAAATTATTGGAAACTCGTGATTATTTTCAATATATAAACATCAACGTAGTGTTTCTATTAAATAATTTTTTACTTTATATGCAAAACATCATTCAATGTTTGCTGGATGAACATAAAATTAAGGAGATCATGAGTTTTAATAAGGACAATTATTAAATTTTTCTGAACTTCGATTTTTATATATTGTTAGTAGATAGTTATCCTTGGAAAATGGTTACACTTGTGTTAATTTTTTAAAAAACAAATAAATTAGTTTCATAGTTATTCGTGAAAATTAGTTACACTTGTGATTATCCGTAATTAATTTTTTAAAAAACAAATAAATTAAATTTTGCAAAATGATTGTTATGCACATAAAATTAAGGAGATCATGAGTTTTAATAAGGACGATTATGAAATTTTGTTGGACTTCAATTTTTATGTATTGTTAATAGATGTATGTATAAAAATTCATTTAGTCTCGGTAAGCATCATAAATTAGATGCTTAGGTCCGTTGGAAAATGGACAATATCATGAAAGCATGCAATTAAAATGTTATCTGCACCTCCTCATATAGTGACTACACTAGATCTACCACCATCCAGCGCCAATGACTTTTAAGTTTTGTGATCTGTTTCTTCTGCTTGATTCAGTTGGGGATCCTCTTTCCTGGTGAAGAGTTGGCATGTGCTTCATTTTTTGTTGTTGTTGAGTGTCGTTTAGTTTCTGCTTTGGAGGATTATTATTGAGCTTCAGGTCTGTCTCGCCTCAGGGGATAGCAGATTGGGGTGTGGGTTTCTTGGTGTTGAAGCATGCTGGGTGTGTGTGGCTTTTTTGGTTGGTTTGGTTGTGCCCCTTGTGCCTCTGCATTTCTTGCGTCACCCGTTTTAGATCTCTGTCGGTTCTCAAATCCACCATCGCAAGTTTGGTCGGGTTTGGGTGGTTGGTTGAAGGTGATTGAGGGTTTCAAGGTTCTTTTTGCACTGGTTAGATTCGGTTTTGGTGGGCGTGGTTGCGGTTTTCAAAATGCGGGTTCGTGCCTCCATCTCGCCGGAGGGTTAGGGGTTGTTTAGGAAGGTGGTGGTGCCGTCGTGGCATTGCCTTCTAGCTGGGCCCATCTTCGATATGGTTCTCTTTTCGCCACCACACCACCACCACGATTGATTGCCTTAGTGATATGTATCTGAGTTTTGGTGGGCCGATTGCTTTTGCTTTGAGATCCCCGGGGGGGGGTCAAATGTTAGATTTAAGATTTTGGGCACTGTTGACTGCCATAGTTATATGTTTCTGGGTTTTGGTGGGATGATTGATTTTGCTTCAAGATCAGGAGTCATATTCAAAATTCAAGATTCTGGGTTTGTTATGGTGTCTTCTCTAGCGGACTGGGTTGAGCGGTGACTCGAAAGAGCGCTGATCTAGGGTGTTAGAGGGAGTAACTCCTTTCAAGATCTGAGCTCTTTGTTCACGGTGGTTCTTTAGAGTGACATGTGTTTTTTAGGTGGTATGTGTTTGCCGCCGTCGACTTTTTAGGTGCTTCTGTCCGGCCTGCGCTTATTCTGGAGGTATTGAGTAGGGACTGTTTTGCTTTGTTTTTTCAATTGGTGGTGGAATCCGAAAGAGTGGCTTGAATAAGTGATTTTAGGTGTTTATATGGGCTCATATGTGGGAAAACAGAAACATAGGTGCTATTGCATGAGTTTTGGTTAGTTTGGTGGTTATTTTGGAGGTGTTTTGGTGTAAGCAGCATATGCTATTTGTTTGGAAGTTGCTTTTGTAGGCACTTGCGATGGAGTTCGACGATTTGACATAAGATTGTTTATGTTAGGTGGTTGATCTTGGAGTTGGCTCTAGTTTTGGTGTTTAGTTTTATTCGTTTCGATGTTAGCCCTCTATTGGGAGGTGTCTTTTGTTGGATTGTCAAATTTTGTCTTTGATGTACGAGGTGTAGGGGATTCCTTTTGGGTGTTCCACATATATACGACACCCTTTGTTTGCTGTTTCAATCTTTTTTGTCTTGAACATGGATTTGGTTTTTAATAATTTTTGTTGTTTAAAAAAAGAGCTATTGTTTTACCAACATTTCACAATTTGTGAGGTTAGAAATAAGAAAGTACAAGTAAAATATTTTTACTCTTATCGAGTATGATATTGTGTTACGAAGGTACATATGATTAAATGTAATTACTCTTGTAATGGGCTACTCCTACATGTAATTACTTGTTGAATTTATGTGGACACTTTATGAATATTATGAAATTAACAACTCATTGACAGAACCACACACTTATATACATGAGTATTGTAACTCATATTGGTTTGAATAATCTTTTCATATTTTGGGTTAATGAGAGTTTATTATAGCTTTTTTTAAATGCTTGGGTCATTGTTATGGAACGCAAGTCTTCAATATGTATGATTTATTTTCCCTATCGGATTAAATTTTTGCAGTGTCAAAACTTACTTTTCAACATAATTGAAATTTTAATATTAAAACTATACATACTAGTAATTGATTATTGTTATCCAAGTGGAAGACTATTTCACCTAAAAAACTTGAGAATTAGTAATTGATTATGGATTAACAATAATCAATTATTATAAATTATTCTCAATATAAATTATGGTCTATTGTATTTTTTTTTATTTGAAATGATGGTCTATTGTGTTAAGCACTTATTAATTGATGAATATGTAGGTTGAGCTATGTTTCTAAATGGGTTGTGATGTACTTAACCATTTAGTTAAACCCAATGAGAATAGTTTAACCTAAACGACAATTATGTTGGTTCATCCTCTTATGGTTGCTCTCTCATCGTTTGTCTCTAGAATCCATAAAAATTACACATTTCATTCTTGATCTATATTTCTGTTATGAATTATAAATATGCTATGATTTGTATCTATTGATTAATTACTAACCGTGAGAAATTCCAACGCAAGATATCTCTACACCTAACTACATAGACTAATCCTTTACATTAGATAAAATTGTGGCAAAATTCTCTAAAGACACAAATTTCATTTGATGGTTTTTTACTTATATTTAATTACGATGAATGTTTTTTTAGCCGTTGAATTACGGTGAATGTTAATAAGTGCCTTAGACATTAATTAAAGTATTGCAAAAAATAAGTTTGTATAAAAAGTGATGTAATTATTACATGAGTTTAAAGACAGTGGATTGACAGTTCAAAACAACTTTACAAATAATCAATCAAATCATTTAGAATTGACACATAAATTAAAAACATTAATTGATGTTTCAATTTTAAATATTTTAATTAGCTGTGTGTGCAAAATTTGTTACATTAACAAAGGTAACACCTTCTATTTCCACGTTTTTTTTTTAATCTATTCCTTAGCCAATGTTTGATTGTCCATTAAAACGACAGTGTATCACATCACATTCCAACCCGAACGGAAACAAACCCTAAAATCTTGACAATGGCGGTGGCGACGCGGAGTCGACGGCGCATGATGGCGGAAGCAACGGCGGAGTCACCGACTACGATTCTCCCGGAGGAAGTGATGATTGAAATCCTTTATAGGGTTGAATTGAACAATACTCTACAATTGAGATGTGTTTGCAAATTGTGGAAATCGCTAGTTCTTGATCCTCAATTCGTGAAGAATCACCTTTTCAAATTGCTCACTGATATCACTGTTCTATTTTCTAAGGCCGCGGAACAGTTCAATGCTTTCAAATCGCAGCATCTTATAGATAACCCGGTCATGCCTCAAGAACAAGATGACGATGATGATGTTGAAGATGGCGAAGAAGCAGCACAAGAAGATGACGAAGAAGAAGAAGAAGACAATGCTGCTGCCGAAGAAGGCGATGCTGCTGATGAAGAAGAAGAGAATGTTGTTGATGCTGAAGAAGAAGAAGAAGAAGAAGAAGAAGAAGAGAAACATTGGTTGATGACTACACTTGCTCATTTGGATGGTGTTTTGGTAAATGTTCGGTCTCTCAAAGGGGATTTGAAATTTATCAAACTTGATACTCAAATGCAAGCTGTGGAGGATAGAATGAAGTGTCTCCGAAGCTTTATGCGAATTTATCTCAAGTCAGAAACATCTTCATCTTCATCTTCATCTTCATCCTCTCACTTCTGATTACTCTCTTTTGAAATGTTGCAACTGATTTTTAATTAGTGCTTTTGGAATGGATTAGTTAGTTGTTGAATTTGAACTACTTTATTGTCTTCTTGCTATGATAACTGCAGTCTGCAGAACCTATTCTTGCTATCTCTTAATGTGAAATGTAAATTATTAATTATGTTTCCGGCAATATTATAAAGACGGTGCACTATATGATGTAAAGTTGTTTTACACCCACGTCCAATAAGAACTCACCACATTGTCATATAAGTCTAATTTGTAACCGTTTTTAAAATAACTCCCAAATACTACATTCTCATTGTGCGTAAGTGGCACTAGTAGTTCTTAATGAGGTTAATCTGGATGTGGAAAAGTGGTACGTGTTCCAAATTTCTTGGAGGAGTCTGGCACCTTCGAAGGTAGTGGCTTTCTCTTGGAAGATACTTCTTAATAGAATTCCGTCTAAAATTAGGTGGTTTGGATGGAGGGTTGTGTTTTGTGTGTCAGGAATGAGGAATCTGCATTACATTCGTTCCTTCATTACAGCTATTAGACTGAAATGTTGGATATTGCATACCGACACTCGGAAGTTGGATGATTTTGATACAGTTATTGGATGAAGGTTATGAATCTGATGGAACTCAAGTTTTGGAGAATGTGGATGATGAGGTACCTGTAGATAATTGATCATCAGTACAGGGACAGTGGTCAATCTGCGGATCATGAGGAGTCGAGGAGGTTGCGGATTGAAGTGGTGGTGATAAGAAGCAGACTAGTTCTGGTAATGGTTTCCTTTAGTTTCTAATTGTATGTGAATCAAGTTCTTAAGCTTTTATGAGTTTTAGTTGGTGTCTATAAATTTAGTGATGTCATTAGTCTGATTGATGAATAGGAAGATTGAACCTTAAGTATTACTGTTTTAGCTGGTGTCTATAAATTTAGTGATGACTATAAATTTAGTTGGTGTCTTTGTTACTGTGTTGTGATTTATTTGCAGATATTGAAATGATTAGTACTTTAAAGTATTATAGTATGATGAATTGGAGGTATCCTATGTGATGTGTTCATATTTCATAATGTTATGCTCCTAGTGTTTATGAAAGTGCTTGCCAATCGAAATTTTGAGCTGAATTTAACTTTTAAGTTTTTAATCTATTTTATTTTGTTGGACAAGATTACACTCAACCAAGCTCACCTCTAATTACTGCAATACCAACAAGATAAGATGAAATTGTGCTATGATATTCTTGTAACATCACTTAAATATATGGTAATGTACTAAAGTTAGTGCACAATGAGAACCAAAAGTGCCTCATAAATTTGCCATTGCCTAACACTTAAAAACCAAGACAGACATAATCTGAAAGTGTTTATTGTTAGGAGATATCTAAAGGGATTTGATTTTACTATTACTACTCGTGAAAGAACAAGGTTAACTTAAAACTAATGATGAAGCAGCTAGTGAAAGAACACTTTGTAGCTGCGCTGAGGAACCTTCCGACACATAGCCAAACTCAGATCAAAGTACAGAGGGAGTTGGACCAAGGCAAAAAAGGACACAGGCAGACATGTTGCAGCATATATGGGATAAACTGCAAATCTCAGCTGGGCTTCAACAATAAAGAAATGTCCTGCACAGAATGAGACCAAAACAGATGCTATAGATGTGAAGAGTGTAGTCAACCCTACAAGAAGCTTTCTTGGTAAGTCAATAACAAAATCTTTTTCTTCAAACCGAGATGTGAGTATGGAAAGAAACAAAATGAGGGCTGTGACAGAGGAGCAAAGTGCAACAAGTGATGCTATAGCATAGAGTTTGAAAGCAGGTTTTTTTAGCAGTAGTGGTATACCGGATTCTTGATTAGGACCACCTGGGATAGCTGTTGAGGTTGTGAATGCAACAGTTGCAACAAGTGCTGCTACCACTGAGCAAGATTCTGCAGTTTTGGTGAGCCATTTGCCACCTTCTTTTACAAGTGGTGCGTGTGTATCAATGAAGACTTGCTTTGCTGTTTTCCCATCCTTATTATAACGCTCATAGAAATTAGGCGGCATGGAGTTCTTAACAAGCTGAAAAACACAAACATTATGAGTAACTAGAATATTTTACTTTACCAATCGGCAATTTAATTAACCAGATTACAATGAAATCCACTTTACACAAGACAAACTTATATATATATATATATATATATATATATATATATATATATATATATATATATATATATAGTATTTTGGTCTGAGTGGAACTTGACTCAAATTCCTTAATCAATGTCTCGTTTTGTGGATGGAAAAATGTAATCAGATTCGCAAAGTTGGTAATACTTCGCACCAATAACATGATCAACAAAAATGATAAGCTAGTTTGTGAAGATTTCTAATCTATTAGGAGGATAAATATTCAATACCTTGTACCACTTGTATTCCCACTGCATTTGCATTGCAGCACCAGGCACACGCCAAGGCTTAAACCTCCTATAAGCAGCAGCAAGATGCAATGCACTGTTACCATTGATATCAACTTGACGAAATGCAGTTTCTTTGATTACACTCCTCTTATTTAACAAACTGTATACATGAGGTTGCCTATTTTCTATGGCCAAAAGAACTACATTCTTGTTCTGACTGTCCACATCTTGAATAGCCACAGGATACATATCTAGAATCTTCTCAATCATTTCAGTCACTCCCATCTTTGCTGCAATTAAAATTGGTGACACCATTCTCCTTTTCTCAATAGCTTCATTTTCTGTATTGCTCTTTATTTTACCTATGTTATCACCACCACCATTCTCTTCAACATGAGGACTTGGTCCTGTGAAATCATACTTGTATAAAGAAGCACGTTGAATCAGTTCATTCATTACTTGCTTAGCTCGAATGTGTTTTTCCTTCCTCCTTTGGATTTTCTCTACCCATGTTGCTCCTATGTCAATACCATTCAGTTAAACAAAAAAATCACAGGCATTTCCTAATTCTTATATGGATGGATTAAATATTTTCTCTTCCCTACAAATATACTAGTTTTTATTAACCATAATCTATAGAATATAGACCATATAAGGACTAACTTTAAAGTGAAGAAATATTGGCAAATAAAATACACAAGTGAAGAAATATTAAGTTTTAGGGGATCAATAAAACCAAACTTTCTTATGCCTAAGCGCGCTGAATCAGTTCATTCATTACTTGCTTAGTTCGAATGTGTTTTTTCCTTCCTCCTTTGGATCTTCTCTACCCATGTTGCTCCTATGTCAATACCATTCAATTAAACAGAAAACTTCACAAGTGTTTCCTAATTCTTATATGGATGGATTACATATTTTTTCCCTTCAAATATACTAGTTTTTTTTTTTAAGGATATACTAGTTTTTATTAGTCTTATAGAATATAGACCATATAAGGACTAATTCTAAAGTGAATAAATCAATTTTCGGGATTGAAAAATCAATTTTTCTTATGCCTAAAGGACTAAATTTGTTTTACAGGGACTAAAACCGAAAAATGTTATATCTCCAAGGACGACAAAGATATTGAAGGCTTTGTATCTCAACAAAGAAAAGACTATTGCATGGTTATTCTGTGTACTTACCGACGCCGAAAATGATTAGGAAGGCCTTCATTGCAAGGATTAGAAGTCGGATCATGGATTCCCAATTGGGTGGGAACCAGTGATTTTTCTTTTCTTTCTTTGCTTGCTCTTGCACTACAAATACATAAACATGGATGTTATCTCAAATTTACTAACTCACAAAAAAAATTCTAAAATTTACTAAAATTGGAAACTTTCACTTGCAGCTAATACTAACATGCATGCCATATACTAAATGAAAATAAAGAACTAGAAACCTTTGTATGGTTACTGATCTGTAAAAGATGAAATTCAATTGCGGTCTATGCAGACCACAGTAGAGGACATGATATTAATGTTTGAGGTCTCTGCAATCACATTCTAATCATGATCGCAATTACAAACACACCAATCACATTTATCTGTAATTTTTTTTTTATATTTGCAACCACAACTACGATTTAAAATCATCCACGAAATGAAAACTACTAGTAACCATTAATTTACAATATTTGAAATGGCTTTATACATGTTGAAACATTTTGATTTATGTTCAGTAGAGTTTACAATACTCAAACACACTCTACATCAACTACTCCGGTGGTTTAGACGGTAGGACTAGCAACATGGTTTACAAGAGGAAATTATAATACCAGATTTTCGCGAGCAATTGTTCTCTTCATCACTAGTTGCAGCAGCATTTGTATTTTTTCCTGTTGCTGTAATATAATAGAAAAATAATAGACAAGTTAGGCTTGTAATATACTGGCTATATAACTATAAGGAAAAAAAAATCAACCGAGTAAAAATTAAACGAAACAAGATTGACATACTTGTTACTTTAAAGCCACTAATCAACAAAGATATGAAGGTCATGCATGTTCCATAGTTCAATGGATAGTGATGAGAAGTCTGAGTGTGTGCTTCGTTAATATGGTCATATCTTTCTTCCTTGTCTTCATCAACCATTGAACCTGACAATGACACAAACACCTGTTATCATAACTTACAAGGAAAATGTTAAGGCATGAATTTTCTCACTTGTTAATGTGAATTACTGGAAGAGCTTAGTCTTGAATTTTTTATGCACTGTCGATATAAAACTTTTTACATTGTCGATCAATCACAAATCATTCTTTATATAACTTTTAAGTTAGATAGGATTAAATTCAAACATGTTTAATGATCATTATCAGTGTGTGTGTGTATATATATATATATATATATATATATATATATATATATATATATATATATATATATATATATCAATTAAATCCTTATTGAAAATGACTTGAGTTCACTTTATACTAATGAAATCTTCACACTTTTGAATTTTATAAAAAAAATAAATTGAACTATTTTAGATATGCTTTAATTTGAGCCCACGTTACTTGGTTGTTTCTTGTATCCATGCCTGCAGCATACATTCCTCACATTATAAAATAAAATCATGTGAGACCAAATATAATAATCATATAAAATAATGTGGGAAAACCTTGTTGAAAAGAAAGAATATATTAAAGAAAACCTTGTAAATGGTGTTACTTACAAGTGTAAATGATACGATCAATCAACTCCATCCTTGTGCAGCTTCTGAAACAATTAGGCTTCCTGGCAAGAATATGCAGAGGTGATAATCCATCATGGTTTACAGCATTCACAAGCTTTGGGTACATTCCAATTATTTGAAGTGCCAAACCTACATATAAATTCATTAGACTAGTACACTCAATTAAATTGAAAGAAATTAATATATAGAAGTTGAGTCAGATAATAATGAACTTGGCCATATTTCATAAAATAAATTGCTTGATATATAATAAGAGTTTAATAACTGTGCTACATAAACTTGTTTTAGTATAAAATTCAATCATATTTTATCATCTTGTGGTATTTTAGTCATTTTCCTATGAGGATTCGAACTTCGATTTGACATGTAGGAGTCTAGCCACTTCTGCTTAGCAATGTCTCACAATGATAAAATATGATTCTGATATAAGTGTAAAACTCGTGTAATTTTTATGTGATCGGAAGAGCAATGACACTGACCAAAGTATTCACTGGATATGGTAGAATGAAGAATAGTGTCTCCATTGTTTTTGATTGAAAGTGAGTCATCATCTTTGTTCTGTTGGTGACCATGAAGACAAAAGAAAGCATCTCTTTTTCCATGAACAGCTGCCAAGAAAAGAGGAGTTTCGCCTTCGAAATTTCGATAGGAAAGGAGGATGGGATCTCTTTTAACTATGTTGTTGCAAATGTCTACATTCCCAAGCTCTGCTGCAACATGAAGGGGGGTATTTCCCTTTGAGTTTTGCATTCTTAGGATATTCCTGCACATGTCTTGGCTTATGTTATCTAACAAGGTTGTCACAAAAATTGTTTGGCTCACGTATACAGCAATGTGTAACACTGTGTCTTCTGCTTTTGTGATCTTTGCCTCCAATACTTCAGGGTTTTTCTCATATGACTCTAAAACTTCTCTCCATTGCCCTCTCATGGCATGATTAAACAAACTTTCAAACTCAATTTCAGCCATTTTAAGAGCTAGCTAACCAAGCTTTCCAATGGTTAGAACATTGTGTGTGTGAGATTGAAGAGCTTAATTACTTATCTTCATTCTTTATTAGTACTTATATATAGAGAGAAAACTAGTCACTTTGCTTATTATTTTATTGTTTCCATTCACAAAAGTATATGCTGAAGTAAGCTTGGAGGAGGAAGTTAAAAGAATATGTAAGGATTAAATTAACTTTAAAGGGTAAAATAAGTAATGTAAGTATTTGACAAATAAATCTGTAGTTGATATTATGTGCACATTTACAGCAAATTATAAATGTCTTGAAATATAAACAGTTTCTTCACTCTATTCATCCCCGCCAGTACAATTCATATGGTAAAAGATTGCAGGGATATTTGATATGCTAAGACGTGAGTTTGAATCCTTAATTTCTCACTTATGTGCATTTAATGTGTGCGAGTTTTGCAGCAGGACAGTTTGAAACCAAAAGATAAATAAAATTACTTGCTCTATCCTCTAAAGGGATTACTCAATTTAGAAGAGTTATAAATCAAATTTACATGTTTCAAGAGACAACAGTAGGTTAAAGAATGAAATCAGAATATAGAATAAAGTGGAAAGCATGACATGCAATAGCTATAGGGTTGTTTTATATACATTTTGGAGCTTTATTCCTGTGCTGCACTGCTAAATTACAAACATTACACATTTCCTCCCTTAATTAATTTACTTTTCCTTTCAGTGTAAGATAAGCATTTTTGTTGATGAAGGGGACTTGGATTCCAACTTACTTTGGGCAAGCCTTTAGGTTAATGCACTTAATATCTCTCTCACTTATACTTAATTAAGGATATTATATTTAACTTTATTTTTTAAGTTGTTGCTTAATTTTGTTAACATTATGTGTATGAAGATACTTTGCTTTTTGGCTTTGTATTGGCGTACATAGTTGCACATAAACTATTGAAAAGATCAAATTTGGGTTAAAACTAACTTTTACTGCAAAAGTAAGCATCTCCTTGCTTCCATTTGGGTTTGCATATATCTCCATTAGAAAATCAAACAAGAGCCTAAATTCAACAACTATGTTATTTGATTGAACATCAAAATACAAACATTATATGTGCCACTGTATATATTAATCTTTAACTTACAAAAAAAAAAAAGAAATAGATCATTTGGTGTTTTGCTCCACCAAAAAAAAAACATAACAACGTTAATTATTAAAACTGATATAAATCAAACCAAACAAATATAAACTCCAGCCATTACATTTTGGATAGAAAATTAATTTTTCTTTGCTGTCATGAATCATTTGTAAACTCTATGGATGAAAAATGGAACCACGTGCAAATGCTTGTCATTACAGTCAGTGTCTTGCCAAAACTATTGCCTGCAATAGCAAGCAATGTGGCCTTTTTGTCCCTTCATAGATTTTTAACATAGAAATTTATTAAATGAACTATGTTTTATTATAATAAGAAAAATGTATTAAAGTTTCTGTTTCTCTTGCTTTCCTACATATTACAGATCAAAGAATGATTTTGTTCATCCACCTTCTCTAACTTTTCTTTTAATAATTTATTGATTCTGTTTTGTTGCTATTTAGGTATAATCCTTCTTTCTTTGCAGTTTAATTTGTTATGTTACGCTTGCTACACTAAGCTAAAGCTTGACTTTTACAATTTCATATTGCAATATAACCCTAATTCTTTCTATTGCACTTGAATATGCAATTAAATTATTGGCATGATGCCAAGGGAATTTCAACAATACATCCTACAACAGAATGTTATTCTATGAAGTTGGTCGATGTCTTTACGGACCAAATCGGCTACAATGTCTTCTTGATTGGACTTCGCGGATGAGGTTGTTGTGTGTGTGATAACTTCACTACTCATTTCTGAATACATTTCTGTGTGATAATCATTTTGCTGCTGCCATTCTTAGATTCAAATGTACATTTGTATCTCGTGCTTACTACAAACAACTACTTATGTCTTATTCACATTCCTATTTCTACACATTAATTTTGACGCTATCTTACACTAAGCTCATAATTGTCGAATGTCACTTGTGCATTGTGCAGGGCTATAACTAGTAGATCGACAAACTCAAGGTTTGTATTAGACAATAGACACTATGATAGAAAGCTGACATGCAGGTAGGTACAAAGAATATCCATGAAGATGTTTTCTTTCAGAGGAGATTCATGCTGGGTTCTCATTAATAGAGACCTGAAGTCTCCAAGTCACATACTGGATATACATATAGTTGATTCCCATAGCAATTCCAAAACCAAAAATTGTTGAAAGTAGTATCGAAAAAATTGGCGCCAAATGCAACTGCAACAAAGTAAGTCACAAAGCATTAGCACATCAAGGGTAAACTTAAAGACATTCAAATAATCACAGGATAATATATTGAAAATTGATTGCATACTTTTCCAAAAGGATGCCAATGTAATTTAAGTTATGATTTAGTGATTCAATCATTTTTTACCTAAAAAAGATGTGTGCAAAAAAGTGAGGGTTTTATCACTATTGTGCGTTAAATAAACAAGAAAAGATACAGTAACACACAAATTTGATATTGAAATTTGACATCAATTTAAATGGTTAATGCAATACAAATATGTGGTTATGTTCAGTTAATGACTAACGTGGTGCACATGCATACAGTACATACATGCAAAGTTGCAAGAAGATATAAGCATCAACTCGGGAAATTAAGGAAGGCAAGAGTCATTGCCATTTAGTAGGCATGCGATTTATCTAGCATTAATCCTGGGAAACAATAACAAGAAATCTCAACATTCTAACTCACCAGAGTATAAAACAGATGCAAGGCTACAGCCACAAGTGCAAACTCAAGAGCGGCATATGTCCATATATACTCTTTAATTGCTGAAGACAACATAAGTAAGCGTTCATTTAACATTAAAAAAAACACAGTATTATAACAAAGAAAAACAAAAGAATTACAATTCTGTTTCAGAGTTTATACCAAGGACGATTGCAAAAACAGACCCCAGGAGGCCCAAGGTAAAGGAAAATGGTGCTGACATAATGATAGCTTGAGTCTTCAAATCAGGAAGCTAAACAGTGGGAAAAAAACTAAGATCAGAGTATGGAGAAATTATTTTTTCTCTACTTTTCATTCAACTGATCAAACACTAAATATATAGGCTTAACAAAGAAATTGAAAAGGAAACAAAAAATAGGCAATTTCTTAAGTGCCATTTACTTTGTGAAAACACTTTCACTTTTCAATTTTTAAAATATGTATTCATTTTAACTTGCTAATAAGAAGTTTAACTTGATAATAAGAAGATGTGAGACTCTTGAAATGAACCATTGTGACGGAGACAAGATGAAATGCTACAAATGAAAACACTCTTTTGGCATATTCATTGTTTCCAAAAATTGCACACAATTATTCACTTCAAGAGTCCAGTATCTCCTTGTTATCAAGTAAAATTAGCACAAATTTTAGGAAATGCGAAAATAGAAAATGCTTTTCAAAATAAATGGGGCCTTATTATTTTGATTAAAGGCAAATGTTAGTAGCCAAATTTACAAGGCAAATCACAATTTTGACTGTCGTGCCTGGACCTCTTTCTTAAACTTCTTCAGGAGTCTCAGCTCAACAGCTTGAGCTATGCAGTAATTTCTTATGAAATTCAGGATTCCCTTCCAATAAAGACATATATAAAATCAACTGTATTTGAACAGGGAAATGTCTGAAAAGGATAGTAATTTTAATGGCACCTCATAAGTCAGAACATTGATCGTTCTGATTCCTTTTAGGAAAGGGGAGTATGTGATCTTAGTAATGCAAAGCTAGTTACTTACTGCCTATTTTTTACTTCCACTCACCGTCAAGTACAAGATATATTTGTGCTGTAAATAGTTTAAGATATATATAAACATTTACATGAATATGAATAAGTTGTGTTTGAGGTTCTTTACGATTTATCTGAATTATAATGCTTATAACTTGTAAGGAACCTAACGGGTTTAAAAATCAAGTAGATGCCAGAAAGTAAGAATAACATTCAAACAGTCAAGTCAGCTAATTAATACACACAAAGCAGTGCTCTGGAAAGACGTTAGTTATTCCGAAAGTAATATATCAAAGCAAAATAGGCATACCAGTAGCTGTTCAAGGAAGAAAAAATAGCATATCGTGCTTATCAGGACAAGCACCACAAAGTCTTGCCAGGCACTGTAAAAAAAATAAAGCAAAATTAATACTAAATAAGTTAAATAAAAGGACATCGATAATCAATTATGCAAAAAGTATCCGTGCTAAAAGCACAAAAAATAACATTGATAACTTAATTTGAAAACATGGATCTCAAAATCACCTTATTGTCTCTGAATTAAAGTTCTGGTGATCCTGAAGCTGTCTGTTTCTTCGTTGAACAGAGCTGGATACACGGAGCAAGGTTACTGGTAAATTCTGAACCTCTTTCCCGCATATTTCACATTTGTTGGTTCCTTTTGTGTTGAGCCATTTGATTAAACATTCTTCATGTACCAATCTCAGGTCACCTTTACAACAGCATTCCATTTTAAAGGTATTTCTTTCATCGCACTCATCAAGACATATCCTGCACACCGCTGCCTCTTCAGGAATTTCTTCATCAGCAGTAACTTCTACTGGCGCAGGAGTTATTTGATCTGATCGGCCAATAAATTTTGTTTTAGTATGAAAAGTTCCTATAAGATTAAAATATGGCATAAAGAAAAGGAAAATAACTCAGTTGATAACAAATGAACAGGTCAAAAATAGTCCAGCAATCTGATACACAGACAAATTGCTTTCATTTTGTCTATTCTATTCAACAAGCAACATTTTCAAGCCTTGCTCACTGGTCAAGACAACTCCTACCCATTAAAGGATTATATGATCTAGACGATTTATTTATGATAAAAAATCACTTAACTAAAAACAAGAGACCAAATAATTTGATTCCATGAAACAAAAGGACGCAATGATAGAAGAAACACCACAATAGATAAAAAAAAGTAGCAAATTTTAACCTTGGAAAGTGGATTAGATTCCTTCATGCATATAAATTTGAAATAGAAAAATGTAAGGCTGTTTGAAACTGCAATGGCACAGAGTAAATGACATGACATACCGTCATTTGTATCTTCTTCGTCCTGTTCACCGCGGGTATTAAAAGAGACAGATCTTACAATAACAACATTTCGTCCAGGTATAGAAAGGGACCTCGAAACCTTAGATTTAACATCTTTCTGCACAAAGTTAACAACAATCAATTTCCCCCAGAAAAAACTCCAATATCCTAAGACAAAGCATAATTTGATGCAACTGTGGTGCGTATCAAATGCTATAGAAAGATTAAAAACGAGTTTGAATCAACAAATCATCATTCTTGTTTAAAGTACATCATTGAAAATCTCACATATGACCAGTTTCATCTTTCACCTTTTGGTAGAGACATATATACTTAGTAATTAGTATCTTTGATAACATATTCGATACACTCTGATTTGTGAGTGTAATAGGACTCTTAACCTTGAATTTAACTGCGGAATAAAGTCAGCATATTTGAAAATCCACAAACAAGGAAACTCGATGAAATAGAAGAGGACTTACATGTGGTTTAATCTGTTGTTCATTATATGTCCTTGCAGACACGGGGGTAGCAGCAACTGAAGGGGATAGATTTGGTGCATGGGAAACAGGAAGAGAATTACATCTTGACCATGGAATTTCAGATATGGAGGTCATACTAGTACTCTCTGCAGCTGTCTTAGAGTCTGAATTAAGAAGGCTGCTTCTTTCACCATCTGATACATTCACTTTTCTTTTGAAGCTCAAAGCCCGCAAAAAGCCTTTTGGTGATGATCTCCCTTTAGAGAAACTTTGGGATTGGTCCAGAACCTTTCCGCCAGCGGTGCTGCCAAACCCTAAAGGTCGTGGTGGAACTTGAAGTGAAATATCTGGACGCCTCCCGTTAGCTCCACTGTCTGATATTTCTTTGTTAAGCCCAGTCTCAGTCTGGGTAAAACAAAGACAGTTTAACAACAACAGAAAAAGATTAGTCCCAACAATTTTCCATAATGTGTCGAAGCACCACATAAATATATCAATCAGTAAACGAAAAGTGAAAAATACAATGCAAGTACTTCAAAAGATCGCATACTAACACGATTCCGTGATGAATGACTAGTCATCCTCTCCTTAACAAGCTAATAATTATCAGAAATTCTCAAATAATCAACCATTAAAGACAATAACAAAAGAAACATCTATAAATTTATTTCCACTAACTCTTGAGACGATGCAGTTAATAAAAAGAAAAAATAGACCTTCACAACAACAACAACAACCAATCCTTATATATCCTAGTGAGGTTGACTACATGGATCAAACAACGCCATAGTTCTATCTTACAACTGCATCAACTTCAATGACCTTCAAAAACACATACAATTGCAATGTCCATAAACTAAAATTAAAAATTCCTCACCATCAATTCAAGGTTAAAATCATCACTGCATAATAAAACAACCGCATGCATGATTTTTTTCCCCTCTTTTTCCTAATTGAAACTTTCACTGCCACTGCCAACAACAGATCTACAAAACCATGTTGTAATTTGAAGGACATGCATGAACATGAAATGCTTACAAGTAAGTTAGCCATTCAAGCATTGAAATTGAAACATCACACGTGTTTGAATTCATCCTCATCTCACACCCCATAATTAGATTCACATCAACATTCTAAATATAGAAACAAACAAAATTCAGAAAAATTAAAAAGTCTACTTAAGTAGACACTAAATAAGCTAAATTTGGAAAACCCTTTACATCAAATAGATCAAACATTAACAAAAAAGCATGAAAATCAAATACCAATTAGCTTTTACTACAAACCCACCAAGAGGGACTAAAGAGAAGATTAAAAAGCAAAGAAATTTGTAGTGTATAAGATGTGAATGATAAGAGAAGAACCTGATGGGAAATCTTGGGAGCTTCATCAGTGGTTAATGGTTGATGTTGTTGCATTATTGGAGTGAAAGGGAAAGCAAGAAGAAAAGTCAAGGAAGAAAGAAGAATAAAAAGGAAAGAGAGAGAGAGAGAGAGAGAGAGAGAGAGAGAGAATCCAACAAAGATACAGTACAACTTACGCAGAACAAATATTTTGAGGATGTGTGTCGTTTCTTAAATTATTTTACATGTGCACTATTCTTAATAATTACTGACACACACCATCAATGATGTCTTATGATAACTTGTCAAAAAAAATTATGACTATGATAAATAAATCTATCCTTATGATAAAACTATATTTATTTTTTAGAATAAATATAATTTTATCAATAAAATAAATAAATATAATTTTATCACTTGTATCTAAAACTGAATTTTTTGTCACTTCATTTTACAACTTTTAAGATTTTCACTTCACCAAATTTTGAGAGTTTTCTTTCCTTGATGTGCCATCATTATGCAATGAAGGGGTGTGTTAAACATAATGTCACTTTATTGTTGTGCCGCTAAAAATAGCTAAGACACTTATTTATCATGTCATTAATTAACGATGATGACACACACAAAAGAACTTCAGCATTTTGTAGAGGTAGGAAGCCCTGAAAATTGTAAAGCAAACGGATCAAACGTTTAAATTCCTGAATGAGAGACTAAAACTTTGATTTAGATAAAATAATGAGAATTCTAGTGCATTTTTAAAATTCTAGTGCATTTTTAAAATTTTGTATTATTATGTAAATGAAAATATCACCCTTGTCGTCAAATTATACATAAGTTTAAAAAAAATTATTTATTAATATTTATAATTTGGGTCATGTTAACTAGTGCCCGAGATACTAGTTAAGAAAGTTAAAAATAGAAATGTTCCATTAAAAACAACAATTTTTTGACTTTCATAAAGTGAAACATTCCATTTTTCATCATTTCCCAATGCAAAATTTATATATTAGTCTTTTTAACTAGTATCTCTTTCCTTATAATTTTAATATCAAATATATATATATATAAGAAGAGGAAAGGTTACTGAGATATTATTGAGTAGATAAGAGGATTACAAAAGAGGAAAAGAAAAGCGTGTCCTTAATGGAGCAACAAACGGTCCCTTATATAGGGAAAAAACTTACTATTTAAGCCGGTAAAAAGAAAATAAAAACTGACAGTAGCAGGTTAAACTGAATTATTGAAGTCGGGTGCTCAATGGGCCCCATCGACGCACTCAATAAAGGCAAACCTAACTATTACAAAAGAAAAGAAAAAGTCGATAGCGACAAAAGATAGTGCCAGACAAATGACACTGTGCAGAATTATTGCTATGCAGAAATAATTGCATTGGGATAGTTACTTATCATTATTGTTGGTAACTATTTATGGATACCTTTGTCTTTATCCTGATTAGGTACAAGAGATACAATTAAAGCATCCCAAAAATCTTTTGGCTTGGGATCTTCTTCAGGCTGAGATTCTCCAGCAAGGATGTCCATAGTTCCTTGAGAAGAGGTTGACATGGTGTCTTCTTTCTTTGAAGGAAAAGTATTTAAGAATTGTTCCTTCATGTAGTCCAAAGTTCTTTCCATAATTTTCTCTTCGAATTCATTTGGATATTTCCTTTGGAAATAGTCTCTCATGTGAGCCAAAGGAGTGGTTTGAGACTTTTGCTCTTTAAGGCCTTTAGTCTTGTTGGTTAGACTCAGATCTTCATCATCGATATACATGATGTCTTCAGTAACTGGGTTTTTGAAATATTCGGAAACCTTGTCATGAGGCAGATCATTAATCGCTATATCCTTATAAGATATTATCTTATTGGAGGATGAAGAAGATTCTTCTTTCTTTGAGGAAGGTGGTATATTTATTCCTTTATGAGAAACAGTAGTCCAATCCCCTATTAAAGGAATGTTATTTTGGGGTAACAATCTGTCATCCCGTCCTCTACCACGACCTCTGCCGCGGCCTCTCCCCCTATAGGGGGTTGTCATTACCCTGCAAAAATTCACGAGTTAGGTAATCAGCAAGGGAATTATTTTCACCTTTTATGTGTTGAATGTCAAATTCAAAAGCAGATAATTGAGCCTGTCATCCTGCAAAAATTTGTTTTGCTACAAGATTCTTAACATCTTTTTCGATGATAGATTTTGCAGAACTGCAATCAATTCTAAGCAAAAATTTTTGATTGAGCAAATCACTTTGGAATTTGGATATACATTTTATAATAGAAAGCATTTCTTTCTTAATAGTAGAATATTTTGCCTGAGTTGGATTCCATTTACCCGAGTTAAACCTTACTAAAACTTCTTTAGAGTCTTTAGGGTTAACCTGTTTTAAAATTCCTTCATAACCAATATCAGAGGCATTCGTCTCAACAATTTTAAAATATTTCGAGTTAGCCAAAGAAAGGCAAGGTAAACATTTAACCTTCATTTTAATTCTTTGGACAGCTTGAGTATGCTTATCTGTCCAAGGACCTGGATTAGTTTTTAGTCTATTATAAAGAATAGCAGTATCGTTGGCTAAATCTTTGTAATAGTCAGAAACATAGTTTAGACTTCCCAGAAATCTTTGTAATTGAGTTTTATCAATAATGATATCAGGAAATTTAGAAGCAAATTCAATACTTCTATTAATAGGGATAATAGTTCCCTCATGGATCTCATGACCTAAAAATCTAATTTTAGTTTGAAAGATCTTCATTTTGGGTGCAGAAATAACTAACCCATTTCTTTTAATAACATCTTTAAAAAAATTTAAATGTTTGAAATGTTGGTCGATATTATTAGAGAAGACCAAAACATCGTCTATATAGACAATTATGAATTCAGAATAAGGATTGAATATATCATTCATAATGTTCTGAAATACAGAAGGAGCAATTTTTAAACCAAATGGTAAAACATTCCATTCGAAATGCCCAAAAGAAACGGTAAAAGCAGTCTTATATTTATCAGATTCGGAAACCTGAATCTGCCAATAACCTGATTTTAAATCAAATTTTGAAAATATAACAGAAATATTAAGTCTGTCAAGAAGATCTTTTTTATTAGGTATAGGATATCTAATCCATTTTAAAACCTTATTAAGAGGTTTATAGTTGATACAGGCCTAGGAACCCCTCGTTCCTTTTCAGCAGCATTGCTAACATAAAAAGTTGTACAGCTCCAAGGAGACTTAGAATTTCTAATTAAATTCTTATCAAGGAGGGTTTGAATATCCTTTTTGCAAAGGTCAAGACACTCTTGATTCATCTCAGCATACCTAGCCTTAGTAGGAATTTGATTTTCATTAAAATCATCCAGATAAGGAAGAGTAATGACATGTTTTTTTCTATCCCAGAAAGCATTAGGAACATCATTACAGATTTCTATCTGGAATTGTTTTTCTAAAGACTTAATTTGTCTTTTAACTTCTTCTTTATTAAGATGATCTTTAATGGTTAAAAATTTTATTTCTTCTTTAAGGAAACATAATTGTTTCTTTTTATTAAGAAGTAGATTTTTAACTTCATTTAACATTCTAGTTTGAGGATCAGTGATAAACTCAAAAATGATTTTTTGATTATCAATATGGGTAGTAATACCCTTTTGATCAATATTGACGATCGACATTATATTATGCAAAAAAGGGGTGCCTAATATAATTCTATGAGTTAACCCTTTAACTAGAATAAAATGAGTTGGTAAGCAAACATTTTGATTACAAATATAACTATTGGTTAATTTATAATTAACTTGGAGTTTATCACCTCCAGCCTGTGTAAGAGATTGAGTAGTTTTCTCAAAATATTTTGTGGGAATAATCCCTTCTTGAATACAATTGAGATCAGCACCGCTATCAACTAGAGCGATCTCATCATGGAGAATAAAATTTTTATTAATAACAAGAGTTATTTTAACAAACCATTTTTGTGAAGTAACCTTTTCAAGAATAGTTAGATAGTCTTCTTCATCAGAATCTTTATTTGAAGAAGCTTTGCTAGAAGAGGCTACAGTCTCTAAAGAGTTCTTACCCTTTTCTAAATAGCTGATTCTTTCAGATAATATATTATTATCCCTTTTTATTTGAACTATTTCAATTTTCAAAGAGCTCATTTCTCTTTTAAGATCTCCAATAGAAACAGGAATTTCCTTTTTATTGGATTTTTGAAGTCTAGATAAAACTTCACTAACCTTATAGGGTTCTTCTATAATTTTGGGGGTACCCTTTTTAGTATGAGTTTTTATTAAAAACTCAATCATTTCTCTTTTCAGATTATTATCTGATATAGATTCTAAAGCTTTAAGGGCTTCGTAGTGTTCTTTAGTGAGAACATTTAATCCATTCATATCAACAATGGATTTCCAATAATCACATTGACAATCATTGTTGTCATCAGAAGATATTTCTTCATTATCAGAAGAAGAATCATTGACAATATCAATCTCATTGTCAGAAGAGTCATATTCACTCTCAGAATTTATCAAGAGAACTTTCTCAAGTTGAGAACGAAGATTATTGTCCTCAATGTTTTTAAGGGCCTTCTTGGTCCAACATTGGTTAGCATAATGACCGGCTTTGCCACATTTATGACAGGTGATATCCATCTTTTTGGATTTTCTTTTCTTATTAATTTTAGGAATATTATCCTTATCTTTTTTGTGAAAACGCTTTTTAAAATTCTTGTTTCTATTAGGTTTTTTATACTCTTGATGAGCATTTTTTAAAGATTTTGTTTTCTTTTTATCAAGAGAGGATTTTCCAAGATCAAAAGCAAATTGATCACAGAACTCACCTAATTAGTGTTTTTCTGTTAACCTTTGTTTTTTAAGTTGGTTTTTCAATTTTATGTCATTGCATAAATTTAAACCTTAATTAATACACGTACTAATGATGTGACCATAGGTCATATTGTGGTAATTAATATGTATACCATCATTTTTGTTTCTAAGGGTTTGCCTGATTTTTTCAGCAAAGAGATAAGGTAAACCATCCACAAATTTGGATTTCCAATGATCAGAATTGGAGTTGGAGAGCATAAAAACTCTAGACAGAAAAGTATCTTTATACCATCTAAAATGGGTTAAAGAAGGACATCTAAGGTTTTGAAGAAGAGTATTACTCTAAGGTTATAGGGGCTATAGTTCCTACAAAATGCTGGAGAATAGATAGATAAATAGTATAAACAGCATCTTCTTCTCCAATCATATGATTATTGCCGATATTAGCAATATTATCTTCAATAATATTTTTATGATTAAGAATTTCTTTACGTTGTTCTTCATTGAGATAATAATCCCACCAACCTTTGAGTTGACCGACAAAACCAGCTGTAATAAAAGTAGTTATAGCGCTATCAACATTACCTAACTGTTTACTAACAGTAGCATACATAATCATTCTATGAACAACTTTAACGATTTGCGTATCATTTAAGCCATCAATATTTCATTCATAGATGGATTTTCCTGAATAGGCGTTTTGGTAAAATTCATCTTCTTCCAAAAGCAAATCTTGCGGATCCGGAGAGGGTCTTTTATAGTAATATTTTTCTAATGGTTTAGGGGAATGAGAATGAATGAGATTTATTTCCGGTTCATCCTGATTTTTGAACATCGCAGTTAGTTGAGTAATATTTTCAACTTCGTCAATATCAGAATCTTCAGATATTTCTGAATTTTATTTTTCAGCTAAAACATTAAGACGCATATGTTTTAACTTTTCTTCTAAGATATTAACAAATTCGTTAGTATCTTTTTCCAACTTAAAACCTTTTATAAGGGTGGGTGGTTGGATCAAAGGGCTTTCTTTCTCTATAGATTTAGATGTGGAAGCCTTTGTTGAACTTTCAGGTTTTTCAAAAAAAATTATAATAATTTTTTGTTGATTAACCTGTTTTTCAACTAGTTCTTTTATACTAGTTAATTCTTTTTCAAGAGTAGCATATTGGTCTCCTAGACTATTTAGATAGGCATTAGTATAATTTTGCGCTTTTATTATGAAATTTAATTCTTGAAGAGCATCTGCCACTTTAAGAAAAGGAATGTAGGCACTAGCTCCGATATTTTTTCCCAAGCTTATTTCTTGTTCCGGAGGGAAAGGAGATTGAATTATATCGCCACTTGGAGACATAGTCCAAGGTTTTGTTTTTAAAACTGAAATTCTATTTTTAGTTTTCTTTATAACATATTTGTAAAACCATGTTACAAAAGGAATATAATTCTGCTTTTTACTAAGCTCTTTATAAAACTTTTCTTTAAACATAGTTCTTTGTTTAAGATCAAATCTTTTGAAATACCAGTTCCTAAATTCATTGTATCTAGGCATTTTAAACTCATCACTGATGAATTTCCTGAAATCACTACCAGGTGTAAAATCCATAAAAAAGAATTAATTGCAATGAAAACTCATCTCAGATTGTGTAGGAGATTTCCTATATTGTAGATTCCTTGAGGAATATTATTTCGCTGATAACAATGTTTTCAACTGTTTCAAAATCTTCTCTTATTTCAGAAGTCGAAGCTCTAGAAGAAATACTAGGCGTATTAAAGCCTTCATTAGCTAAATACCTACCTGAAGCAGAGGATACGCTTCTAGGTATACGGAAGGATCTTGTCGAAGCAAATTTAACTTCTATTTCTCCTTCTGTAGTTTGAATAATTTGATCAATATTATTATTGATAATAGGTTCATGATTTGTTTCCTGTTGAAGATTCCAAGTCTCAGGGAAATTTATTTCATCCCATTTTATTAATCTGTTAGTAGCAACATTAGTTGTGAGTAAATTGGTGTCAACTAACGTTGTGGTTCCAGGAAAGCTTATTTGCTTAACTTTAGGATTTAAAATGTTTAAGACTTTATAGTAAATTTTATAACAGACATCCATAATTTCACTTCCTGGTTTAAAATTATAACCATTAGTGTGAACTGTAAGTTGCATAGCATGATAAAGATTTTTGTCTTTCATAGAAAGAGTTAAATTAGGTTTAACATCAAACCAAATTGGTCCATGACAAAGACTAGTTTCAATAACAGTAGTTTCAATAACAGCAGCTAAGGATTGTTTAAAATCTTTACATCTGTCATCTCTAACATAAGCCATAATGCTAGTGTTTAAACCCAGAAGGGTTAAAGGTCTAAATGAAACTTGAATTAATCCAATATGAACAAAATTATAAGATCTAAAAGATTTTAGATCTTTCTCTTTTAATAAAAAGATAGATTTATTATCATTATTTATTTGAACAGTTTGTTTACTGGTTTTAACAGCAAATCTAGATGCTAGATCAAACATACCAATAATATAAATTTGTTTTGTTGAAATGGAAGGCATGTTCCAATCATTAATTTTATCCAGATTAGGATATTCTACAAGTTCTTGGTCTTTAACCTCATTATTAATATTATTTTCGGTATTATTATCATTCATCATGATAAACTAATAAAACATGTGTTATGGTTGGTTGTTCTACTAAGTAAAGATTAGTAAATAAGAACTACTTATAAATCTATTGTTATTAAAATCAAATTTCTACGAATTATGATTTCAATGAAGTCCCAGATCCAAGATCTTAGCCAAAAATTTCAAGCTCAAAAAATGCCTATATAAACTCCCTACCTCCGGGAAAAAGAAACGGCACAGAGCGAAATACACTAAGACAAACCAAGGAACTTCAGAGAAAACATAACTTAGTTTAATTTAATTAAAGCAACAATATATCTATAAGTAAAACGTATTTACATAATTTTACTTATTAGTTCAACAAACCATAACAACTGATTAGTTACACATAAATTAAATACCTGGAAATTAAAATATATATATATATATATATATATATATATATATATATATATATATATATATATATATATATATATATATATACACACACACACACAAACACACACGCAGACTTTCAAGTATGTTTTCCCCTTTTGTGATTTGGTACTGTCACTCCCAATTTACCCCTAAATTTACACTAAAATAACATCATTATCAACGTGACCCGACTCTCGTAGCTGGCATAACTTTTCTTTAAATTATAAATTAAAAACTGCAAGAAAATGGCAAAAAGTTGAAAGCCTATTTAAAGATGTCAATTGATCTCACTTGTATGAGTTGGTTTTTGGCATTTTTATTTTTATAGAAAATTGATACAAAATATGAGAGTTGTGTTCTGCGTCAATAAATGATGCTAGCTTAGCATAAATTTTGGAGAAAATTAGGATTGAGCTACCAAATTACAAAAGAAAAAAAGGAATGCTAACAACCCTCATTTTTTAACACTTTCACTATATATATTTAGAGGCTAGAAGTGTATTTAAGCTTTTATAATATTAGTTTTTCAATTTTAAATCATATTTTATGAGTAAATCTTGAAACTATATTCTTATCTTATCCTCTTAATTTCAATCGAAGCCGATGTTCATGCTAAAATGGGAGCGTAGTCCAACTCTGTGCTGGTGAAGTCATATGAACCTCAGATTGATCTGTCTAGTATGCTTTTGCTGATACATGTGGTGTAGCATTGGAAACCACTTGTGTGACATTGTGGTGGGAATGTTATATAACATTGTCCAACCACAATGTGACATGTGGCTTTCTCATCTTAAAATAAAACAAAAAAGTCTTGTGAAAGAGAGAGAAGAAACCAAATAAACTATGTGTCACATTGTGGTTGACAATGTTATATAACATTCCGACCACAATGTCACACAAGTGGTGCTCGTGTAACATTTGTTAGGGAGTAGTCCTTTTTTTCTTCTCTATTGTAACAAAAAAAGGATACAATTTTAACCGGAGAGACATTAGAAAAAAGATAATATGATTAATTTATCTTGTTAGGTCATCAAACATTAAAATAATATTATCCGAACTACAATTTACATAAATAAGATTAGCCATGATAAAATGGACATTATAATATAAAATAAGGTTTAATTGCATTTTGACCACCAAAGTTTTACAATTGTGTGATTTTAGGCTCCAAGTTAAAAATGTTCGACATATTTTTTCATTTACCACCCCCTCACTCGGTATTTTGACCAAACCTTGATTTTTTTTTTTCTTTTACCCATGACATGTTCTGGTTGGATGGAGTGAAAATTAACTTAAATTTTAAGCGACCAACCATGATTTTTAAAAACAAATTAATAATGTCCGGTGCCCAGATGGTTAAGGTTGTTGGATGTTTTTATGGTAAAGACCATCGTCTAATCTTATAAAATGTTTGGGATGAATTGGTGCACACTATTGTCTTAGATGAATAGGAGAAAATCACCCTTGAGGATTCAACTAAAACCAAATGGAAACCACGTAGAAAGCATGAATTGAAACCAATTGTCCATGTTGCATTAAGTCTAGAAAACGACAAGGTTATGTTAGGCAGATGACTACACCGAGAAAACTTCGACGAATCTTCATAACATAACATAAATCAACTGATGTGATGGTGTAGAAAGCATGAAACCGTTTCCAAATTAAGAATTTCATTTTAAAATTACATTCTTAAGTTTGCAGAGAAAATTGCTGTGACTACAAATAATCCAAAATTTTACAAAATCTCAACATAATACTTAATAGGCACACATGCTTGAAAAACAAACTTTTATTCCATCCAATCCAACCAGAACATGCCTTAAAAACAAAGTTTGGGGATGGTCGGAGTTGGGGAGATTGATCATAGAGGTGAGGGATGTTGATTGGGAGCTTTTGATTATTATATTTGTTATTTTAATATTCATATAATTATTTTTACTCCATTAAATCAAAACATGCAATGTGTAAAAAAAAATAAACAATTTTTGATCAAAATATGTGTGAAGGGGGTGGTAAATGTGAAATGGGGTAAATTTGAGGGATCAGAATTCGCACATTTTAAATTTGAGAGGCTAAAATTGCACAATTGTAAAATTTAAGGGGTTAAAAGTGCAATTAATCCTAAAATATATAACAATTTATTGGTATTTTAGGAATAATAATAGAGAGTGAAAATAATTTGTCTACAAGATCTAACTCAATTGACAACGTCGATATTAATAGGCTAGACATCTTTATCCAAATTTGAATCTGAAATCTCACATTTGTGTAATGAGTTTTGGAAGAGAGAAGGTAATTTAATTTGCGTAATTTTAAGACCATTAAATATGTATTCATTTTTTTTTTGTTATTTTTTCCCTAAAAAAAGTAAAATAATTTTAAAAGAATAATAGAAAAACTATTCTTTTACCAGAAGTAGAAAAACTATTAAAATTTTTTTATGGAAATGTTATCTTTATCTTTATTATACTAAATGTTAGATAGTCTCCAATCAATCCTTTTTCTTATTTTTATTGAAATATTGTTGCTTTTAAAATGGATATGCAATCCTAAAGGCTTTTTTTTAAGCCATTAACACCTTGGTGGTTCCTTTTTCGATAGCGGTTTCTTTTCATTATTGACGGTTTCTTTTCTGATAGCAGTTTCTTTTCATTTTTCTTTTTTTATAGATTTAGCAGCCCTTGCAGTTAGCATTTTCTGATAGCTATCCTTTTCATTATTTTTGTTTTCTTTCAGTTACTAGATAGCAATTCCTTTTCATTTTTTTTAGCAATTCATTTTCATTATTCTTTTTTCTTTCTGTTACCACTTAACAATTCCTTTTTCTTTTTATAGATTTAGCCGCCCTTGCAAACTTTTGTATATTATTTACTTTTCATTACAATGTTCTCTATGATTTATCATTTTTATTGTGTTTATTTTCACGTTTGATTTCTTTCACAGAATATTACTAATTTATGACTTTGATTCCATATTCATTTTTGTTGATGCAAACTGAATGTTTCTAATTTGCTTTTTTGAGATTTTGCATGTCGATCACTCTCAATCATCACTTAGTTTGATTGTTCCTATGACTTTGAATGTAACTCTAAAATTAATAATATAACCAGTTTGATACTTATATATGAAACTCTAGAAAATCTGTGCATCGTACGAGTTAAAGTCTAGTTATAGCAATATTAGAATCAAAATAGTGTAAGAAAATAGTAACTAAGCATGTAGTAAACGAAATAACGCAAGTGTCCTTGTAATAATGGTTCAAAACAATATTGTATGTCGGAGTTGGTGTTTAAACCCCAAAGATTAAGGTTGAGTAGGTTTGTATTAAAAAAACAAATAAGGTTGGTAAGTGTTTAGCAAAAAAAAAAGATTAAGGTTGAGTAGGTTTGTATTAAAAAAACAAATAAGGAAGGTTGAGAGAAAGAGCAAAGTTGTTTCTTCACTTTGTTTCTCTTGTGCCTGGTTTCTCCGTTTACAGTGCAAAATGTCCGGTTCTTTCATAATGTTCCAATTTCAAACACGTGTTCTACTTTATTTTATTAAATTTTTTTTAAGGATTTGTTTTATTAACTTTATCAACAAAAAAAAAAGTGATTGATACATAAAAAAATTAATTTAAGATTTCAATTCTCACTCTCGTGAATTTAGGAAAATTTTGCTCTTAAAGATTTTCTCAGCTCGACTTGAATTATGCAACTTGTAAAAAAAGTATGGATAATTTAATTTGATTATATTTAAGATCATTAAATATAAAATTTAATTAATATGTTATGTCATTGTATAATTATTTTGCACTTATATTTAACTAGACTCTAACCCGTGCGATGCACGAGTTTTGTAGAGCTTCATATATAACTATCAAATCGTACGATGCACAAATTTTGTAGAGTTTCATATATAAGTATCAAACTGCATATATAAGTATCAAACTGGTTGTATTATTAATTTTAGAGTTACATTCAAAGTCATAGAAACAATCAAACTAAGTGATGACTGAGAGTGATCGACATGCAAAATCTCAAAAAAGCGAATTAGAAATAGTCAGTTTGCATCAACAAAAATGAATATGGAATGAAAGTATAAATTAAATTCTGTGAAAGTAATCAAACGTGGAAATAAACACAATAAAAATGATAAATCATAGAAAATACTTTAATGAAAAGAAAACAATATACAAAAGTTTGCAAGGGCTGCTAAATCTATAAAAAAAGAAAAGGAACTGATATGTGGTAACATAAAGAAAAAAAAATAATGAAAAGGAATTGCGAAAAAAATGAAGAATAATTAAAAAAAGGCCTTTAGGATTGCATATCCATTTTAGAAGCAATAATATTTCAATAAAAAACATCAGTACTTTGGTGGTAAGAGTTGTGAATAGGAAGCATGAGGTACTTGGTTCGATCACCACCAAGAGTTTTTTTCATAAATTTTTTTCAAAAGTAAAAATTAGGGCTAATCATTAGGGTTAGGGCAACACTACTTAACATTTAGTATTATAAAAAAAAAAAGAATAATGAAAGGAATTACTATCGAAAAAGGAACCGTCAAGGTGTTAGTGACTTAAAAAAATGCCTTTAGGATTGCATATCAGAAAAGGAACCGCCAATAATGAAAAGAAACAGCTATCGAAAAAGGAACCGTCAAGGTGTTAGTGGCTTAAAATAAGGCCTTTAGGATTGCATATCCATTTTAGAAGCAATAATATTTCAATAAAAAAATCAGTACTTTGATGGTAAGAGTTGTGAATTGGAAGCATGAGGTACTTGGTTCGATCACCACCAAGAGTTTTTTCATAAATTGTTTCCAAAACTAAAAATTATGGCTAATCATTAGGGTTAGGGCAACACTACTTAACATTTAGTATTATAAAAAAAAGAGTAATGAAAAGGAATTGCTAAAAAAATGAAAAGGAACTGCTATGTAGTAACTAAAAGAAAACAAATAATGAAAAAGATGCTAAATCTATAAAAATAAAAATGAAAAGTAGCTCCTATCAGAAAAGGAACCGTCAATAATGAACTGCTATCGAAAAAGGAATCGTCAAGATGTTAGTGGCTTAAAAAAGGCCTTTAAGATTGCATATCCATTTTAGAAGCAATAATATTTCAATAAAAACATCAGTATTTTGGTGGTAAGAGTTGTGAATTGGAAGCATGAGGTACCTGGTTCGATCACCACCAAGAGTTTTTTTCATAAAATTTTTTCAAAACTAAAAATTAGGGCTAATCATTAGGGTTAGGGCAACACTACTTAACATTTAGTATTATAAAAAAAATAATGAAAATGAATTGCTAAAAAAATGAAAAGGAACTGCTATGTAGTAACTAAAAGAAAACAAATAATGAAAAGGAACAGCTATCAGAAAAGGCTAACCGCAAGAACTGCTAAATCTATAAAAAAATGAAAAGTTACTACTATCAGAAAAGGAACCGCAAACAATGAAAAGAAATTGTTATCGAAAAAGGAACCGTCAAGATGTTAGTGGCTTAAAAAAAAGGCCTTTAAGATTGCATATCCATTTTAGAAGCAATAATATTTCAATAAAAAACATCAGTATTTTGGTGGTAAGAGTTGTGAATTGGAAGCATGAGGTACCTGGTTCGATCACCACCAAGAGTTTTTTTCATAAATTTTTTTCAAAACTAAAAATTAGGGCTAATCATTAGGGTTAGGGCAACACTACTTAACATTTAGTATTATAAAAAAAATAATGAAAATGAATTGCTAAAAAAATGAAAAGGAACTGCTATGTAGTAACTAAAAGAAAACAAATAATGCAAAGGAACAGCTATCAGAAAAGGCTAACCGCAAGAACTGCTAAATCTATAAAAAATGAAAAGTAACTACTATCAGAAAAGGAACCGCAAATAATGAAAAGAAATTGTTATCGAAAAAGGAACCGTCAAGATGTTAGTGGCTTAAAAAAAAGGCCTTTAGGATTGCATATCCATTTTAGAAGCAATAATATTTCAATAAAAAACATTAGTACTTTGGTGGTAAGAGTTGTGAATTTGAAATATGAGGTACCTGGTTCAATCCCCACCAAGAGTTTTTGGGCTAATCATTAGGGTTAGAGCAACACTACTTAACATTTAGTATTATAAAGATTATTGTTGTCATGTCAGTGTATAAAATAATTATTATACACGGACATAACATACTAATTAAATTCTTAAATATAACTCGTCTAGGCTGAATTATGCAACTAATATAACTCTAAAAAAAAACCTAATATGATCGATTTTTACAAATTCAGAAATCAATCAATTTTTTTTATGAAATCCACTAGGTGGATGTCGATTGAGATGGATTCCTTCTTCAAAAAATTTTAACGTTAATGTGGATGTTCACCTAGTCGACACTTGAGTTCCTTGTATTTAAAAATAAATAAATTTTGGAAAAACTGCTTAAAATAGCTTTTCATTTTGAGACTAAAAATAATTTTTTAACAAAATCGATTTTCTAAAAACCTGAAACAAACCACTAAAAAAATAAAAATAAAAAGTGATTTTTTAGTTTTTTTTTTTACAAGAAGTGATTTTTTAGTTAAAACTAGACTATAACCCGTGCGATGCACGGGTTTTGTAGAGCTTTATAGTTACATTCAGTATTATGTTATCAAACTACCTCAAAAAACAACAAAAACAAAAGATGAATTGCAATAAAAATGACAAATCAAAAGAAAATATCTATACAAAAGCCTACACCAAAAAATTGGTCATAACCGCAAAAGCCGTTAAATCAATAAAAATGAAAAAGGAAAAGAAATTGCTATGTGATAATCGAAAGAAAAATAAATAATGAAAAGGAACTACTGTGTGGTAACCGAAAGAAAAATAATAATAAAAAGGAACCGTTATGTGGTAATTGAAAGAAAAAATAATAATGAAAATGAACCGCTAATAATGAAAAGGAACTGCTATCAAAAAAGGAATTGCAATAGTGTTAGTGGCTTTTAAAAAAATAACATTTTCATGTGCTACCTGATTCAATTCCTTGCAGACCTTTTTTTCATAAAAATTAATTGGGTCCGTCAAAAAGGGCGGGGATATGATTATTAGGTTCAATTGCATGATGGTGAGAGAGATGAAAGTGAGTGAGAAATGATTTAGGAATTGTAAGATTGAAATAAAGAGGACCCGAGATTTGTGTTGAATACATAACATTGAAGCAATCACAAGTCATAAAAAACATCAGTAGCTTGGTGGTAAGAGTTGTGAATTGGAAGCATGTGGTACCTGGTTCAATTCCCATCAGGAGTTTTTTTCATAATTTTTTTTTCAGAACTAAAAATTAGGGCTAATCATTAGGGTTAGGGCAACACTACGTAACATTTAATATTACTAGACTTTGACCCGTGCGATGCACGGGTTGTTTTAGAAAGTCATAATTAAAACACACTGCACATCTAAAAAATGTAACATAGACTACACCTTAACTTCAAAACACCAAGTAAAAATGGCTCCCTCATAACATCCCTACACAAACATCATGTCTTTGATGATATCTCTTATATCAGTAAATTATGTCTTTGCAGTCCAATATAAAGTTTAACGTCATATTTCCCTAGTCATGGATGTTACCCAATGTGAGCATCTTTCAAAAGTGCACCGTCTACAAAAAGAATGCAGGAAAAATTAATTAAAACAAAGAACAAATTAGCAAAACAAAAGGCAAATACATGGTTCAAAAATAAAATAGAATAGAAAATTGTAAAAGAAGAATTAACATAAATTGTTGCTTCGTTGAACTTATGGTTTTTTGTTCCTGTTCATACTTTCTGCTCCAAGAATTAGCATTTAAGGGGATTAATTTTATTTAGTTATCAGTTAGAATACGATTAAATTCTTCAAAAAAAAAGTAGAATACGATTAACGAAAATGATACATAATATAGAATACATTGACTACTTTCATTCCAATTTTGGTGTGTTGAGTCTCTTAAATAATGGACATTACTACTTTGTTGTAAAAAAAACACACACAAGAATGAGTCGTGAGCAGCAAATTTGTAGATAGAAAAATTAACAAATGAATAAAAATCAATATGACATAGATTGTTCTGTCCGACACAATATTGTATTTGACCGTCACAATAAGCCGAGGATAATTAAAAGAAATCCAACATTATAAATGGTTCTCCAAAAAATCAAAAAAAGATGCAGAGAAAAATCAGAGGGAAAGTGGCATCAACGATGTCGCGGTGATTTTCGGAGATCAAGCTATTGATTACGTTGACACACTAATTTTATTTCACGACTGAACTTTTAATTTTTCAAAAGAAAAGTGGAAAAAAGTTCTAAATTACCACATTTTAAAAGATTTAGGGTTCGGGGGTTAGTTACGTTTAGGGAATGTGTTAGCACCCTAAACGTTCGTAGTATTCTACGAGAACCTCTTGATTTTATTTATTTATTTTGGCTATAACTTGCTTATTTTTTTTAAAAGAAAAGAATGAATTAGAGCAGTGAGAAAAAATTGTTTTTTTTCTTTTTTTTATGATTTGGAAGGACAAGGTCCTTTGCCTACGTACCCGTGAGGGATCAAAACCTCGTAGTTCGGGGTAAAAATGACGGTTGATTTGTTTTGTATTTTTTATTGGTTTTAAAAAAAGTTTTAAAGATAAAATAAAGGCCAAGGGCAAAATGAGATTGGTTTGTGTTTTTTATTTTGAAAATGATTAAAGTGTTATTAAAGTGGATTAATGGTTATTTAAGAAAATAAAAGAGAAAAAGGACACTTGATTGAAAATCAAGGTTTATTTAGAAAAAGATTTTTTTGAATTTTTGACTATTTTTGTTTTTTAATAATAACTAACTAAGACTAAAACGTAACAAAAAGTTAAAAAATGAGGAATTTCCGTGGTGACGTTGGATCACCACGAAATCCTTTTGAAAAATAAACTAACCTAATATTTTTGTATTTTTTTTGTAAAGCGAGATAATAAAATAAAAGACATGAAGCGGAATAATAAAGTGTGGGTGTCGGTGCATATTTTCATTTATATTTACATTGGTCCTAAATACATTCTAACAAAATAAAAATAAAAATGACAAAATGATAAACAAGAAAAAAACAAAATAGCAAATGCATCAAAATAAACATGCTAAGAATAAAAATAAAATGAAAATGCATGAAATAAAAGGAAAATAAAAAAATAAAAATACATGATGTTCTAAAATAATGGCAGTGAAGTAAAATGCATGAGAATAAAAAATAAAATTGAAAATAAAATGCAAGAAAAGAAATAAAAGGAAAGAAAATAAAAGAAAATAAAATAGAGAAGAAAGGGGGTGCATAAGCAGATGGGAGGTGCATTTTGCAAGCTGAAAAAAAATAGGAAGAGGGAGCAGGAGAAAGGAACTGGGCCGTGTGGGCTTAATGGTGAAGAAAAAAAAAGACCGGTTAGGTTTGAGAGAACCGAACCGGTTCAGTGTTTATAAAAGACTAACACCCGGTTTTTTTTATCATTTCTCAAAAAAATTTCTCTTTCTTCTCTTCCTCTCCTTCTCTCTTCTCTCTACTCTGCCCGGCCATAAAAAGTCTCCGGCGCGGCGCCCGACCAGCCCATGGGGCGGCGCCACCGCGCCGGAGCGGCGAACCTCCTCCTTTTTTTTTTAAAAAAATGCAGTTTTCAAAAGCCTTTTTTACCCTCTAACCAAATATTAACTCAAATTTTTCAAATCCTTTTTAAAAAGTCCTAGATCTAGGCTTAAAATCTTTTAGAAAACTACCTTTTTCTTTTGTATTGGTTGGATTCGGACTTTGTGAGGCTTTTGTTGGGTTTGCCGTGGGTATGGGTGGTTTGGGGGATGAGGTGGTTGTTTGTGGTAGGGAGAAAGTGGCGGCTGTGTGGCGTTAAGAGTCCGTGTGTGTGTTGTTGTGTGGAGCCGTGGGTTGAGGGAGGTTAGGAGGGGGGCCGTGTGTTTGTTTGCGTGGTTTGGAGGGAGATGCGGCCGTATTGTAGTTTGGGGGGGGGGGGGGGGGGGGGAGGTGGAGTTTGGTTGTTGATGGTAGTGGTATGTGGGGCTGTGGTGTGTTGGGGAGAGGATGAGATTGAGGAAGGGTTTTGGGGTGAGGGTTGTTGTGGTTCTAGGGATGGGTTTGGAGTGGTGTGAGGCTGTGGTGTGTTGTAGAGACGCCGTTGTTGGCGTTGGTAGAGGAAGAAGAAGAAGGGTGTGAGAAGAAAGTAGTGTGGTGTGGTTAGTGAAATGAAATGAAAAGAGTGTTTTGTTTGCGTTTGTTTCTTTTGTTTACGCTGTGATTGGTGGGAAGAAGAGGGTGTGAGTGATACTGATAGGATTCAGGGGAGAGGAACACGATGGCCTCTTATTTGAGGGATAAGATAATGGCAATCCAACGTGTGGACGTATTTGGGAGACAAGAGGATTTTTTTTACTGCTTCCCCTCCCTCTTGCTACTGTTGACTGACTCTATATACACTAATTTGCCATCACTGTCCATAAAGGTCAGTGAATGGCAACTTAAATGACAAATTAAAAACAAAATAAATTATTAACAAAGTCTCCTCTACAAAAAAGTCAGCTATAAAAATTAAAAAGGTAACTAAAAAAAATAATAATGGCACTAAGTAAAATAACAATAAAAACATTTAAAAGAAATAAAAATAAAAATAATAATAATAATAATAATAATAATAATAATAATAATAATAATAATAATAATAATAATAATAAAAACAAAAAGACGGACCCGGACGAAATTAAAAAAAAAATGAGGTATTTTAATATACCTCTCTGTCGAAATTTCGTCTGAGACGACGAAAAATTCCGAACCAAAAAGGCGAGTAAAAAAAAGAAATTTTAGGTCAAAAATTGGGGTATGACAAACGATGATATGAGAGAACCAAACCATAAGGAAAGTCACATCAACAGCCATAACAAACATCATTTTCAAAAAATAAAATGAGAATGAGAAGTAGAAATAGTTCAAGAACATACCAAATAACACATAAGCCATAAATATCTAATGTGCATGGCTTGTCTGCTGCCACGCCTATTATAAAGTATCCCAGTGGTTGAAACCTTATTTTAGATTAAAGACAAAAGCAGAACAACTAAATAATGGTTACTTTGTAGAGCTTAACAGGACCACCATATCAAAGTAAAAAATAATTGACGCTACACTATAAAAGTTCAAAGTAACAAATAAAATAGGAAAAGAAATCGAGAATCTAATGTAGAAGAAGATGAAGGTACAAACCTTGTGCAACAGAGACACTCATATTTAGTAAAAAATCCAAACAGGAGCAGAACAATGATGAATTTTAGAGATAATCTGTCTATAACAACCGCATAAACAACATGCCTTCAACAATCTATTTATCTGCATTTTGTAGGAACTTAGCAAAAATAAATGAATGCTTTAAACTGATTCATATAAACGTCAATTGCAAGAACATATTAATATATAATATCAAAACAAAACAGAATAAGCACCATTACCTTATCCTCATATTCTCAAAACCTGCAAAAGAAAGTTCATTTCGGAAAAATGACGTTTTTTTCTTTTTTGAATCATTGTATGCATGCAGTTACTAATTTATGTGTTGAAGTTGTTAATTGCTGAATTATATTTGGGGAAAGAAAGAAAGTGGGGGCGGTAGTGGGGTAGTGGCAAATAGGAGTTCTTGTTTTCCTTCTCTTTAATTGCATATCTCATTTGATGGTTAATTGCTGAATCAGATTTGGGGAAAGAAAGAAAGTGGGGGGCGGTAGTGGGAAATAGGATTTCTTGTTTTCCTTCTCTTTAATTGCATATATGTTTTGGAATCAAACATGTAGACATTATAAACATTAATGTCGTATTGGCAAATCATTGGTCTAGACCATCTTCAACCCGGTTTGTTATGAAACGATCGAAAGAAAAAAAAACAAAAGAAAAGGTGCAAAAATTACACCAATTTAAGTTATTAACTTTATTTTGTTACCAAATAATATTACCAGTTTGTGTTTCCGAATTCCTTCTTTCTCAACCTTCATATTCGATTACATTCATGTTAAAAGAACAACTAAAATAAGCAAATTGAAAATAGTAAACATGTTTCAAAAGTCAAAGTGAGAAAACAAAGTAATGTTATAATCTAGTGCAGTGATTTTTGCAAATAAAAATGCAGAATAAATAACTTTAAGTAATTAATATAATATAGGAGAAACAAAGAGGTAGACAAAATTACACTAAAATTGTATCGATAAAAGTATATGAAAAGGAACTGCTATCAAAAAAGGAATTGCAATGACGTTAGTGATTTTTAAAAAAAATAACATTTTCATGTGCTACCTGATTCAATTCCTTGCAGACCTTTTTTTTCATAAAAATTAATTAGGTCTTCAAAAAGGGCGGGGTTATGGTTATTAGGTTCAATTGCATGATGGTGAGAGAGATGAAAATGTGTGAGAAATGATTTAGGAATTGTGAGATTGAAAGAAAGAGGGCCCAAAATTTGTGTTGAATACATAACATTGAAGCAATTACATGTCATAAAAAACATCAGTAGCTTGGTGGTAAGAGTTGTGATTTGAAAACATGTGGTACCTGGTTCGGGTTAGGTCAGACTACCTAACATTTAGTATTATAAAGATAAAGATAAAGATAATAGATTTTTTTCTCAAAAAAATCCTAAACAAACGGGTCCGAATTTGTTGCACCTGCTACATGAAGAGTGACAAACGGTTTTCCTGAAGCTTCTGAGGCTATTATAGGGAGTATACTGAAATTTATTGATTTCTCCAATTATTGGAATAGAAGGAATTTAATATTTGAATATATAAACTACAATATCAAGATTATTAGAGAAAAACTTTGCGATAAAATTACAATCTTCTTCTATTAATTTAATTTTATATAACAATTTTGTCATTTATTTATTTTTTTACGTCATTTTTGTTTTTTGGTTTGTTTACATATGAATTTTCAAACATCAAATTTAAACTTCATAAAAAAAAAACATGAATAAAGAACCATAAATTTAAACACTAAAAACTCATATCGAAATAAAATCATATATTTGAATTTTGAAGATCCGGACCATAAATTTGAACACTAAAAACTCATATCAAAATAAAATCATATATTTGAATCTTGAAAATTTATATGTAAATTGATCATAATAATAAAACTGATGTGGAAAAAGATCAAATGACTAAATTCTTAAATGACGACTAAAATAATCGATTATTTCTCACTTTGAGGATAACCTTAATCATTTCATCATTTGTTAAGAGGGGTGGGAGCCAGGTTGCCCCCCTACTAGAATGATTTGCTCTTGTAGATCATTTTTTAAACAAACTCACCCCCTATTGTGTCCCAAATTCTCTTTCGACCTTTTTGGGGTTTGATATAACAATCATTTATTAAAAAAAAGGGTTTTAACTCAAATTTGGGTTAATTTTACCCGAACTTTGAAGAAGAAAAAAATTTGGGAGCATTTGTTGTCGATGTTCCTATCTTGGTTGATTGATATTCTCCATCGTTCTCATCAACCAGCACCACTTAACACCCTCTTTTATTAACATTGTTGCCTTGAGAACTCCTGCCATTGGTTAACATCCTATGTTGCGTCATCACCTAACATTTCATATATATTGTCACGACAATATAATATTGGCTCACAAGAAGAGTCTAACATATCATATAGACCTCTACATTTTACTAAAATCAACAACAATGAAGTTGAATACTACATATTAATTCCAAAATCATAAGATATCCATGAATTATCTCTCTATACTCCTCCTAGAGAAATTCTTCCATGGTAACGTATATAACACGTTCTCTTTAGAAACAACCAATGAAAACAAGGACAAGTCACTAATTTCCTTTTTGAAACAAACACGTCATTATATTTTAAAAACATTTAAAATAAAAATGGAAACCACCATCATCCCATTTTTGTTCCACTGATTTGTTGCAATTGCAGCACCGATGATGGATATCCAAGATTATCATCCTTAAATTAAAACTTTTGTCCATCATACTGAATCATTGGAATCCATTCTTGTCCATTAAGCAGGATATATATCATAATGATCACAAGGACACATCATAATGATAATAATTCATAAACATAAATCTTAAGAAAATTACTTTTCATTCCTTCATTTTCTAAATTTTAATATTTTTCTTCAAACTAAATTTCACGTTGTGCAGTTTGCTAGGTGAAAATAATGTTTTTTCATTCGTTTGACCACTCCACATTCATATCCATATGGAATTATGGATTGACATATTGAATCATTGTGGTTCAATCAGAAAGAAAAAAAAACTATGATAAAACTAATTTTGGTGAAATTAGTGTTTATTCATTTTGTGTAAGAACAAAATAAGTCCAGATTGTCTGGTAAAGTTCCTGATTTCCTCCTATTCCTGTGGGTGCCATGTTTGATCAAGAAACTGGTCATGGGCTCATGGCGATGGCGGTTAGTTTATGGCGAGAGGAACAAATTACTTATTTTTTTATTATTAGTTAATTTTTATTTTTAATGATGTGGCATTTTTTAATTGGGTGTTCCTAAGTGTTACGTTTGTTTCTACTTAAGAATTTCTCCTCCTCTTAAGCCGAAGTAATTTTTTCATCCATAGACCATATATATATATATATATATATATATATATATATATATATATGAAAAATGCTAATAAGCAACATTGTTTAAGTATCTAATAGTAATGACTTTTACATTAAAAATTGTGTAGTTATGACTTTAACATGTATTTGACTTGTATTTTCAAGACAAAATTTCTTTTTGTGGGTTTCTTAAACAATGTCCTTAAGACATTTGTTAACCAAACTCAATATTAATCTCAATATGGTTGAGATTCTGCTGGATGGTAATGTCACATAAGAGGATTTAAGTTCTTATTAAACCCCATCACTATTGGTCACTATTGACCACTAGCATTAATGAGACTCTCATCAGTCATCACCATGGCCCAATATTTTATATTGCATCCACTACCAACATCTTATACTATTGCCACCATCATCGTCGCATAGCATCAAACATCATTTGTTAATGCCACCCTCAACTGTCACCACTTTTTGGCACCCTCCATAATTTTCATTGCCTCTTGTGATTACCCTTCACCGCTATAGCAAGTGTTAAGTGCATATTTATCATATTTTTCATATTTTAACTCTAAATCATCAATGACATTCGCTAAAACCTTTTTAATCTAAATTTCACCCATATAAGAATTCAATATTTGTCAATTGAGCCACACATCACATCTGCAGTCGAATCATATAAATTAATGAAGGTTTTGGATTGTGGTTTCGTCCACTATGAATTCTATTCTAAATCTTTTGAAAATGACTCGCATGAGAAACGAAATTGGAAAGCATGTACGGAAAATCATGCCCTATATTTTATCAAAGACATGATGTGTTGAAATTTAAACCATCCCAAGTTGCAATGTACTTGAATGAATATCCACTTTGAGACAACATTGGGACACACACATTGTATTGTTTCATTTGTATGCTTGGTTTCATTTTTGAAAGAGGCAAAATAATTCTTCTAACTTGAATTAAAATTAATTTTTCAAAGTTCAAACAATCCCTCCCTTAAGTGTTCACGTATTTGAACACCACATTTTAATCTGCAGTTAACTGCTGCTGCGGGCAATTATGCAGAACAGAACCTGCTATTTTTGCAAGCAAGCCATTTTTCGGCTGATTTATTACCTGTAATCCAAAACAACAATTCCAAAGGCAGTACAAATCATACATCAATTATAATCATTCATAAAGCAAGAACATTACATAATCTTTCACAATTGACCAAAATAAAATCAATTCGACATTTCGTTAAAATTACACGAATATTTGAAATTCACCAAAAACATAAATAGTGTTTGACATTCAACAACACATTACATAATATTACATGAAATCTCTACCGACATTCGTTGTACATACAGTTGGAACGAACACAAAGATATAATACATTATTTTCAACAAAATGCCTAAACATAAATCCAACGTCACTATCGTCACGAATAAGCCGAGGCCAATAGACCGTTTTCCACATGTCTTCATCTTTATCTGCCCCCAGGTCATAAATTGGCATCTGAGCAAATACATAACATGTATGATGATTTTCACCAACATGGAGAAAATAGGTTTTGTCTCGACCGGATCATCATCCGCATTTTCATCCATAACTATAAATAAACAACAAATAACTATGAATAAATAACTTACAATTGCAATAACATCAATATCAAAATTAATTAAACCTAAAAAAAGTTAAAAAAAACAAAAAAAATAAAAAAAAGGCTATAAGCCTGTTTTTTTTTTAAGTTTCCCATCGGCACCTAGCTGCTGCTGCATCGGCAGTTAGTTGCCGATGGTCCCATACAGCGGCACTTAACTGCCGCTAGCCCCATGTCAGGTTTTCACGAAAATATACAGAAAAATCAGCAAAAAAAAACGGATTAAATGATGCATTACCTGTTTCTTCACGTCAAATGTGTGTTGAATCCTTCTAATATTGCTGCTTCAATGATTTTGGACAAGATTTGGGTAGAAAATAATTGGATTTAGGTGTATAGATTGAAGAGGAAATAGGAAAGGATGGGTTGATGGAACAGTATATAAGTAGGTTGTTGTAATCAGCTAAATCAAGAACGCAACGGCAGTTAACTGCCGATGGATTCAAACGCGGCGGCAGTTAATTGCCGCCGGATCATCCCATCGGCAGTTAACTGCCGCCAGGGTAAATATGTAATTTTCTGGTGTGTTTTAGCATTGCTTGATGTGTATAAAACAATTTTCTTTCATATTGACCATGAGTTTATGTTCATAAATCCACTCTATTTTGGGTCTTGAAATTTTCCACTTTGATTTCATGTGCCAATAGTGGTGTGTTGCTGGTGGGCCAAAGAAGGGGTTTGATTTTGGGTTGAAATATATGCTTATTGTTTATTGGGGACATAATGAAGTTTATTCTTATGTGTTTTGTCTCTTGAATTTGATATTAAGAATGATTTTTTTTTTTTCTAGGGGTGATATTAAGAATGTTCTTAAACATCATGCTGCACTTAAATATTAGTGTGTCAGATTAATATGATTTTGTTGCCATTTTGAAACCTTTGAATGCTTTACTACAAAATTCATAATTTTTAGTATCAAATCATGTGTTTATCTGTCAGATATGTATGAAAGGGAAACATACACGTTTTCTTCATGTAGAGAGGAGAAGCTGCACTAATTTTGTCACCTGCCGACATCTTTGAAAAGAAATGGCTCTTTTGGATTAATGTGTTTATTTTAGAATATTTTTATGAAAAGAAGTGAATATAAACTAAGTAAAATTACTCAATTCCTCATTTAACTTAGATAACATTTTTGTTTTTTATCTTCTTTTTTTTCTTCGATTTAATCTTCTATGTTATTAAATGTCAACATTGTCCTCCTCAAAAAAAAAAAAATTAAAACATTGTTGTCATTTTTTTTATTAGAAAAACCCAAAAAAATATCACAAAACTCATTACTTCATCAAAACAATGTAGAATTTTATCAAAACTCCATCTTTTTCATTTTCTCTCTCATCAACCAAGCTAACACTTCAACAACATAAAATGATCTTCATCTTTTTTCACTCTTTCTTCTTCGATTTTCCTTAAGTTAAATGACAATTGTGTAATATTATCTATAAACTATCAAGTACGCGTGATTAGAAAAATGTACTAGCACATTTCTTACCTTTTGAGTGATTAATTAGGTTACTTATGTTGAAAAACAACATGAGCAAATAATGTGAAATATATAAACCATTGTAATATAAAGAGAGGAGAGTTTTAGAATTTTAAAAATGGAGAAAATTTGGTTAAAGGTTGAGATTTAAAATATGAGAAAAATGAGAGTAACAATGGATGTGATGCATTCTACCTTTTAAGAGTGGTACATATTCTCAATCAAACTTTTTAAAATGCTTCCTACAAAACTATACAATACTTGAAAATGAAAGAGATGGTGTACATATTTGCAAAATGGAGATGAAAAGCGAATATGCATATGACCGTTTGATCTATATGATGAATAAGATCCAAATCAATTGATAACTTAGTGTTATTCTAAAATCCATGTTTCATGAAATCAAGGGTACCCTACTTCCATACATATCTCCCAAAATAGTTTATCATCAACATCATTCAAATTAACATTAACCAATCTTGTTTCCTCCTCATCACCACCAACAAGTAAAGGTGAAGAAGAACATTCTATTTCCAAGGCTGCATCTGACAGCCACATGGTAGAGCTAGAGCTACTACAATCAACACAACAAAATTCACCTGACCCTTTATCATTGTCATCTTCCTTAACCAAGCTATACATATCATCTGTGTCACACTCATAGGTACATGACTCAGCATCCTCCTCCTTGTGCCCTATGTAATTAGCAGCAGGGTATAGAGTAAAGAAGCCAATAAGGTCACCTTCAGAATCTGCACTGTCCTCAATAAGCAACAAAGATGAACATGATACATCCATATCATTCATTTATTTCTTCAATGGAAATGAGACAAAATAAGCTTGTCAATTCTACTTAGTGAAAGTTTTTGCAAAGGGAATAAAGAGTGTTTGTGTGATGCAACTATATATATATAATTAACAATTGTGAAGTGTTAAGTGGTCTTTTTTTTATTATTAAGCGGTCATGTTTTTTATTTTTTTAAGCAGTGGTCATGTTTTGTTGAAACCATGTTGTTGGTAGATATGTTGCAATCACATTTTTATTTATGAGGAATAGGAAAATTGGTCATCGGAATTATAAATATAAGTTAAAATAATTCATCATTTATGTGAATTGAAAAGTACGTCCCTCACATTGTAAAATGTTATTAAAACGGTCCATTTGTTAACTTATGTCGTAAGAGACTATGTTATGTTATGACACATTAATCGAATGTTTCACGTTGTATGTTGGTCTCACATATTAGTTCACTATAGTATGCATTAATATGTCTATGAAATTTATGTTTTCTTTATTGAGTAAAACTCAAGTCCCACATTAGATAGATACAACTCTTGATGAGAGTTTATAAAAATGAACACATTTATCACCTTAAGTATGTTTTGCAAGGATTAGTTAGGCCAAATTTCAACAATCTTAAGGACAAATTAAATTTGTCTATAATCGTAATTGTGTAGAGTAACTAGTGACAAATTAGTCCATAAGAGACCTAAATTGTATTCGAAAATTACTCTCTATCGTGGTGGTATTGTTGTGAGATCAATATTAATAAAGAGAAATGATATCTGTACAATCATCTTAGGACAATTTTTTGAACAACTTTCTCTCATACTCTCATCATGTTTTTATACTCTCTCTTCATCTTTCTCTCTTTATTATTTTTGACCAAGAAAAAGATAGAAGAACAAGATTTTCCCAAAAATTGTCACATAATAGTTGTACGAATATCATTACTCGTTAATACAATATACATGTTCAATTAATGTGTCACATCATAATCTTTAATTAAAAATAAAAAACAGTTATACTATGTTTTAAGTGACATTTCACATCCTTAAATATGTCAATTTGCAAAAGTACAATCTCCCATCGGTTGGTTTAGATTTTGGATCTGATTGACATTTCATATCGACCATTGGTTTATATTCATCAATCCACTCTATTTTGTGTCTTGAAAAATTCCACTTTGATTTCATGTGCCAATAGTCATGGGTTGCTGGTGGACCTCAGAAGTGGTTTGATTTTGGGTTGAAATATACCTTAGGATATGCCGACGCTTGGTATCACATAAAAAACAGACTAGTGACTGTAAAGTAATGGAGATAATGGTTGTTTATGTGGTGTCATTAGCACATTTGCTTATGATTTTTTCTCTCTTTAAGTTGATATTACATATGTCCTTAAATTAAACATCATGCTGCACTTAAATATTAGTGTGCTAGATTGATATACGTTGCCATTTTGAAACCTCTAAATGTTCATTGCAAGATTCATAATCATTGGTATCAAATCATGTGTTTATGTGTCAGGTATATTTGAAGGAGCAACAAACACGTTTTCTCCATGTAGAGAAGCTACACTGACTTTGCCACCTGCCACATCTTCCTTCTATGATATTTGCGATGTGCAAGTTTCCAACCCACCGCAAATACCAGACGTGGAACATGTTGATAAATGATAAAATATCTAAAAATAGATATATTGTAAAATATTAAAAAAATCAAATGATACATGAGTTTTGGCTTTGTAAAAAATTGAGGATTTTATAAATTTAGATTAGTAGGAAATTGATAATTTTGCATAATATTGAAAATGAAAAAGGTGTTGTTTTGGTTTTGATTCATTGATGAAAATCAAAACACTGAGATAGAAATTTGAGAGAATGTGTGAATAAAAATAGAGAATAAATTTTGATAAATTACACACATAGGTAAAATTTGGTATATTTAAAAATAGGTCATGCAATGATAAAATTTGCAACTGAGCTAGGTGGTGAAATAAATTAACCATGCACACTTGATCAAAAATATGCACCGGCACATTTCTTACCTTTTGAGATGGTGACCCCGTACATTCTCACATTTTCATTCTTATTTTAATTGTGAAGTGTATCCATAAAATCGAGACTTTCATCGATGATAACTAGTTGGTGAAACAATTTGCATTGATCATTCTAATTACTAATACTATATGCTAACATCCTTGTATTACAAAAATTAAATCATGCTAATTTGTACTTTTAGGGGAATGAATACAAAAATTAAATCGTTATAATTACTAATACTATATGCTAAACCCATGATATGCATTTCTTTTATGTCATATACTTAATGAGTCATGACCTCTAGTGCCTCTCTTGTTTGTCCAAGAATGTTGAATACTGTTGCCGCTATGTGAGATGATGTGAGACCAGCTACAGCCAATTGTTCGGCAGGTGAACCATGGTCAATATAAATATCAGGAAAAACCATTGGCCTCCACTGGATATTATGAAACACATTTGAGATCTCAGCAACTAGTTAAATATTCACACAAACTTCAAAAATGCATGTTATATGTAATATATTACTATGATGAATTTAATTCATAAACGCTGCCACTGCCGTTATGTGGAAAAAAAATTACACCGTCAATCAATTATAATCACATATTATTAACAACGTTTAACTTTGGTCATAAATATTTCTAAAGTCGCACAAATGATTGGCTATGATTTATTGATAGTGTAAAACTTTTTGCTTTGATGGTCTATCAAAATTAAACTCTACTATTATTGTAGTACATAAGAAATGCAAATATTTAAAGACAAATTAAAAAAGAAAAGGATTCATACCTTCAATTTTCCATCAAGAAGACCATCAAGGGCCATGAACTGAGCAACATGAGAACCAAATCCTCCTATTGATCCTTCTTCCACAGTGATCAAAACCTCATGTGATTTTGCTAGGCTGCGAATGAGCGAATGGTCCAATGGCTTGCAGAAACGTGCATCCGCCACTGTTACACGCAAGCCATGATGCTCCAGCATGGAGGCTGCAGCTATACAGTTCTGAACAGCTGTTCCAAAACCCAAAAGTGCCACTCTTTCCCCTTCAATCAATATCCTACCTTTTCCAATCTGTTAACATGTCAAAACATTAAATGTTAACTTCATTTGCCAAAAATGTTTTCAAGAGAAATCCTAGCAATATACAATCTAACAGAGTTATTTAGTGGGATCCAAGTGAATTTATTCTAATAATAGCTACCGGATTCGTGTTAACAATGACATGTTAGAGAATATGTTGCTAACAATAACAGTTCTTTCTGATCATATTCACAAGGGCATAATTGTGAAGTATATATGTGACTATAATTCTAACTCACCTCAAGAGGAATGCCTCTATTCCCTGGTGGTAGTTCAACACCAGTTCCATTTGCCCTTGGAAATCGAAAACAACTAGGTCGATCGTTAATGGCAACAGCAGTAGCAACCATGTGAATAATCTCTGCTTCATCGGAAGGAGCCATCACCACCATGTTAGGGAGACATGCCATATAGGTAACATCAAAAGAACCACAATGTGTTGGACCATCTTCTCCAACAAATCCAGCTTTGTCGATCACGAATCTTACAGGCAGCTTTTGCAAATCCACATCGTGCACCACCTTCAAATGGACACGAAATATATGCTTAAAGCGTTATGTAAAACAATTAATGTTGTACAATATGCTATATGGGATCAGGTGCATTAGTGTGGTAGTATGATCACACATGAAAAGAAATGTGCTTTAATTATACATATTTGTTGCCTTATTATATGGTATTAAATTACACTACCTGGTCATAAGCTCTCTGCAAGAATGACGAGTAAATTGCGCAAAAAGGCTTAAGACCTTCACAAGCTAGACCTGCAGCAAATGTAACAGCATGTTGTTCTGCTATCCCTACATCGAAGCATCTGGTAGGGAAATGGCGAAGGAAGTGATTCATGCCGGTTCCGCCTCCCATTGCAGCATGGATTCCAACAATGCCTTTGTCAGCTTCTGCTTCCGCAATCAAAGCATCTGCAAAGCATGATGTGAGTACTGGTGTGGGAGCCTTGGTCTTGAACTGTTTTCCAGTTGCAGGATCAAACTTGGCAACTCCTGCAAAATTAAACCATGTTAGATACCTCTCATGAAAATAGGAAGTCAAAGATTAATTATGATTTCTAAGGTTGAATGAGCAATAATAAGTGAATCATGTTGATGAATAACAAAAATAAAATTGTAATGCCTATTGTACCATGGTACTTGTCTGCTGCTTTTTCTGCATATGAATATCCTAGGCCTTTTTCAGTGACAACATGGATTAGTACAGGACCAGTTTTCTTAGGACTCTTGACTTGTTTGAGAATGACAATAAGTTCATCAATGTTATGACCATCAATAGGACCAATATAGTCAAGTCCAAGCTCTTCAAATAATGTTGATCCAGAACCACTGATCATGCCACGAGCATATTCATCAACCTTTGCAATAGGTACACCAATTTGTCTAGTTATTCCCTGTATAAATGTTAATTCATAGAGAATCAGTTTCACTAAGATTCCACAACCGTGTAAGTCTTTCCGAGTGTACTTGAACGTGGTAAATGAAAATTTTAAGAAAATTAGAATTTTAGGTCATTCAAATGTTTCAATTGAATTTTATTTATTTCCAATTTTTTTTGTTTAGATAAAGTAATAAAATTCTTCATTCTTAAACTTTGCTAGGCTAATTTTATAAAGTGTAAAAGTTATGGGATAAAGGTATAAATATATAATGAAAAGTGATTCAAAATGAGAATTTTAAAATATTTGGGCCAAATTTGAAATTTCAAAAAGTTGATGGAACAATTTTCAAAATATTAGAAATAGGGAAACATTTGCAATTTCTAAAAAAATTAGGGATCAGTTTGCAAAGTTTAAAAATAAATAGTAATCAATGTGTAAGTTTTTAAAACATATAAGAATCAATCTGCATAATTTGAAATTATAGTAAGGACTAACTTTATCTTTGACGAAATATTTCATAAAATCTCTTCATTTTAAAAATTATCCAAATTTATCATCCAAACAATAAAATTTACGTCGAAGAAATTCAACTACGGAATGTGGCATTTGCAAAATTACAGTGGCTCAAGTGTGATTTGGAAAAGGATCACCATAATAGCCAACATACACTCAATGATATAGACTTGTGAATTGCAATACTTACCTTGGCAACCTCTCTCAATTCTCTAAGAGGTTTGTTTGATTGTAACCTGCTGAGAGTCCTACTCAAAGCACCAACGGGTGGTATTGGACCATCAAGATCAGCAGTAGGTAGAGAGACCTGTTTTATCATTGAGAATTACAATCATATTAGAATTAAGATAACCAGCATTGTTCATGGCTTCAAAAGCTTGGCCGGCGGTCATGGCGCCGTCACCGATGATGGTGACTACATTATTCTTTTCTCCCTTCAAATCTCTTCCAACAGCCATACCTGTTTTTGCAGTAAAATGTCAAAATTTCAAGAGCCAAATCACAAATCCGATTATGCATTAATATGAAGCAGTGCTGTAATTGCAGCAAATATTGTCTCATAGATATAAGTTCATTCTTAGACCTAACAGCTTAAGCTTTTGTGAGAGAGGTTGTTTTTTGAAAAATTAGAATCAACTGATTGTATTTCAAATATAGTCAAATATTTTTTTGGTTGCATAAATATAGTCAAATATATTCAGACCTTTGAATCAAATAATCAAATATATTCATATATCTATTAGTTCACTCTTTATTAAGATAGACATGCTATGAAACACCAACACATATATTAGACACGACACTCACTAGCACTTAAACACTAATAATAATTTAAAGGGAAGAAACGATCAAATGTAATTACATGTATCAATGTCAGACACCAATAGGTGTTGAACACTACACACTTAATTTTTTTTCTTCCAATATATAATTTCTTATCAATTAAATAACTTTTTTAACTTAATTTTTTTGGCGCTTAGGCTCTCTTGTATTAAAAAAAATAACTTTTTTTTTAAATAATCAGCTAAAATTTATAGTTTCAATTATTTCATCAGTAAAAGCGGAAAGACTAACATGTTAGGGTCTGTCTTGACGTTAGTGTTTCTAATTGTATTTTCTATTTTGTTTGATTATTTCCATTTGAAACATTTTCCATTTGAAACATTTTATTAGAATTATTTTTATAAAAAATAATTTGAGAAGCCAAATCTCCAAGAAATAAAAAATTAAACCAAATATTTTTTATTAATAAAATTAAATCAACTATATATTCTACCTTTTTTTTTTTTTCAGAAACTTAAAACACACTACACCTTTCTATTTTGCCTTTTTTTTCTTCCATATGTCACTACTTTGTATTTGAACTTATTTGGGGTTAAGGTTAACAAAGGAAAAAACCCCGTCATCTTGCTTGGTAAACTTAAAAATAATTGGGCTACTGTCTTCTCTATTACCAAAAGAAAAATAAAATTAGAAATACTGAAAAGACATTTGCAATTGGTAAATAATAAAGACTTATTAATTAAGTATCTCTAAATATTTTGTCCTAGGCTTTAAAAGTTCTCTACACGGTTATACCTTCAAGTTGAAGTGTAATATATAACTTTCTTTTTTTAACAATATAGTCAGTGATATATAACTTAAAACTTAAAAGAGTAGATCTCATATCATCTTCAATATTCATTCTTCATGAAATACTTTACTAACTAGTTATTTTTCATTCTTCATGAAATACTTTACAAACTAGTTATTTATATAGACTATGGCCTGAAAAATTCTATCTAGAAACATAGATAAGAATAAAAGAAATACCTAGCCCTGCTGATATTGTTGTTGAGCTGTGACCGGTGCCAAAACTATCAAATTCACTCTCAGAGCGTTTTGTAAACCCACTTAATCCATCTTTCTGCCTCAAAGTATGCATCTTATTCCTTCTACCAGTGAGAATTTTATGTGGATAAGACTGCAAAATTCACACAAGAGTGGTCATCACCTAAAAAATCAACCCTTAAAAAAAATCACCTAGAAAATCAACTAGTACTAATTACCAATACCATAGATTTTTTTAAAAAGTTAACAACAACAACAATAATAATAGGAGTATAATCAACCTGATGACCAACATCCCACAAGATTTTGTCTATAGGAGCATTGAAAACGTAATGGAGGGCAACAGTGAGTTCCACAACACCAAGGTTTGATCCCAAATGACCCCCAGTTTGGGAAACACTGAAAACAATATCTGAACGCAGTTCACACGCAAGTTGTTTTAGTTCCTACATCAATCAATGATATAGAATCAAATTCTCAAATAACAACTTCGATACTTTGGGTTGTGTTATTTTGAGGCACAAATTCGACAAGTAAACTTTAAAACATTTTAAATGGTTAACGCAATTCAAACATGTGGTTATGTAAGTATAGTAGATAATTAATGAGTATAACAAATTGTTTCAACTCGTTAATCAACAACCAAACACAAGTGATCAATTTTTAAAAAAAAAATGAATAAAATGGATCAATTGGATTTCATCAACAAAAAAAATCATCCGATTTTAAAATAAATTTGGATTCATTATTATTAACCGTCTTAATTGTTAAAGGATTGGATTGGAAATCCATTAACAATTTTATTATATGATGTATGAATTTGTAGTTGAAAATTGATAATTGGCTCATAAGGGGTACTAGGGATGGCAAAGCGGGCCGGCCCGTCCCGTTTAGGCCCGCCCCGTCTAAGCCCGCTTAAAACGGGACGAGACGAGCCGAGTCAAATTAGGTGTCTGAGTCCAAAATCTCACCCCGTCCCGTTTAGTGGCGGACAAACGAGTTGGCGAGCCGGCCCGCCAAACAAAAAACTTTGTCTTTTAGAGGAAAAAAAACTATTTTTAATGCATTTTTTTACAACTTAATTGTTACAAAAAAATTATGTTGCTTTTATCATTTTTTTTGAATATATGTTGCTTTTATCATAAAAAATATAAAAGAATATGCAACGAATAAATTTGTGGTAAAAACAAGATAATTAATAAATTGTCGAACTCAACATCATACTTAATAGCAAAATAATGAAATCTGCCACCATAAAACAAATCCAACAACCAAAATAAATCCAAAAAGATAAAATACGTCTAAAAGAAAGAAAAAAAACGAGTTAAGCGGGCCGGTCCGCCCCGCTACGAGTCCGCCCCGTTTTTTCAACGAGTAAAGCGGGGCGAGCCAACTATAGAAAGCGAGTTCAAAACTTCGACTCAACCCGCCAAAAATAGCGGGCTAAACGGGCCGGGCCGACGGATTAGACCCGTTTTGCCAACCCTAAGGGGTACAGCATAATATGGGATATCTTAGTTTATTTATAATTGGATACAAATGGTAGATAATTGATGCAATTGTCACCCCTAGTATTTGGGCACAATATTGATATTTAATAAATATCATGTGTATTTGAACACTTAAAAAAAACATTGTTAATGACATTAAAAAAAAGAGCATGACACCTGCCATATTCATTATATGTTCATTAACTATTTAAATTATTCGAAGTTTATAGTGAAATTCTTGTGTCAAAATATGTTTCAGTTTACTTTCATGCTAAGTTACTCCTATTTTACCTTGTTAGAGAGATTCTTCATATGAATTGGATAGTTTATGGTATCCAGGAGTGGGGTTGGTTGTCTCTCATAATGATACTCCCCCGTTTCAGATACTGATGCACAAACCCCATATGGTTTTTTCCTTACCTACATACATTCATAGTAAGACATGCATTTATTTCAGAATACGAGTCCCATCTCAATTTTAATGATAAAAAATAACTTCAACAAAAAAAAAAAAACCAAACAAGTTGGTTTAAATAATGATAGAAAATAACTTCAACAAAAAAAAACCCAAACAAGTTGGTTTAAATATAATGATAGAAAATAACTTCAAAAAAAAGAAACCCAAACAAGTTGGTTTAAATATAATGATAGAAAATAACTTCAACAAAAAAAAAACCCAAACAAGTTGGTTTAAATATAATGATAGAAAATAACTTCAACAAAAAAAAAACCCAAACAAGTTGGTTTAAATATAATGATAGAAAATAACTTCAACAAAAAAAAAACCCAAACAAGTTGGTTTAAATATAATGATAGAAAATAACTTCAACAAAAAAAAAAAACCAAACAAGTTGGTTTAAATATATTGTTAGTTCCGGTAATGTATCTTTTGCTTTTTATTCTTTGTAATTTTTGCTTTGTTAGTCCCAGCAAAATATAAATTTTTTGCTTTTGCATGCTTCTTGTTATTTTATTTTATTCAATGCAAAATTTATTCATATAAAAATTTATCATGTAGAATATTTAATTTTAATCTTTTAAAATAAGGATTCTCTCAAAAAAAATCTTTTAAAACAAGGATTAAAATGAAAATTACACGTACCAATTTCAATATGAAATTTTGCATTGACTAAAACAAAACACCAAGACCAAACAAGTTGCATATCTGCAAGAACTATAAAAAGAAAATATATTGAAGAGTCTAAAAGTATATTTAAACGTTGGAATTAACTTTGGTATATAAATATATGTTTAGTCTCTATAAATATGCCACTTTATATTTTTAATCCATCCAAATATAACATTTTTTTGCCTTTGATGTTTTATGTTAGTCCCGTCAAAGTTTTTTTTAAAAAAAAAGTCCATGCAAAATGTGTTCATATTAAAATTATCCTTGTATATTAACTTTGGTCCTTATTTTGAGAGCTTAAAATTAAATATTCTATGTATTGCAAGAATCAACTTCAATATGAATTAATTATGAAATGACGAAATAAAAGAATAACAATGATCAAAATAAAAAGTAGTATATTTGCATAGATTAAAAACAAAAACATAGTTTTACAAAGACTAAGAACAAAAAATAATATATTTGCATGTAATAAAAACATATTTAAACTTTTAGTTTTTTGAGACTAATGAGCAATTAATTATGAAATGACTATAATAAAATAACAATGATCAAAATCAAAAAGTAGTATATTTGCATAGAATAATAACAAAAACATAGTTTTTACAAAGACTAAAAACAAAAAATAACATATCATGTAATAAAAAATATTTAAACTATTAATTTTTTGAGACTAATGAGCAAAGGAATAGGCCGAGTTGAGCTCAAAGTTTCACTCTTTTCACCCATTGACTCTCACAATAAAATTGAGTCATGGTAAGTATCAATTATAGTAAAACTCTTAGTCCTAACCTGGTTGAGTCTGTGATGGGAGATAAGATCTGAAGTACCCCATTGATAGTTAGAACCACCAAGAGGAGTTGATTTTTTGGGGTCAGAATGTTTTGCTGCTTGGTTCAAATGGATAGGGAATGGTAATGTGTTCATTAGAGCCATGACAGAACACCAAAACACAACACAATACAAACTAGTTGGAGAGATTAATGAATGAAATGATCAATGTGTCCTGTTTCATTAAACAAGATGGAAGAACATGTACTTCACGTTAATGAGTTGTACTAATAGAGGTGTGAACTAATTAATTATTTGAATAGTATTTAAGATAAATAAATAAAGAAAGAAAGAAAGGCTTAAAAAAATGAAGAAAGAGAAGATGTGTGTAACACCCCATTTTTATATTATGTGTGAAACTGTACTAAATTGTGAATATGTGATGGTTTTATGACTTTGTTAAGTGATTTTATTTTGACTGTGTTAGTTGTATTTAAGTTAGTTGTGAGACTGTTAAAATTATTGGATGATTATTAGGAATGGATCTTGATAATTTAGAAATGTTTGGGAGAGAGTTAGAATATGAGAAAACTTGTTTTTGAACCCATCGCGTAGGCGAAGTCCTTGCTCGTGTGCGCAGGTGCAAAGAGTGGGCCAAAAATGTTTTTTTTGCTAACTTTGCGTGCATGGGGGGCCGAGTCGCGCGTGTGAAGTTACCAAATTTTTGGAATTAAATCCTCGCTAACTATGTGTACACAAGGTTATGGGTCGTGCATATGCGATGATTCGCAAAACCCATAATATTTACGTGAGAAATCATAATCTTCATAGGTTTAAGGACTCCTTTTACAAAATTTTAGATATCTCATACACTGTAATCCAAAGTTTCAATTCATGCTTTCAATCCCCAATTTAAACCCTTCAATCTTCGAGTATAGAGACCTTACCAAACTCATTGGAGTTGATTGATTCCTCTCTTTTCAAGTAAATTGTTCAACCCATTTCTTTGTCAATTAGAGTTTTCATTAGGTTATGATTATAGTCCTATTTATTTAATTGGTAGATTTAATTTATTAGCTCGTAGTGTTATGACCTTGTTTTTGTGCCCAAAAACCAACTTGATTGTAAAACTTCATTAAGGCAAGGGTTTAGATTTCTTCAAAAGGTAAGGGTTTAGATTTCGACTGGGTTATGGTATGATAATGAATCGTGACAGACAAGGGATATCCAATTTCCACTTTTGTCCGGAGTCTTGTTAATTGTTAGACTCTATTTAGTGAATTAATTGAGTATATGAATACATTTTTAAGATATCACGTGCTTTATATTCAACTGTGTTGTAAAATATATGTAATATATTGACTGACAAAAAATATGTTCGAAGATTAAATTGACTATCTAGATTTGATGAGCAAAATGACTAATAAAAGAAACACATGTTGATGTGTTTACAATTTCGATAAATTCAGGACATAGTCATAACCCTTTCTACTAAAATAGTTGTTTATCCATCAATCTCTTTTTCGCGTTGTATTATAGAGTGAGAGAGGGGGATAATTCATGTGACAATGCTTTGTTATTATATAAGAATGAGTGCAAACGAACATGACCATCTAATTTTGTTTAGTTAAAATTAATTTGACACTTGACTATGATTAACTCAAGCAAACGAATATGACCATCTAAATTCTATTCTTTCACCCTTTTAAATGTGGCTGCTTCAAATTACTGCACGATATAATAATAGAGTTTATGCCTAAAAAAGTCTTGCCTTCAGTCTCTCATCTCTTGCTGTCGCATATGAATATCCATTATTGTAGAAGTAATTCATAGTTATAAGTGATTACTTGATTAACAAGGAATAGTTCAGTTTTGTGTTTTGTTAAGTAATAAGTAAGACAAGTTAGTTAAATTTGTTACATTACTTGTTTGTCAAGCAAGTAGTTAGTTAGTTGTTGTGAGGTTTAAAAGGTTATAGTTAAGGTTGCTTGATGTATAAGTAACCATGCAATGAACAATTGTATCATTCCTTTTTGTTAATAATTTAGATTCTTATCGTTCTCTTATGTATTAAATCTTTCTAAAATCTCTCATTTCCTTAATCTTTCTTAACCTTTTCTTTCCCAAATTGAGAACCCTAGTTTGTTCCAACATCTATGTAGCTGCAACATTTTTTCCTCGAAGTGTTATGGCACATGGGAGAAATCGTGACGCAAAATATTTCTATTCAATTATATACTTAGCTTCAAATTTTTGACAGGGACGTATTGAGTGGTTATGGGAAATATTGAAAAAGTCTTCATTTAATTAAATAAGTTAATAGAAAAAATAAATAAAAACTGAGGGAATATTATGTTCAATGACTATGACTGCATTATGAACACGAGAATCGTACAGTTCTTTACAATTTCACTTGTCTATAATTAAATAAAGTCTTTACACCCACTTATGAAATAAGGGATATTTTATTTTGTTTTTCAAGAATGACTGTTGAGTATCTATGTGTTGGTTGCATGTTTGGTAAAATCAATGTGTGCAAGCAAAGCGTCCTCAGATGTTATTTTGGTCCTTCAGAAGCTTGATATTGGTTTTTAGAAGTTTCAGAAGCTGAAAACTGGATTTACTGTTCATCAGAAGCTGGAATGGCCTTCAGACGCAGAACTGACCTTCAGACGCAGAACTGTTCATCAGACGCTGAACAGGTCTTCAGACGCACTGTTCAGACGTTGGCCAGCGTTGACCTTCAGAAGCTGCCTTCAGACGTTGACCAGCGTTGACCTTCAGAAGCTGAACTTCAGAAGTTGTTTTCAGAAGCTGAACTTCAGAAGCTGTTTTCAGAAGCTGAATTTCTGCATTCTTTGTGATTAGTTCCGTGCGTATCTCTTGAAGATTTACTAAAGTTTTATCCAGGCTATTGTTTTCTAGAAGGCTGATTATTTTGGTGAAGATCTTATTGAAAGATTGGCTTCGTGTTTATTGATGAATATATTTTCAAAGGATCTTTGTAAAATATAATTCAGAAATATACTTTCTTCTTTGAGCTTCTAAAATATTTCAGAATCATATCAATTGAAGAATATTTGGTTCAAATTTATGAGAGCTGCTGAAGCCTATTTAAGAAGATGTGCTGCTTTGTAGAATTAGAGATTTTGAGTCAATACAGTTTTACTATAAGAGTCTGTGTAAGCTTTAGGCTTTGATTGTACACCACTCATCTGAGTTGGTTTAGATTGTTTTTGAGTTGTAAATCATTCTAAACTTTTAAGTACGAATGATTTCTTTGTTCTTTTGAAGGGTATCTTCATATTTTGAGTTGTTTATTCAGAAGTTGCTAATCACTTGGTTGTGATTACGTAATTGGGAAGTAAGTAGTGTTCTTATACTTAGGTGGGTTCCTGAGTAGAAGTCTAGACTAGTGGAGATTGATTGCTAAGGCTGGGAACAGGGGGTCTGTGTCTTGAGTCTTAGAATTAATTCCTCTTAGTGGATTTCCTTCCTGGATTGGTATCCCCCAGAGTAGGTGAAGTTTGCACCGAACTGGGTTAACAAATTGTTGTGTTCCTTTTACTTTCTGCACTTTATTTTTCTGCTTCTGAACATTAGTTTTCATACTCTGTTTTTTAGTTCAGAACCAGAACAGCCAGAATTTCAATTGACATCAGAGCAGGCACCCTGCCTGTATTTGGGTGAGCTCCAGGGAGATATTTTCTGGCTTTATGGAGAAAGAAGAAGGATTTGTTAACAGGCCACCTTTGCTTGATGGGACCAACTATGATTATTGGAAATCACGCATGAGTGCTTTCCTTAAATCAATAGATAGCAAAACCTAGAAAGCTGTTCTGAAGGGTTGGGAACACCCAGTTGTGACTGACAAAGATGGTAAGAAGACATGTGTTTTGAAACCAGAGGAAGATTGGACCAATGATGAGGATGCATTATCTTTTGCAAATTCCAAAGCTCTGAATGCTATATTCAATGGAGTGGACAAGAATATATTTAGAATGATCAAGCAGTGCATAATTGCTAAGGATGCCTGGGAGATACTCAAGACCACTCATGAAGGAACTTCAAAGGTCAAACTGTCCAGATTTCAGCTTCTGACCACAAAATTTGAAAATCTCAGAATGCTGGAGGATGAGAACATACAAGACTTCTATATGAATGTTCTGGACATAGCTAAATCTTTTGAATCTCTTGGAGAAAAAGTATCAGATGAGAAGCTTGTAAGAAGAATTCTCAGATCCCTACCCAAGAGGTTTGATATGAAGGTGACTGCTATTGAAGAAGCACATGACATCTCCAGCATGAAGGTTGAGGAATTGATTGGGTCTCTTCAAAACTTTGAAATAAGCAGGACTGATAAGAAGGGGAAAGGTGTTGCCTTTGTAGCAGATGCTGAAAGTGTGGATGATGAAACCTCATCAGAAGCTCTTGTGTTGCTGAGTAAACAATTTAAGAAGTTTCTGAAGCAGAAGACAATAACTGATGACAAGAGCAATCAATCAAAGAGAGTTCAGTGCTTTGAGTGTGAAGGATATGGTCATGTCAAGTCAGAATGTCCTAATTATCTCAAGAAACAGAAGAAAAGTCTGACTGTTTCCTGGTCTGATGATGACTCAGAAGGAGAAGAGAATAAGTCTGCTAAGCATGTTGCTGCCTTTACTAGAAGATGCATCCCTGATGATGAAGTTATAGGTTCAGAAACTTCTTCAGAGTCTGAGTCAAGTGATGGAGAATCATCCTGTGAAGATCTGGCTACCTATTACAAAGATCCTGCTGCTTTTTGCAAAAAGATGCAATATCAATTTGATGAAGTGTGCAAGCAGATGGAAGAACAGAAGAAAATTAACACTCAACTTCAGATTGAAAGGGGTGAACACTTAGAGAAGATTTCTGTTCTCAGTAATGAGGTAATTCAACTGAATTCTCAACTTGATCAGATGAAGAAGCAAGTCAGAATGATGAATTCCGCTACTGATGTGCTGGAAGAAATTTTGGAGAATCAGAATCAGGGAAAACCAAATGGAATTGGGTTTAATGATCAGAATCTGAACATCAAACAACAAAAACCTGCTAAGAGGTTCATACCTGCTGCTACTCATGTTCCACTGATGAGAAAACCTAAGAACAAACCTCAGGAATCTAAAGACAAGAAGAAAACTCATCCTTGGGTATGTCATCATTGTGGTAAAAAGGGTCACATTAAACCTTTTTGTTACAAGCCGCATGGATACCCCAAGCATTTTCATCACAGAAAAGTGGAACCAGCTGTGAACAAAAGCAAGGTCAAGAAAGAATGGAGACCAAAGTGTGCAAGTGTTGCTCAGAGGCTGAACAAAGGGAAAGGAAAGGCTGTTGCTGCTGACAGCAAGCGCATTCATGTAGCACAGATGAGTTCTGGTGCTGGACCATCTAAAATTTGGAGCAAAGTGTTGGTTCATGTTCCTGTTCAGAAAGCACTAGTTTCTTGTGAGTCTGAAGATGTTGTGTCCTGTGTTCAGAAGAGAATTGCTGATCTTGAGAAGCAGATTGCTGGGAAGAAGGTTCTAAATGTGCCTAAGGCACACATCAGTTGAGCAGCATCTGGTGATTGTATCTAATGAAGACTAAGCAAGTTCTGATGCTGAGTCTGAAGACTGTCAGGTTTGTGAATGAAGTCCTGGATTTTCTGTTTGTGTTTCTGGTCTGCATTTGTGTTGTTCTCTACAGTTGTGGTTGTTCTTTTGTGTATGGATTCTGAGTGGTTCTGATCCTAGCTAGTACTATGCTGAGTCCTGAGCTGTTAGTTTTTGTGCTGATATGTGTTGTGTTTCTTGCTCCTTGTGCTTGCTGGTGTTTTGTCAAACTTGTTTGGCTAAAAATAGGGAGAAATATGTGTGCTGATCTGTTTGCTTCAGGGGGAGACTTCCTGAGATGAGCTGTTCAGGGGGAGTTCCTGAGTGATGTGTTTCAGGGGGAGAGAAACTGTTGTTGTGTGTTGAGGGAGATAAACTGTTTGTGCCAGAAGAGTTGTGGTATTTGTGTACTTTAGAAAAATAAGAAGTTGGGTTGTGCTTCAGGATGTGTTGTGGTTTTTCAAAAGCTAAACTGAAGCTGTTTGTGTTAAACATAGCTATTTAACTGCTGCTGACTCTGTGGCTATGTTTGATATGTGTAGTTCTTCATGGTTGATTTATTTTTGAAGAGTGAAGAACTTAGTTTTGTGGTTTATTTGATTTTAGCCAAAAATTTGCCAAAGGGGGAGATTGTTCAGTATCTAAGTGTTGGCTGCATGTTTGGTAAAATCAATGTGTGCAAGCAAAGCGTCCTCAGATGTTATGTTGGTCCTTCAGAAGCTTGATATTGGTTTTTAGAAGTTTCAGAAGCTGAAAACTGGATTTACCGTTCATCAGAAGCTGGAATGACCTTCAGACGCAGAACTGACCTTCAGACGCAGAACTGTTCATCAGACGCTGAACATGTCTTCAGACGCACTGTTCAGACGTTGACCAGCGTTGACCTTCAGAAGCTGCCTTCAGACGTTGACCAGCGTTGACCTTCAGAAGCTGGATTTCTGCATTCTTTGTGATTAGTTCTGTGCGTATCTCTTGAAGATTTACTGAAGTTTTATCCAGGCTATTGTTTTCTAGAAGGCTGATTATTTTGGTGAAGATCTTATTGAAAAATTGGCTTCGTGTTTATTGATGAATATATTTTCAAAGGATCTTATATTATTAGAATATCTTTATATATTATTAGAATATCGTAGAATATCATTATATATTATTAAAATATCTTTATATATTATTAGAATATAATTGTCATTAAATAGTAATGAATGTATAGTAAAATAGTCAGAGAAACTGACACTGTATAATTGTGTATATATATCACTAAGAATCAATAGAAAGACAAGGTCTATCATTCTTTCATGGTATCATTAAGCTTATGTACTGATCCTAAAACCTAATTTCTTCTCTCCCTTCTCTTTTCCTAAAATCGGCCGCGCCTCTCCCTTTTTTTATTCTTCCTCCCTGTGCCGTCCTTCTTCGCCTCTCTAAGACCGGCCGCCCTTCTTCCTCTCCTCAAACAAATCGGCCGCCCCCATTTCCTCTCATCATGACCACCGAGCAATCATCTCCCAAACAGAATAACAATCCTCCCATTCAAGAGGAGTCACCTCCCAAACAGAATATCAATCCTCCCATTCATCCCGCATTCATCATCTCTAATATCACCAATTTTATCAAAATTACCCTAAGTATTGAAAAAGGCCAATATAACACCTGGTATGAACTTTTCAAAATCCATGCTCGTGTTCATCAGGTCATTGATCATATCATCCCAATTGAAACCACATCCTCTCCTAATCTCAAAGACACCGATCCTAATCTATGGGTCCGTCTTGATGTTGTTGTCCTTCAATAGATTTATGACATTATTTCTGATGATCTTCTTCACACCATCATTGAACGCGATTCAACCGCGGAAAATGCATGGAACAGACTATTCAACATTTTTTATGACAATAAAAATTCTCGGGCTCTCTACCTAGAGCAAGAATTTTCTAATGTTCATATGGAACAATTTCCTGATGCTTCCACCTATTGTCAACATCTCAAATCCCTGTCTGATCAACTCTCTAATGTCGGTGCTCCCGTGTCTAACGAAAGGCTTGTTCTTCAACTCATCTATGGCCTAACCGATGCGTATGCCACGGTGGGTTCACAAATTCGTCATGGAGACTCTCTTCCACCATTTTACAAAGCTCGTTCTATGATAATCATGGAAGAAACAGCCAAAGCAAAGAAAACAGTGAATTCCATCAGCAACTCTGCTTTCGTATCATCTCTTGATGATAACACGACCTCAACCACTCCCCATCAACAACGCAACAACCACAACAACAGTGGTCCTGGTCGTGGCAGGGGTCGAAACAATGGTCGTGGTGGAGGTCGTTCCCAGCCTTAGTGTCCTCCGTCTCCCTATCAGCAGCCTCAGTAGACCACTCCCATTTATCCCAGACAGCAGCAGTGGGCATATCCATGGCAGCCATGGGCCACTCCACCATGTCATATCCGACAACTGGTGCTCCCCAACAACAATCAGGAACTCGGTCCTAAACCTCAGCAAACTCACATGACAACTGCTCCACCTCATATGAACAGTCAGCAAGGTTTCTCTTCTTATGCTCCGACTGACATCCAAGCTGATATGCATACTTTCTCTATCTCTCCTCCTGATGATCAATGGTATATGGACAACGGAGCAACTTCTCATATGACAGGCACTGGAGGTAATCTCACATCTTATTTTAATATAAGCAATAATATTAAAGTGGTCATCATATTCCTGTAATTGGTTGTGGCAATGCATCTTTACTCAATTCCCTAACCTTAAACAATATCTTTATATATTATTAGAATATCGTTATATATTATTAGAATATCTTTATATATTATTAGCATATAATTGTCATTAAATAGTAATGATTGTATAATAAAATAGTCAGAGAAACTGACACTGTATAATTGTGTATATATATCATTGAGAATCAATAGAAAGGCAAGACATATCATTCTTTCATCACATTTGATTTTTAGAGTTTTTAAACCATGTTTTCATTTTGGTTTAATGGTTGTGCAAGCCATGTATGTGATGGATTTTATGCAGTAAACTAAGGTATGTCATAATCACATTGATTAGTAAATGCATATTAGTAGAAGATAGAGTGGCCGGGAAAGATGGTGTAAACGGACTAGCTTATAATTCCATATACTAGCATGTGCCTATGGTTATCTTAGTGTTATTCAAATTATACTCTTAAACAAATTTCACTATAAGAATGCAATTTTGTTAGTGTTATTCAAAAAGATAAGAATTCATATTGTTGATATCATTAAAATGATAAACATAGTTTGTTACAATTTGAAAATGCAAAATATTTATTATCTATAACTATAATTTTAATAAAAATAAAAAAAATTAATCAAGATTTCAAAAAAAATATTGTTCGTAATTTATACCCATTAGCGCAATAAAAAACGGAAATACGTTAACATTAGTATTATAAAATAAATTATATAACATGACCACCAATATTCATATAAGGGCCTGCTAGCCCTAAGCAAGGGCGCCACCATGCTAGTATGGGGCACCCCCTTTCTTTATCCCCCCGAAACTGTCAAACCCGAACCTTGAGGCCAAATATTTGGCCAGAATATCCAGATATAGGGGGATATACGCGTTTTCCCTATCTTAGGTGACTTAGGGAGTAAGTTACGGAAGAAGAGGCCGAAAAGGCTATAAATAACATCCTTGGAATCGTTCCCAAGACATGACTTAATCAGATACTAAACCCTAGTTTCAATATTGTACTCACTGCAAGTACAATAACAAAAATAGACACTGCCAAATCTTGACTAAAATTTTACAGGTTGTCATATTTTTGGTGGTTAGAGCTTGAATTCGTAACATCAAGGGATAATGTTCGAATCCCATCTATGACATATGTAATATGCATGTGTAGTGCCAATGTTATTAATTAATAAAAGTAAAACAACAAATTCACATGTGGTAAAATTGCTAACATTTACTTCATACGCGTGCATTCAATTTTTCTCATCACATTTTTTTAATAATAGATTAATAATACATTAACTTGGGTTCAATTTATCTACTGCCATATCATTGTCTATTGTTGTGATGTTAAATAGATTGGATAAGGAGGATGTTGAAGGGTGTATGTAGCAGACTAGTATTTACACCCGTGCAACGCACGGGCTGTCTTTAATCTACGGACTAAAATTTTGTTAAGTGTAAAAGACTAATAACAAATCTTAAGATTTCTTATATCTCAACATTATATCTAAATAAGCATTACAAATATTAATAAGAAATACATTTTGTTTGCATAATAACATCAAGTTACATAGCTAAAACATAGCGCTAGTAACCTCATTATAGTGGTTACATGTTATAATGTTTAAAAGTACTTGATTATATTACAAATAAGAAACTTAGACTGTTTTGATGCAACTCCAACCTAACTGCAATACAACATTATAAATAGCTTTTAATGTAATTATTAAATTAAGAATTAAGACTGATTACAATTATTTTTCTTCGTACCTCGTTTGACGATATCATTTGACGTTGTCAAATACTTCAGGAAACACTACATTGATAGTTGATGAGCAAGTTTGACCATCTTCATCCAAAATCAAAAATTTTAGTCCTTTTTTGGTGGTTACTCTTGATATGGCAACATATAACTGACCATGTGTAAACACAGGTCGAGGTAGATACAATCCTACCTTAGACAACGACTGCCCTTGACTCTTATTTATTGTCATTGCAAAACAAAGTGAAATTGGAAACTGTCTTCTTGAAAATTTGAATGGATATCCCGAATCTGAGGGCACCAAATCCATTCTTGGGATCAAAATCCTTTCACCTATAGACTTACCAGTGATGACAGTCGCAGTGATGATATTTTTTCCAAGATTGTTTACTTGTAACCTTGTTCCATTGCATAACCCCTTTGCTTGATCAATATTTCTCAACAACATAATGGGAACTCCAACCTTGAGTGTCAACCGATGATTTGGTATTCCTGAACATTTGATATCGTTCAAAAACTCGGTGGTTGCCCAATCTCCTTGAATGTCATAGTCCTCATCAGATTTGCAAGCATTATCAGAACTTAGATATTGTTTCTCTTCTCCTTTTATTAGAGACAACACATAATCGTTTATTTCTTCAACACTATCAAGGGTTGGAGCAAGGATTGCCTTTTCCTCAAAAAGACTTTGATTTGAAAGATTGTTGACAATGTCGGGATATACAAAATCTACCAATGCTTGTAAAGGTTGTTCGCAATTAGCAATACACAGATCTTTTGGTATATCCATGTGAGACTCACCATCTTCATTAGCTTCCATTTGACCATCTCCTATCTTCAATATCCAGTCTGCAAAGTCTTTGAGGTCAGTTGAACCTTCATTTGTCCCATTGCCAGTCAGTCGCATGTTTCTTGTGAGCTTTAATACCTTGCAACTGCGCCAAAGAACAGAAGAGTTTATAGTTGCCTTCATAACATCAAGTCTAGACCCCTTTCTAATAACCGGTAGAATTTGTCTAAAATCTCCACCTAAAATAACAACCTTTCCTCCAAATGGCTTATTCAAGTTATCCTCATTTTTCACTCTCATCAAATCACGCATGGTCCGATCAAATGCCTCGAAACAGAATCTATGCATCATCGGTGCCTCGTCCCATATAATCAAACTTGCTTCTCTTAGCAAATCTGCTCTCAAGTCTTGTTGTTTAATATTGCAATTAGACTTTTCAGTGATTTTCAATGGGATGCAAAAGGTGGAATGAGCTGTTTTACCACCAGGCAATAACAGCGAGGCAATACCGCTAGATGCAACGTTTATTACAATCTTTCCTTGTGATCTAATTGCAGATGACAAAGTGTTCCACAAATATGTCTTTCCTGTTCCACCATAACCATATAAAAAATAGAATTGACCATCCTGAGCCATTACAGATTTCATGATCGTAGAATAGACACCAAATTGTTCATCAGTCAATTTATGTATAAGTGATTCATGTAGTTCACGCTGTTGAGCCAGATCATAGTTTAATTCATCAGCTATAAACTTATTCTGAAATGCAAACAATTGTTCAAATGTTGGGTAGGGGAGGCTCTTATAATCTCTCAGTGTTTTTCCATTTGAAATAAGCAATCTCTCCAACTCTATTAAACATAGATTTTGCAACTCAACATCGGTCAAATGTAAATCTGCACGTAATGACATAATTTTAATGTGGCATGTTAAGTTTAAACTTATATATAGTACATAGTGGTTATGTATATAGTAATATATATAGAAATTACAAATAATCATCTAGATGCCATTGTATAATTTGATAATGGTTTTTATTCATTAATGTCTTATGCAATGAACTAAAATTTTGTATAAGGTATTCTATCAATTGATTTTAAAACATGTTACCTGGAATATTGAGAGTCCTTCGTCTTTCATATAGAATTCCGTCAGCCAATAGCCTCCAAGTTGAATGCCAAACATGATCGGGCTTGTTCATTGTGCTCATTTGTAGCAATCTCACAAACAAACATCTGAGCAAATATCCACTCTCTGATTTAGAAGCCTCAAAAATCCCATTTATAAACTCTTTGTCATCAGCTAGTAGACCAAGTGCGTAGCACGCATCTTGAAATGTGTCAAACACTTTGCCATTCACAGTTTTTAAACAATTATAACCCATGCAACCTTTTTGAATGGTCAATAGAATCCTCATATAATACAATTCACCTGACCCAACTGGAATATAAGATAGCCTACCAATTTGAAATCCCTTTTGTCTTGGCTGCCATAACCTTTTTTTGGGGTTGTATGTAAATTTCGTAGGAAACTCTGCATATGTCAACTCCCTACCTTCAGTAAATGTTTGATTTGCCAAAAACCAAGCAAGGAACATAGTTGGGACAGATTGGTGGTAGTTAACCACCTGCTTGAGTTTCTGGTTTTCTTTGAACCTAACAGTCTGTTGACCCTCAAGATGTAAACATAACCTCAACACAGAAGGCCACTTTTCATGGATATCAAACATATAGATCCTCCATGCTGCCTCACACGGTGAAACATATCTACAGTCATAATACCGCTTGATCTCATCTATTTCAACAGGGTCCTCTTTGTCATCTGTACGCTTTTTTATGTGCAAGTTGGCTCTATCAGGGCCTTTATTGACATATTTGAACAAATACTTTATTGCATTTGACTTGTTGCAATATTCAGTATTGATGTGGCCTTGGTAACTCATCAACAGTGATGGGTTATAAGGAACCACACTTCTATTATCCAACATTGTTCCATTCTTCTTAACAAAAACACCATTATCTTGCCTTCTATACACTGGATAACCATCCTGGTCAATGGTGGTGGTTGTTACAAACTTTTTTGGGAAAAATTTAGAACATCTTTTTCCTTTCATGCAAGGTGAATTCACATTTGCTGCTCCACAGGGGCCATGTATCATGTAAGATGCAACAGCTAAGTGCAACTTCGGGTACAATTGAGGATGAGGGATTTCAGACGATATGACCTTTTCAATGTCCTTAGGTGTTGTCAATTTATTCACACCATCTAGCCACAACAATATGTGTGCATGTGGAAGCCCTCTCTTCTGAAATTCAACAGTATACATCCCTGTAAAATTACAACAGGGATTTTAAAAAAATAGGAATTATTTGAGAGTCAATGAAGAAATCATATAATGGTGTAAAGTAATGGATTATCTGTTAAAAAAGAATATTCCATACCTGCGTGGACATCTCCAAACACTTTACTTTTTCTAAAATCTGACATCATTTTATCAAGCTTCATTTTGAATACTCGACAAACAATATCTGGTCTATCCGATGCATTTAGACCTCTACTTGTAACAAAAGACTTTATCTCATTCCAATTAGAGTTGCATGTAATGGTAATGAAAAGGTCTGGATAACCAAACTTCTTACAAATTGCCATTGCATCTTGACAATTGTTGAACATATACCTTGGAGATCCTGTGAATGAATCAGGAAGTACAACACGCTGCCCTGCATTGCGAGGATCATTGTCGCCGTTTTCAACCGCCTCTTGTATTCCGTTAAGCAAATCTGATCTGATGCTACCTTGATTATTTCTTATGTAAGAGAGTCGTTGCGCTTCAATCATTGTGTAACAATCGACAATAAATTGTTGAAACAACCTTCTTCCACTTACAATGTTTCCATATTCACAATATCTTTCTTGTATCCGGAATGCAATGAACTCTCTGATGGCAACCCTCTCCCTATTACCACGATTCTTCAACTTATCCTGAAAATCTCTAAAAGGTATGTTCTCATCATAACCATCTTCACCCATCGGAAACACCAAAGGATATTGTAGCGGCATGTATAAAACATGTGTCTCCTGTATCCTCCTCAATCCTCTATCTACATCATCAACAATGATATCTCTACCTTGTTCAGATTCATCGTAATCACCAACAATTAATCCAGCAACCTCATCAACCGTTGGTATATTATGCATCCTGGAATCTTTATCCCTCTTACGGAATAGTCTTAATGCCATCTTTGGAGGTTGTCCTTGTTGAACCATGTCACGAATCTTTCGAAAAGATTTGCAAAGAGGATTACAATCATCCAACATTTTTTGAATATCTTGCACCAAAGATATATCAAAGTCGTTTTGATCATCCTTGGACCTGTAAGTTTGCAATAACATTACAGATAATTAAATTCATGTAAATATGAAAAATAAATGATGCAAGACATATTACAATCACCATACCCAAAAGAGGCCATTCTGTTCTTTATTTCATTTTGGGTGTCGTAAATATAAAGTTGTGCAAACTTAGGAGATTTTCCATTTTGTGGCAATAAGGTTCCAATTCTATGGTAATTCTGCCCGGTCAGGATAAATTGAGGTGGTCCATTTCCATTGTTAATTCTTGAGAAAACATGTCCTCCAAGTGATGTAAAAGCAAACATACTGTTGTATGCTCTGATGTTATCCTTGTAATGCTTGCTCCTTGGATCAGATCCATTCAACAATGATAGCAACAGTTGTGGAGGTTTTCCTAACAAAGGAAGGTCAACATATCCTCGCTGACAACATAAAGAGAAATCAATCTCTGATGTGACTGCTTTTGACTTATCTGATCTTTCTTCCAACCATAGTTGAGCTTTACAGAACCTACATGTTATATCTGGGTCTCCAAAATCGATGCATACTGTAAGTTTAAAAAGTCAATGTTAGCTTACATAAATTTTTACTGTAGTGAAGTAATATATTTACTTCATATATACATTCTACCACCTTGATTCTCAGCATCAGCATAATTATGATCTTCATAATTCGATACATCAAGGTTTTGAGGATTGTTTCCTGCTAAAAGGTGAAGGGAAATCAGGGCAATGAGACTACAAATAACAATTTATCTGTAAAGGATGTTGTATATTACCATCATTGGATGATTGAGGATTGACATCAACAACGTGAAAAACCTTATGAAAATCAATAGTTTTAACATTAAGGTTGCTAAATTTCCCCTTCCTTTCCAATCGAGTCTTCTGTTTTGGATTCCTTGTATTAATGACTTCAGATAAAGGTGATGAGGTTTGTTGAACATGCTTACTTTCTGGAAAGGTTATACCTGTTGAATGTTGAGAATTGCTTTGTCTTTGTGACCATAATGAGTTGTTTGGTGAATGATTCTCTGTGATTTCAGCATGAATACACTAACATGAATTAATTGCTTTTAAACCATCTGTAACTTTTTAAAATGAACCAAGTTTGTGGAGATACCTATGCTGGTGTGTTTGCATCGTTTTTGCATTATAGCATGTTTGCGCTTCATTCTTGCTATCTTTGCCTCAGTTGGCTCTATAACCAACCCAGTATAAAAAAATTAAAATTAAGTATGGTTAAACACTAAAATTGTCCAACAACTATGAAATCAAGCAATGAATAAATAAATAATACCATCATTGGATAATTGAGAATTGACATTTGAATCTTCATGCGTGATATCAAAATTCAATTGTTTGCCAATAACTTGGCTGAATTTTCTTTTCCTTTGTATTTGATCCTCTTGCGTGGAATTGGTCGGATTAATGACTTCTGAATTAGCAGATGAGTATTGAACTGTGAAATGTTTGTCTACAAAGAAGAGCAATCAACTTTAAGCAAGGTTAAACACTAAAATTGTCTAACAACTATAAAATCAAGCAACCAATAAATAAATACTACCATGATTGGATAATTGAGAATTGACATTTGAATCTTCATCCGTGAAATCAAAATTCAATTGTTTGCCAACAACGTGGCTGAATTTTCTTTTCCTTTGTATTTGATCCTCTTGCGTCAAATTGGTTGGAATAATGACTTCTGAATTAGCAGATGATGTCTGAACTGCGAAATGTTTGTCTACAAAGAAGAGCAATCAAAACATCCTATTAATATTTGTTTACATCATTGTATTGATAAAAAGCAATACCGTGATCTTGCTTAATTACCGTTGGTAGAAGATGATAGAGGAGTTCTTGATGCACCGTTAGTTTTTTTTTTTGTTTGTGAACTAAGTGAGGTGTTTGGAGATTGATTCTCTGTAATTTAATATAAAATGAGTTACTTTAGAGCAAACATAAAAATATTGGATTTTGTAAAGTTCAAATGTCATTCTTTTGTACCTACACCCCTTTGTTTGAAACCTTTTTGTGACAGCACAATTTTCCTCTTCATTCTTGCTATCTTTGCATCAATTGGCTCTATGAGATTCTGATTATTGATAGATATATATTTATTGATATCATTTGCAGCTGCAAAAAAAAGTAACATATTAAAACCATTTAACATATTTGGACCTGTTGAAAAGTTGTGGCAAACTGCCTAAAATAAATCAAGACATCCATACCCGTACTTGATCGAAGTATAGGTTGAGATTTTGCATTTCCATCATTGGTAACAACGGACAAAGGAGTTCTTTCTTGAATGCTTGAACTGGCCATCATTGTTGGGCATCTCGCATCAACATCGGAATAATATAAATTCGCTGCTATATAATATTAAGACAAATTTGCAGATAGATATATGCAAGTAGATTTCAACAAAAAATAAGTCAGGTAATGAACAAATTTACACAACCAAACAAAACAAAGGATCTAACAATTTATGTTGACATTATTCAAGTAAACTTGAGCAAGTGTTATTTTACCATTGCCAAATGGAGTCAAATGACCACCATATGCATCATTTGCAAGGTAATGCATTTGAGAGGATATTGAATGAATTTCAGCCAAGGAACCTGCATGTTGAGTATACGTCATAATGGATTAGCCACATGTTTAAACATTTCTAATTTAACTGCAAACTTATATTTTAAACAACTAAGTATATATATCATACCTTTGGACACGTGCTTGTCATTGCATTGATATTTTTTGAAGGTGTCTTTATTTTTGGGTATTGGTTTGTGAGCATCAGTTGGTTCCATTACTTTTGAAGCCAATGTTTGCAGGTTTTATAACAATGAATTTTATGCTCACATTGTAGTGTTATGAAGAAGACGGTTTGTTGGGTAAAGGTTGTTTGTTGAAAGAGGTCAAAGACAAAGTTTTGGGAAACATAAACTATGTAGTGTCATTTTCTCATAAAAAAATGGGATATTGTTACACCAAAACGTCACATTTTGTCTATATGCATCATGGTTTAAGAAAAAGTTTGTAGGCGTTTCTTGAAATGTATAAGAATTGTGTAAAAGGCTGTATCCTATTCTAGGTATTAACAAACTTGTACTTTATACTATATGTCTTTGGTATAGACAAATACCTTTTACTCAAATGCAAAACAAACCACAACATATAAGACAACATCAATGTGTGGATATCCTTTTATGTGGCATTATATCTAGAATAATTATAAGCAAGTTCATGAAATCAAATATGATGGATATCTAATATTGGATATTCCAAGATGGCATATAAAAACAAAGGTACTGATCTATCAAGTTGGGTAAAGATACGAAAAAGGAAGCATTGACTTATAGCCCAATCTTAGACAATGGCATTTAAAAATGCACAACATAATACCATGTTCACAAAACATATGTTAGCTAAAGCAGGTCTCCCTTAAATAGTTACAAAACACAAAACATAATGGCATATCTTAATTCAGCCCATTTACAATAAAAGATAGCATATCCATAGCATCTTCATTCCTTAAGTTGGTTACTCTAACGACGACTCTTCTTACGGACAACCTCAACCAAACAGGACTTGGGAGGATCCTCAAGATCAAACAACAACTTATCCCCTCGCCTCAATCTACGATCCTTGACGAATTTGTTCCAATCTTCCCCTAGATATTTTTCATTTGGACCTCTATTTGATGTGATAACTTTGCAGTTATATTTTTTGTGAGTATGCACATCCTGCACGGTGATGCTCTCTTGTGTGTCTGGTATGATATTGATTGATATCTTATTGGGGAAGTGCTAGAAGAAACAAAAAAAAAAACTAACATGCTTTAGATTCAAACTTAGTGTTGATGTATAGGTAAAATATGAAAGATAAATAATCAAAGGGAACATACCATAACCTGACCTTTATCTTTCCTTACTATGGCTGATGTGACATCCCTTTCAAAATGGTAAAAATCATCAATATCATAGTCTTCAATTTCTTCTTCAGAATCAGAACCAATCTCAATCACCTCTTGTTTAACCTGAACTCCCTCTCCAGCAACAGCATTTTCAGACAGCATGGCTATATTGAACCGGTTAAATTTCCCACTATATTCCAATTTCACATTTGTTGCTTTCTTCCATTTGAATGCAGCTGCAATATCTCTGCCAGAAGTCATGAAATTTTGTCTTATATCTTTGCCAAACTTGACCCGCACACATTGACCATTGGGATCCATAACCCAACCATATGGATGCTTTTGTAGTCTTCTGAAGTAGCATTTGAAGAACTCGGAACAAACACGGATCTTCGACTGTAATTGTTCAGAAATTAGAAACCAAATGAAATTATGATATGTAAGCATTGTTGGAAAAATTATATGTTACTACCTGGTATGGATAGACAGTAGTCTCAAAAGAATTAAACACATTTGATGAACCTGATCCTCTGATGCTCCTGACAAATTAACCGTGAAGTTCAAAAACTGAAGGCAAAATTTGTACTACCAAAACTGTAATGGATAATAACATTCAAATACTACAATTTTGTGATTGTTAATTACCTTGCATAAATGATTTTTTTTTTGTATCAAAATATGGTTTTAAAGCAATTTTAACACAAAGAAACATTTAAGAAATGATGTATGTAAATTAAACAGATATAACATGAAATACCAAAATTGCTACATCTTGATGACTGGAACAAATCGGTTTGTATAATGAAGTAGTCAATGATACTTGTAAGTTCATAGCCTGTACAACTTGTAAACATCCTATGAAAGCTTAACATGGCAAAAAAACAAATCGAACGAAGCTTCCCAACATTTATAAAAACCATATAACCCCAAGATTTTCCCATTTCTAGACGTGTTACCAACAAAAAGGTTTCATACATACATGCATGTGAATAAAGTGTAAATGTAGTGTGAGAAAGGGAAGGATAGGAACGGCAAATCCTCCAAAGAAGATGAAGGATGTGATAGGGATTGGCAATGGGGGACCACTTGTACTATAAGATTGCAAATAAACTAAATAGTAAGAGACAAAGATAATCAGAAAAGAAAATTTACCAATCTGTAAAAAAATCCATGCCAAGGTGAAATCGCTGTTGTAGGAGAAGTTGGTGGAAAGTAGGATAAGAGAAAAGATGAAAATGTGTGGTGGAAATGAGAGAAGTGAAACGTTTTGCAAGCTGGGTGTTGGGTGGTGGGCCTGGACGATGGACTTTGCAATGCCGAGTGTTACACCCCTATTTTTACTACCAGATTGAAAAAATGGGAGGTTTATTGATAAAGTCAGCAACCTCAAAATTATTATATACTATTCATTACTTAACATCATTTTAATTCAACAATTTCATGTCTAAATTTACACACTTAAGTAGCCATTATATCACGAAAAATAATAATTTATAGGTTAAGTAAACTTCTAAAAGTATAAGCTAAATGTATTAGGGAATACCCTTGGTCCAAGGTTGACCACTTGAATGTGATTATAAAACAAATTTAAATACTATGAACAAATTTTGACATTGTCATGTCATATTCAATGGTAAATATTACAATGATTTGAACTGTTATGTTTATAATAATAAATTGATGAATTTCCTGCCTTGAAAGAACTATGTTAGATTGGTAAAAAGAAACATGTATGTGAAAATCATATGTATTCCAAATGAACATGAAGTTAACATGAAAATCATAAGTCTTGGAAATTAAACGTAGATAGTTAACCACATAAAGTCTGGGCTACATAATGAAATAACATCAAAATAAACTGATTGATAATCAGTTGTGTTTTGTCCACTGATGTTAGAACCAGTGAGTTAGAAATGTATAAATATTACAGTCATCCAAGGTTTTGAGGGAACCGAAATCAAAATAACAACATAAGATAATTGATTAAAGAGTGCAGTGCAAGATAACATGAAATAACCCTACAATCAGAAAACATAGAGACCCAAATACTTCAATAACAGAAGCCTAAAGCTTCTCTATCTTAACACTCCTTCTGAGCAGTTTCAGGGGCAACTTCATGTCTTCATCACCCTCTGAAGTGGGAGACTCCCTCTTGCCGCTTGCACCAACCTCAATTGCAGTGGCACCACTTGAATGACCATCAACAGAAGCATTTGCAAACTTAGGAAGCAAATCCTAATTACAAACAAAGTTGCACAATAATTAGATAACAGTATGCAATTAGATAAAGCAGTGAATAATACATGTCAACTAAAACCATAAAAATTATAGTCACGCATCATGTATACCTGTTTAACAACAGCAGTATCTTCAACCACAGCTTTTACCTTTGACTTAGGAACTGGGTCAGAGAGGGATATAGCATCCTATATGGCAAAAGGTACAAAGACAAAAAAAAAATTATTTCTAAAATTGCAACATTCAAGAGGATTAAGAGTACCCTATTGAGAGTATTGATTGTACCTGAGTAAGCACATTCGATGAAGAACCGGTGAGCATAAGCTGTTTCCCATTTTCCATCAGGGCACTTAAAGAATCCATCTCCTATACCATATGAAAATTCAGAAGAACAAATTAATGTCAATGTTTTCGGATAACAGAAAGTAAACATTAAAAAATCAAGGTAGTTATCTTACATTAGCACATTTGTTGAAACTGGCCTCCTCCTTATCCCACTTTTTTTTGAACTGCTGAACAATTGTTGGGTCAACACATATCTTCCTAACACGATAGGTTTGCTCAAACCTAGTGCTAAAGAACTGCTTAGTCTCGACCTTGAACAGATAGGTCTGATTCATCAATGCTTGTATTTCCCCTGGCACTTGGCCAAGAGCAACAGCCTGCCATGCATAAAAGTCACCATGTGTTAATATAAGTGCATATTAAATTATGTATATATGAATCAGGGAATTTTAGTAAATATGAAACTTGTACATGTTCATTGTTCTGAAGCATCTCAGAGCATGACTTATTGAAGAGAGAGTTGACATCTCTATCAAACAGAACCAAAGTTGCAGAGTCACTATGATCAATAACCCTAATCCTTAGGCAGTACCTAGTAGATATGGAAAACAACAGATTCATATACAAACGATGAACAGGCATAAGAAAAACTATCTTGAAATATAACATGCTTATCTGGGTTGTTCCTTAAAGGTTGTGGATCACTGACCTAGGAACCACCTTAGTGACATGCTTGTCACACTTCTCACAGAAGAAGAGTTGAGAATCAGGAACAACAGCTTTGTTGCATATGCAAGCTGTGTACCAAAAATTTTCTGCATTGATCACCCTCTTGACAGTGCCTAGCACGACATAAACAGCATCCTACGCAACAAATAAGTTTGTTACTGACCTAATCAGAACAATCTTTAAATCTGTAAACTAAGCTAATTAATGGTGTAAAAAAAACTCACAGTGCAAGCATCTTTAAGTCCTTGCAAGGTGATTCTAGGTGTGTGAAAAAGAAACTCATCAGTAGGTGAAACTCTTGCCTCAGGCGCAAGTTGTGTTAAGGCAAGTGGGGAAGGAGTCTCAACATTTTCAAAAATCCTACAACAGAACATTAAAATAAATAAATCATACACTACAAACTGGGATAAACACCAACACATGTCAATACAACACAGTTGAAATACTTTAAGTTTGAGGGTATACCTGTTTCTCATTTTAATTCCATCAGCACATGTCGGATTGAAGACCAAACGTGTACAATTGAGACAATTTTGAACATGAATCTTGTCTACAAAAATAAAGTCAATAACTTCAAATAACTAAACATCAGTTCCTAAATTTATACTCCAACAGTTGCGAAAACAATTCTAAAATAATAAAGAGATTTTCCTAACCCTGAAAAGTCTTTGCCTTGGCAAACTGAATGATAACAACAGCATTTTGAACTTCTCCGGATGCAATAAAATTATTCAAGTCATCCACGTAGTTTCCAAATAGTGTGCACTGTATCTTATGACTGAAAGAAAACAATGGTAGACCATAATGTTACACATAGGTTAATAATAACTACAGTTATATTAAATAGATTTGGTCTTAATAATATCACTTAAAAAAATATACATACCCTTAATCCTCTATTTCAATGACATTCAGCAGATTTAAACCAGCAATAAACATTATCAAAAATAATCCTTATAACTTCAGTTTCATGAACAAATGTAAAACAGAACGATGATAACTTAAGTCTGATGAAAACATCTATTTGTAAATAGGTTAATAACTACAGTTATATTAAATAGATTTGGTCTTAATAATATCACCTAAAAAAATATACATACCCTTCATCCTCTATCTCAATGACATTCAGCAGATTTAAAGCAGCAATAAACATATTATCAGAAATAATCCTTATAACTTGAGTTTCATGAACAAATGTAAAACAAAACATTGATAACTTAAGGCTGATGAAAACATCAATTTGTAAATGGGTTAATAACTACAGTTATATTAAATAGATTTGGTCTAAATAATATCACTCCAAAAAATATACATACCCTTCATCCTCTATCTCAATGACATTCAGCTTTGTGGTTCTTCCATCCTTCTGCAACTCCCTTTCATTGCCGACACCAGTCAAGACACCAATAATGTCTGAATCACATCAATATCAAACATAAATTAGCTAATGTAAGCTATAACAATGAGAATCATGGATATTAATGAGAAATATAAATATAAATGGTAAACAAACACTGACCAGGTAAATAGTCAGTATCAAATCCACCACCAACAATTTCAGATATTGGAACAAACTTATAGGGTGAAGCTGTTATGGTCAAGTTTGGGAGGTGCTGAACATTAGAGCTGAACTGAAAGTTTAGTTTGAAAGCATGTTGTGTGGTCTTATAACTGCCACCATTATTAGCCACTCCTAAGTTCTCAAAAGAGTAAGTTCTACCCTCAAATAGGTCATTTTTAAATTTGTAAAGCAAAGTTTTTTTGATTGTGGCATGGATTCTAGCACCAGCAGAGTCAAGCAAAACCATTTCAATGGAAAATGGCAAACTATTCCTATTAAAATCAGACACTTTCCACAGCCTAATAACCTTTGCTTTGATGTTCCAAAAACTTTTTTCACTTGAAATTGCAGAAATTTGAGAAAACTCAGGAACAACTGATAATGCCATTTGGAATAAAATATTGACTTCTTATGAAATTTGTAAGTTTAAAATGGTTTGGACCCCAGATTTAAAGCAGCGATAAAACAACAAAGTTAACAAATAACTTAAAAAACAGAACAAACTTGCAAATTCTAGGGCAAGTTTTGATGCATCCCTAAGCCCCCCTTTTATAGCACTGATAAGCATATAGGGTTTGGTAAAATATACAAATATATTGTTTGATTTTGGGGGGAAAATTTCAAAATTGATGAGTAAAAAGGTTTTACCTTAGCATTTTCAATTTGAAAACTTGAAATCATGGTTGAATGGATCGAAACCTGATTTTGCCCCAGTTGATCAAAGGGTTAAAGCTGTCTCTCCATAGGAAATGAAGCATTATAATGGGAAATTTTTTTCATCGGGCAACCGCGACGGTGACGGGTTGAGGACTGAGAGCATCGATTAGGAATTGTTTCTTGGTAGATGTTTCAGGTCAGGGTTTATTGATTTTGTCCTCAAGCTGCAGCAGATTTCACATATGAGGGATGAGAGAAAAAGCAATGCGTGAGAGAGGAGAAGGCCATCCAGATATGGCATTGGCATTTAATGCTGGCTGTGTAGGTTTAGTTTTAGATGAGGGACTAAAACGTGGGCCTAACAAATAATGGGCCACACTTTGTCTTCTGAAATTTGTTTTTTACTAAAATGAAGACCCCTTTTTTTTAGAATATGGAAGGAAAGCATATGATTTGGAAAATTAAGAAGAAAAATGTACCGAAATTATTTTATAAAAATAATGATGTTGAATATTATGATGCAAGCATATTAAGTTAGCTAAAAGTGGAAAAAAATGAAGGTAGTGAATTGTGAAAATGTGGCAAGGATGTTGTGTTGTGTTGACACTTGTCAAAATAGCCTATAAATTCATTGGTGCTTGTATATTATTAAGATGAGTCTCTTTTCATGGGAGGGAGAGTTATTGAGATAGTGGAGGAGTGTAGGTCTTTGTTGGCTTACTTTTCTTTGCAGGTTAATGTTAATTTTAAGTGGTAATGAAACAATATTTACGGTGTTGACTATTCAGTTAAACAAGCTTATCAGTTAATGAATGAGACAAATGTTGATGATGCGGTGACATATCCTTCTTTCAATCTTTTATCTAAAACCCTCTTGTACCAGTAAATATCTCTTTATTTACCTAGAGGTTATTTGTAACATCACTCATTTTTCCTCACCTTAAATAATTTTTATTTGTATTTATTATTGAATATTATATTTTATTTTATTCCTTATAATTGATGTTTTAGTTGCATGTAGAGTGGCATGGATTAGAGTTTAAATTAGAACCCTTGAGTTAAAAATATAACAAGGGTTGTTTACGAGTATACTTGGTGGTTGAGACCCAATTCTCACTAGTTGACTTAGTCAACCACACACACACGACATACAAATACAATTACACTCACAACTACCGCACTTGGTGAAAATAAAAAACAATAAAGAGAATACATCTTTCTTAGAGAGAGGTAGGGAAATCAAAAGAGAAACGAGAGAAAAAAAAAGGAAGAATGGGAGAAAGAATGAGAGAGAAGATAAGGAATGAACTTAGGAGGAATAACCACACCACCTTCACATCCACCTCCAACTTCTAGTTACAAAATCTCCACTGGGGGTCGATTTTCCTTTCTCATTCCACATGCATGAGAGTAAAATAAATCTAAATTGAGGGTTTTTGGTTCAGGTGAGATTTATAAGAATTTGAAAAAATTACTTGGTGATTAAAGAAACAAATGATGCATGGATTACTAAAATGATAGAGTGATTTTAAAATGGTGTTAATTCCATGTTGCATGTCATAAGTTTGCATTTGTGTAGATTCATGGGTTTGTTATTTATCTCTGAAAATTCTGGGCTAAGTCTAATTCTCTAAGCTAATTTTTCATTCGTTAAGATAATTTTTTGTTATGGAAAATGGGTTGCTTTTACTTCAAATTTGCTAAGTCAAATGTTAGGGGTGGCAACTTGATCCATTAAATCCATATTCATCCAATCCATCCATCAAATAAATTTTTTGTTAATGGATTGGTTTGGATCCATCCACTTAAAAAAATGTATGGATTTGATCCATCCACCTTATTTTAAAAATCCAATGGATTATCTTTTCTAAAAAAACAAATCCATTGAATCATTTTAAATAATAAAAAAACATTAATTTGATAAAATAAAAAAAATTTACAAAAATTATTTTATAAAAAACTGAAAGAAATTATAAAAAATTTAAATTATTTTTTAAATATTTTAATATTAAAATATTATGTGTTTAATATATTATTAATATTTAATATTATTTTAATATTGACGGTGGTCAATGCCGGAGCACCACCGGTCAACGCCGGAGCTCCGCCACCGGACCACCTCCGAACCACCGCCACTAGTCGCCGGAACTGGCAGGAGCTCCGCCGTCCGCCGCTGTGGGAGGTCGCCGGAGCTCCGCCATGGTCAACGCCGGCGGTGGCCGCTGACCACCCTCTGCCACCCATCCATTTTTTATTATTTAAAAATTAATTAATAACATTATATTTTTTATTTAATAAATTAATTGAGTTTATGTAAAAAAAACATTGGGCTAAAAAAAAATCAATTTTGGGCTTTGTTCATATTTCTGGACAAAATTAGACCTTGTTATATAAACCCTCATATTATTGTAAATTAATGAAAAAATCAAAGAAATAAATAATACTTTTTAATTTATGGATTAGATGGACATCCATCTATTAAAATCTATTAATGGATGGACTTTATATCTAATGGATTGGATTAGATGAATTTTTTTAAGAACAAAATTAGTGGATTTTAATGGACTAATGAATTGTTTTGATCTAATCCATTAAGATCCAAATCCATATCCATCTAATCCATCAATTTTACCACCCCTATCAGATGTTGCTCGCTAAACGAATCTTTCTTAGTTTGTTCTGCAACATATTTTGTTTTCAATTTGCTGATCGAATTTAACCCTAGCTTAGAGAAATTGTTAGTTTCAAATTACACGTTTCTGCTCGTGCCCTTGTGTTTACAAATGCTTTCTACACTCGTATGGTTGTAGATCCCTATCTTACTAAACTTGCACAACATCACTGTGCATTGTCTTGTCCTAATATTGAATGTTAAAATGTTACACATTAAATGACGACGATGATAGATATATGTATTATCTATGTAGAATTATGACTTATGGATGATATATTTGCTTGAATATTTAAATGGTCTCTACAAATATAGTGAATTTGAGTTTTGGTCCCTAAAATTACCGATCTTTTCAATTTAACCTTGTAAAGGTTAATCACTTTTAATTTGGCCCATCGACAGTGTAACACCCATACTAAATTATCTAGAATATTTAGCATGCGTATTAATCTGATACCGGATACATTAAAATTTTCAATAATAATATATATACAAGACTACTGAATGAGTACAAATCGCTCGTTTATACAAATATCCAAATATCATAAAATACACCTTCATACACAAATATATAATCTGTCAACCTCCTGAGCTTGCCACGACGAGCATCTGCACTCCATCCAGTGTCCTCCTGAAGATCTTCATGAACATCTCTTGCTAACCTATGAACCTGCACCAGAAGGATAGGGATGAGACATAATGTCTCAGTGAGCTCCTACCCTACCTACTGTTGGCAACCACGGGGGAAACCTAGGGTCGCCGTGCCTACTCTTAGCGATCTTGGGGATACCTATGATCGCCGTCTTTCTCTACATAATTCGCGATCAAGGGGAAACCTAGGATCGCTACATATCTTTATCTTTCTTATACTTTTCATGTTTATAATCTTATTCGTAGTGATCGAGGGAAATCTATGATCACTTGCTGATGTCTAATGACTACTTGTCTTTGTCTTAACTCTTAGTACATAATACGTAAGCATATTCACATTCCATTCTTAATCTTAGACTTATACGGAGTGATCTTGGGGACATCCTATGATCACATCTCGTTCACTAGGAACTAATCCTCATGTCTCGTATTACATATAAAATATACATATTCATTTCATATTCGTATTCATCTTTGCATATCACGTTAAGTTAGAAGTTAGGGTTGAACAAACAATCATTATCTTGGTTCATTTTACGGAGTGCATCCGGGTGGAGTAACCCCGAAGTACATCTCCCATCATACCGGTGAAATTCCTATCATATCAGGCTAACACCGGACTCCTCTTATCTTTGTGTAGGCAACCCTCTCGGTGAAGCCCCATCCGGCATAATCCGGAGCCTGCTGGACACATCTTGCATGTAGACAACCCTCTCGGAGAAGTCCCATCCGGCGAATCCCGGAGCCTGCTGGACATGCTTAAGTCTTTTAACATACGTGTGGACAATCCTCTCGGAAGAGTCCCATCCGGCGAATCCCGGAGTCTGATGAACACGTTTAACATCGTCTTATAAATTACGTGTGGATAGCCCTTTCGGAGAAATCCCATCCGGTGTATCCCGGAGTCTGATGAACACGTTATCATATTCTTTATCATGAGATTCTTTCTTAAGTTCATATACGTATCTATTACGTTTCATATCTCTTGTGCATATCTAATGCATTCTTTAAAACTTAACCTACTAGAGGTTCTTAACTTTAAACGTGGTATCGTAGGTGCATTCTCATTCCCATAATTTCTTAACTTATGTACTTGAAAGTACGTCTAGTAATTTGCTATAAGCTTTTGCTTACTTAATGCGTTCCTTAAGGGAACTAATTCCCCAATCTATATCATAAAAATCTATGTTCATAGGCTTATCGTTATCATAAGCCATCACTTAATTGTCGGAAATGTTCCATAGCTTAAATAACTTCTATTCTTGCATCTCTAATGCTTTGTCCAATCCTTAATTCATCCATTCCTTAAATGTTGAAATCACCTTCCGGATATGTCAAGAATGGTGTTTTTCTTAGAAATTTAAGTTCTCTTTGAAAACGGTTATTAAAAGCCTCGCCGAACGCGTATACAGCACCCAGAACGAACCAGAACAGACCTGAGCTGTCTGCCTGATTTCGCTGAGCGACCCTGAGGCGAAGTGGAGGCGAAATGAGGCAGGGAAAAATGTTGAAAATCGCCGTTTCCTCGCCCCGAGTTCGCCAGGCGAAAATGTCAGTTCAAAACCTGTTGAAAGTGTGATTTTTCCACCATTTTGACACAACTAATCATACCCAGGTATCCCAACAATATAAGGAATGAATTTCTGATACAAAATGATAGCTTTAAACATGAATCATCAAGGAATTGGCAAGCATATGAGATTTAGGTAAAATTTCTAAACTTAGCTCAAATTGTAAAATACTCTCAAACTTACACAAGTGGGTTCTAAACCCTGTGGAGCTCACCTTAAACCTCCTATTGGTGTGTGCTAGCTCTGATTCCCAAAGCCCTAGCTTCAAGCTACCACTTCTCTTAATTCCTTCCTTGATTCTCCTTGTTACTATCTCTTGTTCTAGCTTTTAAATCAAGCTTGCTTGCAATACCTTCCTACAAGAGTTTGGATTAAGAGTTGATGGATGGTTGGAGAGGGAGAGGAGGGCGTGAGAGTTGAGGGAAGAGGGAGGGAGAGGGCTGGTTTGAGAGAGTATGAAGGAAGAAAGAAAACACAAAATGGAGAAATATCTTGCCAATCCTTTTTCTTATAATCCCCCTTTTTGAATTAATTACCAACTTGCCATTACCATTTATTTACTAAATTGCCATGCTTGCTAAACAAGTTTCCAACACTAATAATTGATACTCATAAGTGGGATAACACACTTACCATATAAATAACCCATTAACTGACAATTTAACAAATTGTCCTTTGCTTAAATCATTCCGATACATCGTCTCAATATTAATAAATATTCGAGTCTTAGGCGGGTTGTTACAGACAGTGGCGTATCCAGGACCCTGGATCAGGGGGTGCAAAGTTGTTGGTGAAATTTTTTACTCTCCTGGTTTATAATTTTTATAATATATTCACACACACGCACAAAGTTTTTGTGTAACCTTTTTTTCTCTCAATTTAATCATTCATTTAAACTACAAAATTTATTTATTATCACTTGTTAATAATATGAGAAAAATAAATTAAATAAATCGAAGAAAGATAAAATAATAAATATGTTTTATTGATATTGTGAATAACATATAAAATGAGACAATTTTTTTCCGGTAGAATAGCATTGTAGAAAAGAGAGAGTAGTTATAGTTAAAAAAAATTGAATTATTAGATAAATTTAGAAGGGAAAGGCTGCACTCCCTCTCAAAATAAAAAGAAAATGCATTGGCATAAGGCCCTTCAAAAAAAAAATATAGTGACAACATGTTTCCTTAAAAAATTAATAAGTTTTTCAGCTTTTAATTTTCTATTTGTTCCTCCTTCAAAAAAAATTCTATTTGATCCAACGGTAAAGAAAAATGAAACACTAGTGACTGAAGCCCAAAGTTTGATGGCCCAACTGTTTAAGCCCATAATGAGATAATACTCACAACCCTAGTTATTTTGCTGCTATCAATCAATTAGAGAAAACCGGCCGCCACACTTCATCTTCTTTTCTGCTTCTGCTTCAGCTTCATTTCACTTTCTGCTCCTCTTCTTTCTGTGACCTGCCACACTTATACCTCACTTCTTTTTCTTCCTTCTTTCATTTCTTTGTGAGAGCATCAGTGGTTTGGTGGTGCAAAAAGAATTCTCAGGGTTTGCAAAGTTAAAAAAATTAAGATTATATGTGCAAATTTTAAAAGTTCAGGGTGTGCAGGTGCACACCCTCAACTACACCTAGATCCGCACCTGCCCATCGATCCATTTTTTTGTTGAAGTGGCACAAATTTGCTTATGTGTCAATGATGATTGGAATTAAGAAATGTTGACTATGTTATTGATATTTTTTTTTTATATGGTCCCCTGGTGAAAATTACTCTAGATTCGCAATAGTTTGTGCCTATATTATTGATATTTTTTTTTGTTTTGAACATGGGCGATGAAAATTTTTGAATGTGATCGGTCTTACTATCTAATTTTTTCTACCATTGTATAATTTTACCATTGTTTCATTGTGCCTACATTTTTCTACCATTGTATAATTTTTTAACTTAATTAAATTAAAAATGATCCCTTCCATTTTATAATGAATGACCCATTTGACCGTTTTATATTAATTCAAAAAAAGTGTATGAATGAAAGGAAAAAACAATACTTCTATTAAATTATTCTTATCAAGATTTATATACTATTCAATATTACCCTAATAAAAAAAGTAGACGTTGACTTATAAGTCTATTAATTTATTTTGGTAGAAATAAAAATCTATCATCATTATTTTTTGTTGTAAAGTCTATTAATTAATGAGTACAACTGGGAAAAACTAAATTAACATTTCATTAAAAAGTGAAAGTATCATATCATCCTTTCAAAATAAAAACATGTTGCACCATGATTCTTTTTAGAAAAAGTTTATCACATTCAACCCATTATTAACCTTTGAATCAAGAGCAAACCATCTAAATTCTAAGCTCAACGCCAAACACCCTTCCTTTCAAAAAAAATTGTCGCATTTATACATTCAATACATCATTTACCATTGAATCAATATCATACAATCTAGATTTAGAATTAATATATTTTTTAAAACAAATCAAAAATTGCATTTTAATCTAGACCGTTTGATTTTGACTCAAGATTTGTCGCATATGTGTCGAACACATGTGACATGTTATGAATTGAATAAAGTACGCGTGTGATGAGAAGGATTAAGACAGCGCGTGGTATCAACAGTAAGAAAACTTGAAAATGTCGTCACAATGACCCTACCGTAGAAAAATGAAAAAACAAAACTCAACAACCCATCCACCACCGTATCGTACCTTCTCCGCCAAACATCCAACAACTCTCTAACCACCACCAAAGCGCTTATTCCAACCGCGCTTTTTTCATAATCTCAATGGAATCCAAATCTCAATCAATTCTCCCTCCAATGGACCCTCCCGAAGATCTCTCCTCCGTTTGGGACCTCTCTTACCTCCTCGACTTCGACGACGATATTCCACAACTCCCTCCTCTTCCTAACCCTAACCCTAATCCAGACGAAAATGATAGGATCCGAAAGCGTGACCCGAGACTAACTTGCTCCAACTTTCTCGCGGGTCAAGTACCATGTGCATGCCCCGAACTTGATGCTTTGTTAGAAGATAACGGTTTACCAGGGAAGAAACGACCACGAACTGCACGCGCGGTTGCATCGGCGCGTTGTCAGGTTCCTGGTTGTGAAGTTGATATTTCGGAGCTTAAAGGCTATCATCGACGTCACAGGGTTTGTTTGCGGTGTGCTCATGCTGCTACTGTTGTTCTTGATGGTGATGTGAAGAGATACTGTCAACAGTGTGGGAAGTAAGCTTGATGTTGATTGCTGTGAATTTTGTGATTGAAGTTGATTATTGTGAATTTTATGATGCTGGTGTTGATTGGGGATTTTGTTGGTGTTGTTATAGGTTTCATGTTTTATCGGATTTCGATGAAGGGAAACGGAGTTGTAGAAGGAAATTGGAGCGGCATAATACTAGGAGGAGGAGAAAGGCTGTAGATTCTGCAGTAGGTGTTGATAATGAAGTTCAAACTGTTACTCAAAATGACGATTCCAATTGTGATGGAGAACTAGGAATAGGTTGGTTTATATGAAGTAATTAGTATCACACTTTGTGCGTTTTTGGATTGACTTATTTGAGCTTATATCTGACATAGGCCAGTGTGATACCTTCGTAGGCTGTTTTAAACTTATTTCCATAAACTCTCCAGGATAGCATATGAAAACATCTTAGTTTGAGTTTATTTTATCTTGTGTTATGTGTTATAAAAATAGCTTATTCATAAGCACCCATATGCTATAAGCTGCAAAATAAGTTGTTTATCCAAACAGAGTCTATCACTCTGTCAACTGACAAGTCGATGGTTGAATAATTGTTTTTTTCTTCTTCAATGTGATAGTGTGTTCTAATTTAATTTCCATGTGGTTTTTATTCACTGAATGTGTATGGATCTTGCAGATTATTCAAATTTGAGTAGTGAGAATATTGAAAAAATAGCGTCACTGCATCATGAAGAAGAACCGGTTGTTAATGTTTCGTCCACTCCAGAGACCCAGAATATTAATGGTGATAGTGTTGTGTCCTTTGTTGCTTCTGCTGAAACACAAGCGAATATTGGAAAAGATGTTTCTGATCTTTCTAAGTCGCCTTCATATTGTGACAATAAGAGTGATTATTCGTCTATGGTGGGTTTCCCTGCCTGTTTATTGCTTTTCTTTCACGTGTTTATTTTTGGTGCGAGAAATTGTGGTTGGTGTTTGCTGATTGAAATTTGCTTGTAGTGCCAAACAGGTCGGGTTTCTTTTAAGCTTTACGACTGGAATCCTGCGGAATTTCCGAGAAGGCTGCGGCTCCAAGTATTTTAAAGCATTTAATTACAGTTTAGTATTTCGATTGTGGCAAGATTTTCTGCCAACTACATGTTAGTGACTGATTAACAAGCAGTCAAATGTTTTTGCAGATATTCCAATGGTTGGCAAGTATGCCTGTGGAGCTGGAGGGGTATATCCGCCCTGGGTGTACGATCTTGACGATTTTTATTGCAATGCCAAATATTATGTGGATAAATGTAAGGGTTCAATTTGATGCTCTTTATATTATAGTTCTTGTACCATATCTTAAGTGCTTGTTAGGTAAAATGAATGCTTTCTTATTACACCGGTTAAGTGCCCTTTATTAGACTTGATGGTTTTTTGTTATGCTCATTCTCATGGTTGCTAGTTTTGCTACATTGGGATCATGTTTGTTTGTTCTCTAATTAGTTATGTGCTACTACCTGCAACATTTCTCCACTCTCTCTCGCTGTAATGAATCAGGAATTTCATTAATTAACTAATAAAAAGAATTAAAACCACGTTTTCAAGTATTCAGTTTTTACTGAATCTGATTGGTCCTGACTTTTTCTTTCCCTTTCTGATTTCTGACTTCATTTTGTCTCTCTTATGGATGGATTGACCAGTTACTAAAAGACCCTATGTATTATGTTCGTGATCTTGTTGCTCCCAAAAAGATGCTATCTGGAAGAGGAACTGCTCTAATTCATCTGAATGACATGATCTTCCGTGTAATGAAAGGTTTGTTTCTGTTTCATTTGTATACTTCTTATTTTTGGTTCACTCTTCTCATAAATTACTTGAGTTGTTTTTCTGGAAGAGCATTTTAGAACCTGATTCAGGTTCCTTTTGTTATTTTTAGTTATAGGCTTCAAGTTCCGAGGGAAGCTTTCAATTGTTTAAATTAATTAGTACGTTTCATTGATTACAGATGAAATTTCTGTGACAAAAGTCGAGGTAAACATGCAGGCACCTAGGCTTCACTATATTCATCCCACATGCTTTGAAGCAGGAAAACCCATGGAATTTTTCGCTTGTGGAAGCAACTTGCTGCAGCCTAAGTTTCGGTATGTAATTTTCACCTCTTCTAAACATCATTTAAAGCATGTTTTTGCATGTTCATTCAACAGACAGAAGCATATTTATTTGCACTATATATATATTTGGCAGTGTTGGGGACCTAATGTAAGGGAAAACACACGTAGGTCGTAAGGAAAAACACATGCAGGTCACAAGGCAAGTGATAGAAACCAGAACCACACAAAGGCAATTAATAGAGAAAACAACTTAGTAACGAAATACAGTGTTCGTATTATTCCTGAAATGAAAATATTACAGTGGAACAATATCCTTATTGCCCATAGCTGAGCTGCTACTCTGTCCATATCTAACTATGATTTTCCAAGATACCTTTCTCTTACTACTCAATCCCCCATATATTAGAACCCCGCTATGCGATTTCCCTCTCTCACCCCCCGCTACTCAATTTCGTAATCTACATGTCTCAACCTTAAATATAAAAACAAAAGGAATGGAGGGAGTAGCAATTAAAGCTGTATTATTAGTTTTTTAAAAACAATGATTATCTCTGTTCCTAAATATGAGACCCTTCTGAAAACAATTCAAATTTTCTTGTATTAACTATTATTTTACCATAATACCTGTAGTTACTTCTTCATCTCTCTCTCATGTGAGGATCGAGGAAAGAGGTTTAGTGATGAGCCCCAATACAAATTAACTATGTTGATAATTAATTACATGCAAAGGTGAGATAATGAGTCCCAATAACTTTAAGAGAAATTTTGGTAACATAAGACACATTTTTAACAAATTTAATGCCACAAGCCAAATTAACCAATTTTCTTAATCTGTGTAAATTTATCGAAGGGTACCTAAGGTAACGTCTTCAGTTGTCCTATCTGGAGTTAAGGAGAGAATATTTTATGCTGCAGAAAGTTAATAAAATGATTCTGCTCATCACTGCATCAAGTTTTGCGAATAAAACTTCATGTAAAAGGCAATTAATAGCATCACAAGAAATTGCATAATCAATTATTCATATACGTAGCTATATATTTTATTTAGGAATTGAACTTCCTTTTAGGTTTGCATTCCCATAGCATAATGATAGCACGGTTTAGTGGGTTCTACCTTTTGTTATAATATTTTTTGGTTTCACTCTGATCTTAGTAAATTTTGGGAAATTTAATTTAATATTATATTGATCATAAAGACATAAATCACTTGGGTTGGCCTGGTGGTGTTGGCTTGGGACCTTGGAGTGTGCTCCTTCAAGGTCTCATGTTCAATTCTCCCCGGTTCCAATTTCGGTTGGCTAGTTTGGCTTATTCAAAAATAAAAATTATATTTATCATATTTGAGTTGTCTTTTAGTTGACACGTGTTTATGCTCATTTTTCAAATGTATCATATTTGTTGAAGCCACTAGAATCGGTATCGTGGTGAGGGGTTTGGGTAGTATGCATGAGGTCCTACATTCCGACCGCCACCATTGTACACCAAAAAGAAAATATCATATTTATTCAGCTAGTTTAGATTTTGGTTCACTTGTTAATGTACTTCTGACTGTAATGAGGTGATAATCTTGGCAGGCTTCTTGTATCTTTTTATGGAAAGTATCTGAAGTGTGAGTATTGCGTTCCGTCTCCACATAACTCGGCTGAAGACAATGTTTCTTGTGCTTTTGATAATCAGTTATATAAGATATGTGTCCCTCATATTGAGAAAAGTCTCCTGGGGCCTGCATTTATTGAGGTAGTTATTGACATCTTTTGTTTCCTGAACTATGCATCGACCTCCATTTCTAATTTCCTGTTGGCTATGCTTGATATCACAGTGAGAAAGAACACTTGACGTTGACCAATACTTATTGTTGTATGTTTTCTTTTAGATTCATTAACTTCATATGCATCTGTTGCAATTAAATTTTGTCTGTATGACCTTAAAATTTAACAGTTCATTCTAAAAAATCATCAAACAAATTGAGGAACACTGAAACTTTAATGGGTGCAGCTGAGTACTTTGACCTTAAGTATTTAGTTTAACGTGGATGTGTCATTTTCGTTGGTAATTTCTTTCTATATTTTTTTGTTATTTATTTTTCTGATTTCTGCTAAATTAATTTCAATGCATCAAAAGATAATCATAATGCAACGTGCCAAATTCTAGCATATCCATAGAAAGTCTTCCTGGTATTGAATTTTGCACTGATGTCTTATTGGTTCTTTTCATTTAACCTGTTGAAATTTATCTAAGGAAGCTCTTTGACTTAAAGCTGTAGTTATCATGGAAACTTTTGAATTTGGGATTTGTGTTATAAAATTGGGGTTTGGTGATGTTGTATTGAATTGTACTTGATCTGTAAGAAGTAAGAATTTTCTTAATGATTGTAACGTCAAATCAAGATAAATTGCCTGAACCTTTTATTTGATGTGATTTTGGAGGTAGCTGTAACCCTGATTAAATTTCATTTATAAATTGTTTACACAAAATGGTAATTTTTCCCCTTTGTGTTTCATCATACTTCTTTTCCTTTCTGTAGGTTGAGAATGAGTCTGGTTTATCAAACTTTATTCCTGTACTTATTGGGGATAAAGAAATTTGCACTGAAATGAAGATATTGCAACAAAAACTAGACGCTTCTCTCCTTTCTAAACAATATCGGTCTGCATCTGGCAGTTCTATTTGTAGCTCATGTGAAGCTTTTGTACATATTCACACATCATCATCAGACTTGCTTGTAGATATAGCATGGTTACTTAAAGACCCTACTTCAGAAATTTTTGACAGAATGGTATCTGCTTCACAGATTCAAAGATATTGCTATTTGTTGGATTTTCTAATATGCAATGATTCAACTATCATTTTGGGAAAAATATTGCCAAATTTGATAAGCATAACAAAAAGCATGAAATCCAATATAAGTGATGTTGACATGGACCAACTGCTGAAGGGCATGTGTAATGCTAGAGATGCTATTTGTCGGAAAGGTGGAGGTATAGTTTTGAACTCCAAAATGGAAGGCTTCAAACCTGCTCAGTGGAATTCCCAAAATGCCAACTTATCAGTTGTTGAAATTAACAGTCAGGTTAGAGCTATTAATTCTGTTTTATTCCCATGATGATGTCATTAATTAATTTTTAGCTTTTAGATTAGATACTCCGCTTTTTACTTCATGATATTTTTTTTTACTATACAATCGAAAATAAAACCTAGTGGGCCATGCATTTATGTCAACTATAGATATCTCTCTCAATCTAAGGAGCCCAACTCCAGTATTCCAAACTGGTGGCAATGTGAATGAAATTGTTGGAGAATACTTTAGGCATTTTATCGTATCTGACTTCAAATATTTTTGTACACGTTTTATTTGACTATACTCATAACTGCCGAACTTGTTACACTACTTCCTATCCTCTATTCGTTCTTTTTTTTTTTGTTGAAGATTTAAAGCCATTTCTTCCACATATATTTTTAGCTCAAGAGTATGGTATGAACTATTGACTAAGTTCTCTCAGAAAAATGGTTTAGTAGAATCACATGAAAACAACAAATTTATTTCATCTAGTAAACTCTGTTTTGGACCATGAACAATAGCATGTGTTGGAATTTCCATGCAAAAGATGGAACAAAGTTCATTTTATGATTCCACAAATCCTAGTTGGATTGACATGTTCCTTATCGTATACATTGATTTTTGCTTTGCAGGGTATCCAGTTTAGAGCAGATGCAGAGTTGGGAGTTCTGAGCAGTCTCGCTTCCGATGAAAAAAATCAGAAGATACCGCTTTTGAAAAGGGATATTATAATGAATATGGAAGAGTTGCCTAAAAGATGTGACCATCGAAATGTTACGAGGGGATTCTTGAGATCTCGACCAACTATTTTTGTGCTTGTATCACTTGTTGTTTGTCTTGCAGTATGTGTATCCATCTTTCATCATGGGAGGGTTAACGAGTTGGCAGGATCCATTAGAAGGTGTTTGTTCAACCATTGACAAATTTTTCAATTTTTTTGTATTTATTGTGTTTGGTACATATTTGTTGTAAAACTAAATAAATAGATGTCATTAGGACAATAGATGTCATTAGGACAACCATGTTTATTTGTGGATTTTCAATTTAGATGTCCGGGAAAAAGCAACAGGTGCTAATTATGAACCCAATTTTATGGGTTGAGGGTATAGTTAGCATGCTACAAGCATAATAATACATTTTGTTCATTTTCAGCTCATGCGGTTGTAAAACTTAGCTATGTAATTATGCTAATTTGTGCAAACGTTTGGATACAAGTTTAAGAAAAAAAAATGAACTTTCAAAGTTTTGTGATTATCTTGCTGGAATTTTGCAAGCATGTCACGATAAGAAATTCTTAGAAATCTAATAACTATCACACTGTTACATATTTTGACAAACGTTGTTTCTTAATGCAATGTATGAACAATTCACTACAAATAAATGGCTTAATTACATTTTAGGTTTTCTTATGCTCGCGAAATTACTTTCTTTTTGAAAATCAAATTTGTTGGCCGTTAACTATCACACTTTTTGTAATTTTGATTTCAACCCACATTTTTGGCTCCAAAAGTGGTGATGTAACAATTTTCTAAATGACATTGTGTTGAACATGCTAATGTGGTGAAACTAAGACGGCAAAGGATATGGGACGAAGGAGTACTTTGAAAATGTTCAAACAAAAGAAAATAAAGTGGATGATTCAGGGACAATATGTGTTAGCAACAAAATTACACAGGTATGATACTTAAGGAAAAAGTAACTTCACTAAGGTAGAACTATTTTCTCAAGCATGATAAAATAGGCTGACCAAAAGTTCAATTAAACCAAAATAAAATAAATAATTTTGGTTGTATTCGATTCGTATGGTCGTATACAATTTATGTATTGGATAATCACAAAATAAAATTATTATATGAATTATTTTTTGGATGGAAAATTATTATACTATTATAAATATATGTAATTTTTTTTTTGAAGAAGCCAAAATGATATATATAACCACAAAAAAGAGTTTCACCTCCCTAGCACAAGATGTACCAAAGGGAAGAGAAACAAATTACAAGATTGTTTTCAAACGAAACCAAGAAAAGAAAAATAACATCAGCCTATCCCCAAACATTCGAAAGGGTGCTGCCACCATAACTGACAACCATAAGGAAAACACATGTTTTTGGCTTTTAGCCACCCTAAAGAAGTAATTTTAACCTTCTCCAGAAGTTGCGGAGGAGAAGTAGCCTGATGGGCGAATAGCCTACAATTTCGTTCATTCCACAGAATCCAGACCGTACAAAGCCATATAATATGTAAGAAGCGACGCTTAGGTGTGAACCCTCCCGAAGAGAAAATAAACTGAGCAAAATGAGCCGACACATGTTGAGGATCCACTGAATACACACCAAGCCATGTCTTAACCAGCTGCCAAAGAGAACCAAAAATCGGACAATGAATAATCAAATGAGAAGCTGTCTCTGTGTGACCACAACCTGACACAAAGAAGTGAGTTAGAAGGAATAATGCCTCGGCGCGCCAAATTGTCCATCGTTGACCATCTGTTATGAAGCAAACGCCACACACAAATTGAGACCTTCAGGGGAACACATTTATGCCAAACTGCCGGGGTAACCACGTCATTGCTGCGAACCTCCTGCCGTGTGAGCATTTGATACACACCACGCACCGTATACCCATCACCCACAGATGGGCGCCACTGCCAAGTGTCAGACTGATTCATATGAATCAGTTGTATAATCAATCATAAATCTGAATGAATTAAATTAACAATAATAAATTTATATAAAACATAAGAGAAACTGCCATATTTAAATATAAATTTGCACAAAAAATATTTCTGATGGATTAATTAAGATTAAGATGAACAAAAATAGAATAACGATATATTTTTTTTTTGAAAGAAAAATAACGATATATATCCAATACTGTAAACTATCAAGATTAAAATGTCATAATAATAGTGTGTGTATAATGAGTTTCTGTCTAGAAGATTGGACCATGATTTCATTAACGTGGATAACCAATTAAGATTAAAATAGAAGATTGGACCATGATTTCATTAATGTGGATAACCAATTAAGATTAAAATAGAAGATTGGACCATGATTTCATTAATGTGAATAACCAATTAAGATTAAAAATGTCATAACTATATCTTGATACTGTAAACTAGTACATCAAGATTAAAATGCCATAATAATAGTGTGTGCGTAATGAATCCATAGATAGGCTCGCACTTTCATTTGCTTGACGCCTTGACCCGTTTCAAGTTGAATTTTATTTCATTTTGTTAAACCATATAATCATTTTCTATCATTTAGTTGAATTTATATTTATTGAAGTATTGAACATGTGCAATTAACATGTACTAAGAATAAGCTTTGGTGTAATATTACAAAAAAAAAAGCTTTGGTGTAACTATGATGACACTTTTGTTTGCAATGTTGCACTCTCTTGGTAATTGAATAGTGACACTTTTTTTCGAGTTGAAGGTTTCATGTAATGGTGATGCAAGTGGTAAGATAAATATCGAGCTAATGTACTTTTTTAGTTTTCTTAAAAATTATTTGTCACGACATGAATTAATGATACTTCTTAAGTCTGTTAATCAGTTACTTGACTTAAAAAAGCCACTTTATAAAACTTAAATCGCCTAATAGTAAGTCAAACGCAGAACCGACTTAAGACTTAACAAGTGTTTTTTTACCAGTGGTTATAAATCAATTATACCTTATAGGTTATGGTGGCTACAATTTCTATTATGTCTTTGCGATTTCCTCGAACTTATTGTTTGTACTTAAAATTTGGGGTATTTAAATATTATGAGAATCATATTCTAGTTTTTAAAGCTCTGAAACACCGAAACTTCTTATCGAAGATGTGTTCAGTGTCAGACAGGTGTTCAGTGTCGGACATTTGATTGCATTTCATTAATTTATTATTTTAAATTATTATTGGTGTTGATGTCAGTGTCCGTGTCAATACTTCATAGCTTAGAAGACTTAGGGGTTATGATCTTCAAGTTTAAAATTAGATGTATAAGCAAATTTGCTTCCCATTCCCTATTTTACAAAACCTCTACTTTTAGGGTCTGTTTGATGCGAAATTTTTGGAGGATGTGATGACTTGTTTTTTATTTTTGAAACTAAGTAAACTATAAAATGTTTCTAAAAATGAATGAAGTGTGACTGAATTGATACACAAATTGATCATATATCATAATATTCTTATAAATTATTTAAAATCTCAAATATGTATTAAAATGTAGACTTAGTCACCAAAATCATTTCAAAATCTCCCTCCAAACAGACCCTTAATGATCTAGGCTGCATTATGAATACTTTTTCTAGTGTAGCTAGCTTAATTTCACTTATTAGCCTCTATGAAATAGGAATTAGGGAAGTATCTGGCTTTTAAACATTGAGTTAAAAGAGATTGAAGTTTAGTAATTTGTATACTTAGTAGAGTGAGCTTTATTGAAATTCTAAATAATCTGAAAAGCATAATAACCAAGAGTTGTTAAACGGAGGTTCTCCCACATTTTTAATACATATAATGTGTTGAAAAATCATATTATAAAATGCAACAATAAATAGCGTTGTTATGAACCGAATAAAAATTCTCAATCTTCCTTCTTATAGTCAACAGCAGTGTAAGGAGTGAATGCCTCTTTAATCAAGTTCTTCTTCCTCCAAGTATGCCAACCCAAATCTTCACAAATTTCATCATTATGGTTGATACCAAAAGTTGTGATGCAGTTCTTTTTGTAAAACCTTGTAAATTTTTTCATTGTTTCCATGTCCTTCATTGTTTGTAAAAGCATCTTCTCAGCACTTGGAAGCTTAAATTTGTTATCTATTAATCCAGCTAGCCACATGGAACGTATCTCTGATGTGTAAAGATTTGAAACACTCTCAACATAACCCACAAAGGCCATATTAGGAATTGATGGATAGACAGTTCCCCTGTGACAAATACATAATAACTTACTACTCTTTCTCAACTATGTTTAAAAAGGAGCCCTGATTGTCCGCGGTCACTGATTGCAGACAATCAGGCAGTCAGAGAGATGCTGACGGTCAGTCGAGATTGGACAGTCACATCTCAAGTCCAGTAATTTAATTTTAAAAAATTGCTTGAGATCATTGGACCATCATGATCTCTCTGACTTCTTGATTGCGTGCAGTCAATGACTATAGGCAATCCAGGTTCACTTAGTAAGCTAGGGAGATTAAAAAACATGTCAATTGGTTAGAAACAAAATCTCTCTCATGATTTAGTACCTCAAGCCCATTTTATCATTTTTGTTTGAATCATTTGTTTGTGTCAAATGATATGTTGCTTTAGAATATTGTGAAAGTATTTATTACTTTATTTCAATAAGCCAATATCCAAAATTGTCTCTACCTGTATAGTGGCATGATACCAGTAGGGTATTCCAACAAGCTACAAAAAGGCTCTGGCAAAAGTGTTTTGAGCTTCTTTTGCCCATCATAACCGGTTGCAAGAAGAACAACATCAACATCCATTTTAGTGTTATCATCAAATTCAATACCACTACTCCAAAACCACCACTTTGATGCTCTTTTGAAGATTATTTTCCCTTTATCAGCCTCATTGTAAAAACTTTTTGGTAGTACAGCTATTTGACAAGATGCATAATCCTCCTCAAATGAGTGTTCTGGTTTCAATCCATATTTCTCTAATGGAAGTTTCCAAAGCAGGTAAGACTCTATGAACTTTGAAATCACACGTCTCTGTTTGGTGTCATTAATTCAACAAAAAAGAAAATTAATAGCCAAAATTAGAGAAACAATTAAACATCATTTTTTTCCAAGCCATTCTAATTAAGGTCTTTGACCCATGGTAGCATCCTAAGGTATTTCCACAGTCTAGGTCATTTGCGTCCTTTATGACATTAACCTCAAGTCGGTAGGGAGACTTCCAATATATATATATTTTCTTCTCATGAGGTTGGATTGCCTCTTAAATGGTTGATTTCAGTCTAACTAATTAAGGTTATTTTTACGTAGAACTGTCGTGTTATCAATTCTCCCAATACTATGTTATGTCACAAATTTATTCGTCACTAAATCAATGATAGAATCGTGGAAGTGTAATATATTCAAGGTCTATATTTCGTTAAACATCGTTATCTAATTTAAGGACCGACTAATCAAAATGATCAATCTCACCATCGATTAATTAGGGGTCCATTTAAAGTCAGAGCAAGCTTTGTATGGACTAGCACACATAACTTGGCACAGAGGATTTGAAAATGAGACATTGAGAGAAACATACTCCAATGTCTCAAATCTACGGTTCTACATTTAACAAATGATCCAATTGATTAAGAGCATATTTATTTACCATTGGAGATAATAGGAAGCATACAAGGGTTTTAAGTAAACCCTGATTTGGTGTTTGATGGAGGAACTGTGCAGATCTTGTTGAGTAGAACATGAAAAATGGTACTCCCCAGATCCGAAAATGAAGAAGTGTCCAATGCAAACTCCTTACTATCATGGTGCATGGTTGCACTTGCCCTTCAGGTACAAGTTAGAAGCAACGTTGTCATTATGATGTTTGAAAATGTTACACGTTATTCAATTATTTTATTTTTGTACATTTTCTCAAATTGATTACAAGGTTTGTATATTAAAATAAATAAATAAATAATCTTAGAGGAACTGCTTGTTACCTTGATTTTCCTGTGCACATTCTATGGCAATATCAGTAGCTGATTTTTTAAAACCGATCACCACAACTTTTTTTCCTTTAACAAGGTCACTAGTAGCTTCGTTGTCGAGTTTACAATACTCAATGGTATGCAAAACCTTACCCTTGAATACCTCAGGACCCTTGTTGTGTGGAAATGGTGGCATCAATGGTATATCTCCATATTTTCCGGTGCAAACCACTATAAACTCCAAGTGGTACCGCTGAAAAATCAAGTGGGCAAAGTAAAATATTAGTTTTCTCAATTAAATGATTAATTTTACCAACAATAAAAAGTAAAATAAATAGTTTTCTTTTGATATCTAGATAAGATTTAAATTCACTTCTCCATTTCTTTTTCTTTTTGTTTTTAATAGATTCTCTCCACCGAAGGTAAGATCTATTAGATGAGTGTCGGACACTAATATATATATATATTTTTTCTAGTTGAAATTCACATTTTATTCATCACGTTGTAGAAATTTAACATCTTTCACATGATTCAATCCCAGTTATTACTCATGTGTTTGTTTCGTTTTCTTGTCACTCTATAACACCTCATAGAAAGTTTTCTTGTATATGTAAAAGTGACTTAATTATTATTTTTTTTTTAATTTGATACCAATTTTTACGCATGCATATGTATTATGTTTCTATCAGGGAAACATGGGAAGTACACATGATAATAGAAGGACATCGACAAAAGTGAATACTAAATAAATGTTTTGTGGTGAATGTATACTCAAAATGTAATCTGGTTACAAAACGGAGATTGTGCCAGAGCTTGCTGCAAGTGAAGGGTAATCTAGACGATGATGCTTGATGCATAATTGGAGATTTTAATTCCATTACAGTAGGAAGCGAAAGAATGGTGTGTGGAGAATGGGGGTTCTCAATTTCAGCCCTGTGACATGAGGGAGTTTTTTTGCCTTTTTTGAGGATATGGAATTATTAGATCTACCACTTCGAGGATGTAGATTTACCTGGGTCCACCCAAATAGGGTGACAATGAGAAGGTTGGAGATGATGTTGGTATCAGATGGGCGGTTGAGTTTTTGGTCATATCCTAGTGTTTAGGCTCTCACAAGAGATGTTTCATATATCCCTATCCTATTTTTCTTCGTTACACAACAGAAGATTGGGGTCCAAATCCATTTAGGTTCAATAACCATTGATTGAAACATAATAACTTTGACAGGTTTTGTTCGAGATACTTGGGATTCACAAACATACACGAGGTGAATGAGATTTTGTTAAAAGATAGGTCAAGGTTGAAGTTGTATCAAAGATTTGAAGCGAGAGGAATATGGCGAAGTCAAATCTAGGATTGAGATGTTAGTGGAGGAGATCAAAGTGGGTGGGTGGGTGGGGGGGGGGGGGGGGGGGGGGGGGGGGGGGGGGTCTGAGAGGGGAGATTGAAAGACTTTCTAATCTTGACGTGTAAGATAGGAAAACAAGTTCTCAAAGTTGTGGCATTTATTGAGAAGCAAAGACTCCTATTCCAGAGATCAAGAGCAAAATGGCTCCGAGAAGGGGATGCTAATACGAATTATTTTCATTCATGCATAAAGTCTAGAAGAAAGGCGATTAGAATTGCAGCGTTGAAGATGGAGACAAATTGGGTAGAAAATCCAAGTCGAATTAGAGAGGAGGTTATCAATTTTTTTAGAAATCATTACAGGTCGGTGTTTTGGGAGCGACCTACTTTCGATGGAATATCCTTCCCACATGTGTTTGAGACCAATAACACAAGTTTGTCAACACCTTTCTCACTTGTGCAAATTGAGATGGTGATTAAAGACAATGATGGGAACAAGAATCTTAACCCAGACGGGTTCAATTTTACTTTTATCAAACGTTTTGGAATTTGATGAAAGGGGAGGTGATAATAATATTCGACAGTTCCATGGGAATGCAACTCTTCCAAAAGGGTTATTTTATTACTTTTTGTATCTGATTTCGAAAATTGTGCCCCCTTTTGAGAGGTATCACAGCTAGGTTATATACGAATAAAATTGTCACATTTTATCATTCACGATCGACATTCTTGAGAGAGAGAGGGGGGGGGGGGGGGTAACTGGTTGATGGCGTAGTGGTGGTCAATGAGGTGATTGATTATGTCAGAAGATAAGGGGAAGAATGCATGATTCTTAAAGAGGACTTTGACAAGGCGTATAACTCGGTTGATTAGAGATTTTTACATTATATGTTGGGTACATTTGGGTTCAACAGAAAGTAGAGAGAGTGGATTCATACATTTATTTTCTCAGGAAACCTATTGATGCTAGTGAATGATAGCCAAGCTGAGGAAGTAAAGATTAGATGGCGTTTGAAGCAAGGTGACTCTTTATTCCCCTTGTTATATCTTCTAGTGGCAGAATAGTTTAGAGCCCTAATGAGACAAGCAGTATCACAAGGAATTTTTACTAAAATTTACGAGGGAAGAAACGACATGGTGGTATCGTGTCTCAAGTATGTTGATGACATATTGTGTTTTGGGAAATCTACAAATGAAAACCTATGAGCTCTTAAGGCAATTATGAGGGCATTTGAGACGACATTGAGTTTGAAGGCCAATTTTTGAAAAAAGTTGCTTAATGGGGATTAATGTCAATTCCGAGTTTTTATTGGCATGGAAATTTATCGAACCTTGGTATCCTTAAAGAAAGGTTCGATTACTCAATGTGTTGTTGCATCCTCTACTTCACACTAATTAAGGTGGAAGACTAGTGGAGGAGTTACAAGAAAGGTTCACCTATATACATATACATTCTTTGCTTGCAAATTTGTATCTTCAAAGAATACCTCTATCTCAAGTGGAGGAGTTGGTTTTCAATCAAATTTGGCATAGTGCAGCCCCATCAACTATAATTTTTTTTGGTCAATAATTGCTATATTATCTGAATTTGCTTAAATTTTACTTTTAATCCTTTTCTATTAGAGTTGCCTTTATATAATGATGAATGCGTATTATTATTTCCAAAATCTTGATTAATATTATAGATGACGTGTTTGAAGCTAGTTTATGAGTTGAGTGAATAAACACCTGAACGACGTCTGATTCATTAGTCTGAACATAAAGCTCCCACACTGGACGGCCAGGAAGTGGGTTTGCATGGTCATTAGGTAAGTGTCCAAAATCAAAACCTTCTTTGTCCCGAACAAACTTGATTTCCACCACCTTGTAGTTAAACTTAACATACTTGAACAAATCAAAATGAACAGCATAAGCACGTAAGTATTTCAAAATCTCAACATAAGAATGTTGTTCAGAACCTTCCCTTTCAGGCCAAGGGAAATCACTAAATTCATAATTACATGTTGGTGATTGAAGCTTAGTACACTTAGAGGAACAATGTCTCCAAACACCACCAATTGAATCAGTGGCTTCAAAAACAACTGGGTTATAGTGTGATAGTTGTTTTGCTACGGCTAAACCACTCACTCCTGCACCTATGATGCCAATTCTAGACCCCATAATTGGTAGGTTATCTTGAGTGGTCATAGAGCTATACAAAAATTGGACTTTAACTATTTGGTAGGATATGTTAGGAATCATCACATGCAATGTAGTCCTTATGACATTTTATGATTGTTAAGGATAAGCACATATTATTCACATTAAAGAAGGTCAAAGCAAATATCAAGACATTCAAGAAGGTCAAACCCAAGCAAACATGATGGCAATGCATATCCATATAGCTGTCAAAGTATATCAGGAAATTGTATCATAATTGTATTTAAATAGGATTTCTATTATAGGCAATTATAGACTAGACAATTATAGGCAATTAGTATACAGATTCTTGTACTCTTATATATATATATATATATATATATATATATATACACATCAAATTACAAGAAATAAAACAACAAATTCCGATACAATATTCAAGTGCTTTCTTTTATGTATCGATCCATTTTTTACTTTATATGGTATCAGTTTTTCTCTGGTTAATCTCCCTCAGTTTGTGTTTATCATCCTGTTTCAACCCTTCTCATCGCCTCACTCACTCACTCACTCACTCACTCACTCGCATCATCATGTCTGATGTTCCACCAACCACCATCCCAATCCCTTCACAAAACCCGCCGATCCATGATCAATCCGCTACCACCTCCAACACCAATCCATGCGTCATCCATCATTCCGACAACCCTGCAACTGTCCTTGTTACACCTCTGCTCACAGTCGACGACTATGGTTCATGGAGCCGACCCGTAACAATGGCACTTCGTGCCAAAAAAAAATTCGGGTTTGTCGATGGAACCCTAACCTGCCCAAAGAAGGCCGATGATATCTCTAAGTGGCGCCGCTGCAACGATATGGTTGCAAGCTGGATTCTCAACTCGATTCAACCGAGATTCGCCCTAGCATTCTCTATGCTGAAACAGCGGCACAAATCTGGACCGATCTCAAGGATCGTTTATCTTAGTCCAACGCTCCGAAAATCTATCAATTGAAACAAGCTATCTCTGCCCTAAAACAAGAGGGCATGTCTGTATCTCTGTATTTCACTCAGTTGAAATCTCTCTAGGATGAACTCCATTCCATCGCACCTATCAATCCGTGCATCTACGGTAATGCCAAGAGTATTATTGATCAACAAAATCAGGACCGGGCCATGGAATTTCTTCAGGGCATCCATGACCGATTCTTGGCCGTCCGCAGCCAAATTCTCCTCATGGATCCTTTTCCTACAATTCAGCGTATTTATAACATCGTACGCCAGGAAGAGAAACAACAAGAGATTAATTTTCGACCCCTCCCTGCTGAGGAATCAGCAGCGCTTCAAGCTTCTAAAGTGCATTATCGCACTCAAGGCAAACGGCAGCGTCCGTACTGTGAGAATTGCAATAAGTATGGTCACACTATTGCTACTTGCTATCAGATTCATGTCTTTCCAAATAAGCCACCAAAGAAATCTGAACCATCCTCATCCACTTCCGCTACTCAACTCTCAAGCGCACAATATCAAAAACTCCTATCTCTCTTAGCCAAAGAGGACACTATGGGATCATCTGTGAATTTAGCAGGTACCGCTTTTACTTGTGTTCCTTTTTCTTGGATTATTGATTCTGGCGCTTCAAATCACATATGCACATCTCTTTCTCATTTTTCTTCATATTCACCTGTTCATAAAAATATACTTGTTCAATTACCCGACGGCTCTCACGCGTCCGTGAAACACATCGGCAATATTCATTGCTCGCCGTACTTACACTCACGAATGTTTATCACATTCCATCTTTCAAATACAATCTATTATCTCTTTCACAATTAACAAAATCAATACATTGTGATATTATTTTCTCATCCTCTGGTTGCATATTTCAGGACCGAGCAACGAAGAAGACGATTGGTCGGGGTAGTGCTCGGAATGGACTCTTCTACCTGAACGAAGCACCACCATTAAATAAAGATGACAAGGATCACTATTGCCTTGACCATCCATCAAGTTCTTTTTTTAGTTCTAAGCAATGTAATAAGGCTGACCTATGGCATTTACGCCTCGGTCACCCATCTATTTCCCGCTTTCAATTTATTGTTAAGAACTCTCCAAATATTAATGCAAATAAAGATTTTGTTTGTGACGTTTGTCCGCGTGCAAAACAATCACGTTTACCTTTTTCTTCAAGAACATCATATTCATCTCATTGTTTTGAGTTAATTCATGTCGATATTTGGGGTCCATTCTCTACTCCATCACACAATGGATCACGATATTTTTTAACAATTGTCGACGATTATTCACGATGTACTTGGTTATATCTCATGCAACATAAATCTGAAACATTTACTACGCTAATTCATTTTTTTCATCAAATCAATCGCCAATTCAACACTAAAATTAATAAAATTAATTCCGGCGATGGGGGCATCTTTCTTCCCCAACTTCAAGCTATTCGTTCCGACAATGGTTCGGAGTTTTTGTCCAAACAAATCCAAACATGGTTTCATGATCATGACATTATTCATCAATGCAGCTGCGTTGCAACCCCTCAACAAAATGGCGTTGTGGAGCGCAAGCATCGTCATCTTCTCGACGTCGCAAGAGCATTACGTTTCCTTTTGGGGTGAATGCGTTCTCACTTCCGCTTATCTCATAAACAAACTTCCTACTCCCATCCTGAAATATAAATCTCCTCATCAAATTTTACTCGGTTCTCCTCCTTCATACTCATCACTTCGTGTGTTTGGATGTCTCTGTTTTGCCAAAAATATGAACATTCAACACAAATTCGATGAACGGGCCAAACCTGGTATTTTTGTCGGTTACTGATAAGTGGCAAGAAATGATTAAATCCATGTCTTTTATAAGGCTTTTTAGTTACTTGTTGTGCAAGTTATCTTAGGAAAAGCATGAAATTTATGAATAAATGCCAATTATTCTTTGTATACCTTATTCTTCCCCATTTGTGTAGGAAAAAGCAAGCCAGGACTTGAAAATAGCAAGAAATCACTAAGAGAAGAATGAAGAAACTCGCCTGGCGAGTACTTGGCGAGTGAATGGCGAGTAGAGGCAGGGATTTTCAGGAGTTTTCAAAGTATACACTCGCCTGGCGAGTACTTGGCGAAAGAATGGCGAGTTCAGGCAGGGATTTTCTAGAACAGGGGAAGTTTGATTTCGCTCAGCGAAATCTTGGTCGCCCAGCGAGATCATCAAGGCGGTTTAATGCTGTGGAAGACGTGGCAGAATGCCACTGGCCAGATTGTTAAACTCGCCGAGCGAAATATATCTCACTGAGCGAGATGTCACTTATCTGTTTTAGTATTTAAGCTATCTTTAAGCTTTTAGGTTAAAAAGTTAAGATATTGTTAAGCTATTATTAAGAACGAATTTTAGAGATTTATTACCAGAGAATAGGGCTAAAAGAAGGGCACTTCAAAGGACAAAAAGGAATCAAGATTAGATCATCAAAGGGTTTTTGAGAAATCAAAACTTGACATTGATCTTCATCTTTACTCCAGCTTTTGTATTGTTGACATGAAAATGATCAACTAAATCTCCTTTGTTGGGATTAGAGGTAATGAATCAAGCTAGATGTAATCTTTTGATCATGTAAATATTTGATTCTAGTGTTTTATAATATATTGAAACTTATTCTTGTTATTCAATCTTATGTATGGTTTAGTGTTATTGAAAAATACATTTAAATCTAGGGTTAGAATAATTTTCTATTAAAACAAGTGTTCTAGACATGGAATTATGTTTTGATAATCACTTAAAGCATCAATACTTAATACTTTTGGATCGTTTAATAGATTGGGAAATCGTCGATTAAACGATACGATCGATCTCACAACTTTATTTGGACACGAATAATGTTGTCGAGTGATGTGTGATAATATCGTTAAAAAAAGGATTAAAACTAGAGTTCGTTTATCATGATCATTAGAATAATGTCGATGTTTGATTTATGAACTTTGATACCAACACTTTTATGCCCTATTACTCGTCGTCATTTATTTATATTTTGAAAGTCGATTAGTTTTTAGTAAACAAAAGATGAAACCCTAACTTAAAATGATAATCGATGTTGAATGGTTTAAGGTGTCGCGTAAATCCCTGTGGAGACGATCCTAATATACTCACGTGTAGATAGGAAATTATAATGTGAGGAAAAACCTTTCATCAGTTACCCTTTTAATAAAAAAAGGATACCACATCTACGATATGCACACTCGCAAAATATATGCCTCTCGCGATGTTCAATTTTTTGAAACCATGTTTCCATATCACGACCTTCAAACTCCTTCCTTCGCTAACGACATAAGCATCAACACTCAAATCCTTGATTGTGAATTTGATGATTCCTCTTCCAACTTATCACCTGCATCAAGTATCTCTCCCGGCATTAGTCATCATGATGACACAATTGTGCCTATTCCCACCCCTCAGAATGATAACTCATCGACTATTCCATCCAATATTCCATCCATTCCTGTAGAAACTCCCCAACAACATTCACCTACAACGATCAATCCTGCAGAACGTCGTTATCCTCAACGTCTTCGTACTCCTTCCGTTCGCCTCACGGACCACGTATGTGACATTAATAATGTCACATCACAGAGTGCCTTCCCATTAAAGAATTATTTCTCTTTATCCAATTTGAGCACTTCTCATCGAGCTCTTCTTGTTAATATCATTGAGAATAAAGAACCAACATCTTACTCTCAAGCTATCAAATCAGCTGAATGGCGTGACACTATGGCTAAAGAAATCCACGCCCTTGAATCCAACAACACTTGGGTTTTATCTCCTCTCCCTAATGGCAAAACCGCCATAGGTTGTAAGTGGGTATACAAAATTAAATATCACTCTAATGGTACCGTTTAGCGATATAAGGCTCGTTTAGTCGCCAAAGGCTACAATCAAGTACATGGTATTGACTACCATGAAACATTCGCACCGGTTGCCAAACTTGTCACGGTTTGACTCCTTCTCTCCATTGCTGCCATTAAAAACTGGCCATTACATCAACTTGATGTTAACAATGCTTTCCTCCAAGGAGACCTTAATGAAGAAGTTTACATGAAATTACCACCCGGCTTCTCTCATAAAGGGAAACCATGTGTTTGCAAATTAAACAAATCCATCTATGGTCTCAAACAGGCATCCCGTCAATGGTTCTCAAAATTCTCCACCACCCTCATTCAAAAGGGTTTTCATCAATCCATCTCTGATTATAGTCTATTCACTTTCAAAAGTAATCACACGACTATATTTGTACTCGTTTATGTAGATGACATCATCATCATCACTGGAAATAACGAAGACGCTATCTCCGACATCAAGAAATTTCTCGCCCAGGCCTTTTCCATCAAAGACCTTGGAAATCTTTCATACTTCTTAGGCATCGAAGTATCCCGTTCTAAAAAGGGAATATTCTTATGTCAAAGGAAATATACACTTGACATTTTATCCGACTCTGGTATGACTGGTTGCCGACCATCAGATTTTCCTATGGAGCAACACCTCCGTCTACGGCCCAATGAAGGAAGCCCTCTTCCTGATCCGACAATCTATCGTCGCCTCATTGGTCGTCTATTATATTTAACAGTGACACGGCCCGACATCCAATACGCTGTTAACACTCTCAGTCAATTCATGCAATCTCCATGTACAACTCATCTCGATGCGGCCACACGAGTTCTCCGATATCTTAAAGGGAGTGTCGGCAAAGGCTTATTTCTTTCGGCTTCTAGCTCCCTCAATTTAGTTGGATATGCCGACTCTGATTGGGCTGGTTGCCCTACTACTCGTCGCTCCACTACCGGCTATTTTACCATGTTGGGCTCTAATCCTATATCATGGAAAACCAAGAAGCAACCAACAATTTCTCGTTCCTCTGCTGAAGCAGAATATCGTTGCCTTGTAACTTTATCTTCCGAGTTACAATGGTTAAAATATCTTCTCTCGGATCTCGGCATTGATCATCCTCAACCGATCACCGTTCATTGTGATAGTCAAGCTGCTATTCACATCGCCGAAAACCCAGTTTTTCATGAACGCACAAAACGCATTGAAATTGATTGTCATTTCGTTCGTGAGAAAATTAAATCAGGTCTTATCAGCCCTTCTTATCTCCGATCTTTTGACCAACTAGCTGACATATTTACTAAACCTCTTGGAGGCGATACTTATAAACGACTACTCGGCAAGTTGGGTGTTCTTGAGATTTCAATCCCACCTCCAACTTGAGGGGGGGGGGGGGGGGGGGGGGGGGGGGTGTTAAGGATAAGCACATATTATTCACATTAAAGAAGGTCAAAGCAAATATCAAGACATTCAAGAAGGTCAAACCCAAGCAAACATGATGGCAATGCATATCCATATAGCTGTCAAAGTATATCAGGAAATTGTATCATAATTGTATTTAAATAGGATTTCTATTATAGGCAATTATAGACTAGACAATTATAGGCAATTAGTATACAGATTCTTGTACTCTTATATATATATATGTACATCAAATTACAAGAAATAAAACAACAAATTCCGATACAATATTCAAGTGCTTTCTTTTATGTATCGATCCATTTTTTACTTTATAATGATCTTGCTAAAATTGGTAGTTTGATTGGGTAATTAAGCAGGGGACTATTGAAACCTTTTTGTTTCACAACAACTGTGTGATACTCATACATGATCAATCCCGTACGTAATTGATGATTGCCAATACTTTATTAACACGATTTAATTTTTATTAGAGCTATATAATGGTCAATCACACTGATACATTACAATAATGTTTCAGTTTCAATTGGCTTGCAAGACCATGCGTGACGGTCAATCACACTGCTCCATTATGATAATTTATAGAAGGGTCATGAAAACACCTCTGAGTCAAAGCAATATGACAAGAAAATTGAACAAAAGGCTGAAATAATATGATTTATTGTCGTGGGATTTTAACAAATGAGCTCGGCACCATGTGACCTACACAACGAAGGAGAAGGAGGAGTTTTAAGAAACATTGTTTAATGTTTAAGGAGGAGTTTGAATTTGGGTTTTTTTTTTTTCGATTTCAAAAGACGGTGACATGCCGGGTACTGGGGATATTGATACCCACCCCAAACCCATCTCTTATAACGCGTTGTGCTTCTGTCAAACTTACATTTTTACCTCACTTAAATTTGAAACTCTTAAAAAAAAACTAAAATTACATTTATATATTTATTTATCTTTAAATTGAGTCTTAAATAAGTCGTTTCCTCTAAATTATCTGTTTTAAAAAAAAATCAGATTGTTGAAAACGATGTAATTTGGGCTTTTTACTTTTCTTTAATAAAAAAGTACAAAAATGACGTCCAAGTTCATGTAGGGATACCTGAATTCCATCATATACGAGTTTGTGGTTCTATTTTTTCATCCTCGTTGAAATTGAGTACGTGAATAATGATACCCGGACCCCATCAAATTTGGGGATGCGTCCCCATCCTATTGACATGCTTAAATCATGCATGCAGTTTCAAATATTAAAAGACTAATCTCACATGGATGTTGGCATTGATAAGTCCCTCCATGTATGATATGACTTGTCAATGAGACCGTTTGATTTTAATTATAAATATTTCTAAAGTCATGTATATGAGTGATTGTATTTAGTTGACATTATAAAAAAAATTACACCGAGTGTGTATCAAAACTAATCTCTTTAAAAATATAGTCTTCAATGTATTTTTGGTTTTCCTATTTTTAAAAAATAAATAAAGTTTTGGTCCCTTCATTTTAAACAATTTGAAATCCGTCAACAACATACATTAAAGAAATTTCATTTAATTCTTTGTTTGATCTACACATATTAAGTCATACATTTATAAGATTTTTCACTATTTAGAATTCTACAAATGTGCAAAGAAACGAATAAGCAATATAAAAAAATTTAATGAAAAAAATTAATAAACAAAGAAACTATACAAATCTATAATCATTCCCTAATTTCTAGCACCCATTATTTAATAATCAAGAGATATGAATTTATTAGCTATTGTATCTCAGTTCATTCAGCTACCATATTTTCTGGTGTTGGTCTTTGTTTGGCTGCCATGCATGATAGGGTTTGGGTCTGTCTTCATGTTTTTTATGCATGTTCTTTTCTGCATTTTTGGGACTGCTTGGGCATGGACGTGGTACTGGTGCTGTGGCTTCCCCAAATGATTCTTCAAGGATTTTCAAGCAAATGTTCCAAGAAAATGTTCTTCTTGGCTTGCTATTGAATACATCTTGTGCTCTGGTTTAAAAGAGCAATTATTCACAACTCATGACTAATATACTTTGAAATCAAGCATACACAACTTAACTGCAACAACCACACATATTGCCTCTACTCTCTAATCTTTTCAATATGAAAAAGAAATATAACAACTTAATAATGATGTGCACTACCTAATTTAAAACAAAAGGCTAACTATACTTGACATAATTTAAAATTGTAATGGTAAGCTTTAACAGGGATGCTGAACTACACAAATCACTTAATTATTTGACAAAATAATAAATTTCAAGAATTATCTATCATATTACAGATCAAAACTGCATGTTTTCATTAAGCTAGTAATTGGCAAAAATAGTTCAAAAAAACATAGATAATTATTCTGAAGGGCATGCACAAAATAATTCAAAGATGGTCGAAATCCAAAATCTTATTTAAGGATGAGATTACGTTAATTTCTCTAATTGCTCTGTAGCTTTTCCAAATTTAGTTTCATGTTCTAACAAACCCTTAATTATGAGGGATGTAGTTAGTGTTGTCCAGACAAATCTAATTAGGAAAAGACCTTAAATAAACCCATGCTCAAGCAGCCAACACATAACTAAATTAAATATTTCTGGAATTTTGTGGTGACGATGCATATCATAAAAAGAAGGTAAAGAGTTGACGCTTGTTAGAGCGTGATTGTAGGTGCAGGTAAGTTGGTAACATAACAATCCATAGTGAAAACAGAACAATCCATTCTCAATATTAATCAATCCAAATCAAAATAAAATAAAAAATAAAAATTGAACCTTTCATAGTGAAAACTTGATGCTTAAGGAATAGTGACAATACTCTCACCATAACAGTTGAAGATAAACCCAACACATTTCGTGCCCTGCTTTTCTGCAAAATATACATAAAAGAACTTACATAATCTTGGAACCCTCAACCCAAAACTGCAATGAACTATGTATAGTTAACATTAGAACGATTATAGTTGAAAAATTAAATATTATTTTCCACAAACATCAAAATATAAATGCTAATAACAAGAATTTATTTACACTATTTAAGTATTTAGTCTTACCATAAAAATCGGTGTAGACTCTTTTTCCCATTTAATTCATATACAATGCATTAAAAACCATATTAGAGTACTTGCCATCATTGTAGGCATTTCTCATGTTCAAAACCAGTTGAGCATTTTAAATGGATTAGAATGTTTATTTATATATGGATCATGTTCCTAAAAAGCATAAGTCATATTCAGACCATATGTTCACAAACCTGAAAAATAGAAATGCCTAATAAATGAAAGGCAAATGATATGGAGTAAAAGGAAAAGTATATAGTAGTAGTTGTAGTAATAGAAGAATGGTGAGAATCATTTAGTTGGGATCGTATACCTTTCCAATGAGATATGCAGGGCCATTATTCATATCTAGAGCCACATGCCTGCAGATTCCATGTACCTTGGGACGTTTCATGAAACTCTCGAAGCTAATTAGGTTGGAAAAAAGAGTCTACACCATTTTCTATGGTGAGACTAAATATTTTCCTAGCAATAAGCATTACTAAAGATGAAATTAAGGTGAAACTTAAGTTGCAATTTAAAAACACATGCTCAAATCATATGCTCTAATACATTTCTTAGGGGAAAAATATAATTTGTCATGATATTATTAACATAATCAGCGGCTTAGAGCACCCTATAAAGGAGAAGCCACTTCTATTTGCAACAAAAATTGACACGGGATTCAATAATGCAGCAGCAGTCCCATACACCAGACCACAACAACCAAAATCTAAACCAAAAGTGCAAAGACTATCTTCACTCCAAACTTTTGAATTGACTTTTTTGAGTATATCCACAGACATAAAACATTTGTGAGATTGTTTGGAATAACTTATAGAAATAGTTTAAAACATGTCCATAAGCACTTGGGAGAAATAATAGAAAATTAAAATCATATTTTTTTTTATAATCTATAGGAAACGGGCCATTTATTTTTGTTACAAAAATAGCTTACAATTAAGCAATTTATCTAAGCAAGTTGCTACATATAAAAATTTCAACTTAAGAACACTTCAAACTCTAAAAAAAAGTGAGGAAAAAACAACAAAAACAATATAGTGCTAGCAACAAAATCTTCAATAAGCCAAAAATAAAATTATAGAACTCAACAAAAAACTAATAAGATTAAGATCACGGGTTTCAATTTGAGATTTTAGACAATAAATTTAAAAGTACTTCCAATTTATTTTCAATTTTAATTCTAAGAATCTGCAAAATATAATTGGTTGAGTGAGTGAATGTAAGTATGAGTGAATGATAGTAGCAATTCAGATGCTCTTAATTAGAAAACAAATTATCCGATATATCATAAGAGAAGCAGGTCTAAGCATTACCTCAATCGAAATCGAATTGTCATCAAAATACTTATATAGTCCCATGTGTGTACATGCAATGCAAAGCATATTCAAGTGATTTCTTTTCTTCACATGCTTTTATAGTTTAAATGTTTTGCATATTCAAGTGATTTCTTTTCTTCACATGCTTTTATAGTTTAAATGTCCTGCAGAATTTCATACATTAAATCAACCAAATAAAGAAGTACCGATGGTATTTGATAACCAAAGAAATAAAAGGAGCACAATCCCCATGAGCTTAGCTCAGTTGGTAGGAATATTACATATTATATGCAGAGGCCGGGGTTCGAAGCCCGAATATCTCACTTCTCCACATTTAAAATGTGTGAGCTCTAGTCACATACATGAAGTTTCAATACGAGCAAAATCATATCAGGTTTCATCTGTATGAGATGAACACCACTTGCATCTAACATTTAAATGAATCAAAAAGGCAGAGAGAATTAAAATAAGGCAGAGAGAATTAAAATAATATCAAAACTACAACAATTGAAAAATGAATATCTAAACTACAACATAAAACTAGACTGCATTGGCATATATGAAGCAATGCTCGGTTTGCTACCAATATCAATAAATTGACTCTTAAAACAACATTTAGGAAACTTACCAATGTATCGATCCATCACCTTCAACACCGATACCATTATAGCCCATCGAGCCACCTCAATTTTGGATTGTCAACTAAACTGCAACAAAACAACAATGATACTAATAACTCCATCTAAACTCCTTCCAGAACAAATCATATGCTAGTACCAAAACCAAAAAGACAAATGCATAAAAAAATAAATAATAGTAATAATCTAAAGTCAAGCAACACAAAAAACACACTTTCAAAACAATGGGTTCAGGGAGAGTTCCCACCCAATATTTAGAACCATAGTTTCTAGCTACTCTAAAAAATGCATTTGCTGCAGAATTTATACATCTTTTAATAAAAACTACTCTAGTGTTTGGTCTTAAAGAGAACAAATCAGTACAATAAGATAATTTGCTCAATAGATACTGTTGGAACATTGGTGTGAAGTTGGAAGGAAATTGAAAGATTAAACACCAAGTAATAAGACTTCGAGCTAGTGTGATGTGAATTAAAAAAATAGAGAGTGGGGGTCCCACATAAAATAGAACACACACATTAGTAGTGTTTAAATTGCGGTATTTAATTTTAAATACTTTATAATGATAAAAATAATAATAATTATTATTTTTATTTTTATTCGTGAATATCACTTCCCATAAATTTAGTTTATGTTGTTTGTGATAAGAATAAGAATTCAACTAAGTTCTTATCTTTCCTTCATTCATATCCAATGAGTTTGTTTCCTCCATTTTTGTGGATTTGTTTCCTTTTGATCTTATCCACAAGTATTGTTGAACTGATTAGTGGTTAAGTTTCCTTTTGATCTTATCCATTAGAGTAACTGCTGCCGCAATTTTAGCTAAAACAGTTACAAAATCTCTATATAAATAGAGGACTCCACTCAGTTCAAAAATCACACCAAAGAGTTCTATTGAGTTGTCGAGAACTCTTTCTCTCTTCTCCCTCCAACTTGTGTTAACGAGCTATTCTTCTCCTCATCTTCTTTTTCTGTCCCTTCGGAATTAAGAGTGTTCTTACGACCTTAGTCCCTATTCGGTATAATGTCCCTTCGGAATTAAGAAAGGTCTTAAGAACATAGTCCCTTTGATAATATATGTCCCTTCGGAATAAAAAGTACGTTTAAGATCATAGTCCCTTTTGAAATAATAATGTCCCGTCGGAATTAAGAATGATCTTAACGGTATATAAAAATATTCTTTCGATATTTTTGGAGAAGTTAAAAAGTTAGAACGGTGGTATCACCGTATTTGAGTGGTCTTAATACCATATTGATATTTTGGAGAACTTAAAGGTTAGAATGGTGATAACACCATATTTGAGTGGTCTTAGCACCATAATAGAGTGGTCACAGTACCATATTAGAAAGTGGTTTCAGTACTAAAGAGTGGTCTTAGTACCATATTGAAGGTGTAAATCTCGAACGGTTTTCTACAGTGCAGTAGTTAACCGCACAGTTGTAGCTGGACTTGTTTTATCCTGGAGGCGGCGTGGTTGATAGTCTGTCTTGCACAATTTTGGGCAGTGCCACGAAACGTCTTAAAGAGAGCGACCTGGTCGTGACTCAACCTAGTAACAACTTCGGTAGACAGTCCCTTTCAAAATAGAATTTGGAAATCCAAATACAACAGTTTGGAAATCCAAAAACAACAATTTTAAGACGTTTCGATCTGCCATGTCTACCAAAGAAATTACTTATTGAGATTTTATTGTCCCTAAATACAAGAAGGATAAAAAGGCTATAGAAATGCATCTATATACTGAACACAATGAAGTGCTTGTTGTTATAACAACAACACTCAGAAATTCACATATGCGATTTTGAATTTTTTTGTTTAAAAACTATTTTAAAAAATCAGAACCGCACTGTGAATAAATAACTCTAACTGCCAACAGAATAGGAACCCCAAAATGGTCCTAAATAAAAATCAGCAGCCACCATCAAGAAATGACACTGATTCACAATTTATTTTTAATACAATTGTGAGAAAACATGTCATATGTCCCGCAAGTATATGAACAAGTAAATTGTTGATCCGCTGCCTAACCTAACTAAAAAGAAATTCACTGATATGACTAGTTGGTGAATTAAGTGAATGGTCGATAAACATTAGCGTCTCGCGCTGTGTTTGCTATGATTATGCTATGTTCAAAAACATATGCTACTGCTGTAAATAAGAGAGTGTTGTTAGAATATTATAACACCATTAAATTCGTTGGCATTGGAGATGTGAAGTTGCAATCACGTCTGAAAAGAAAATTATTCTCTAGGACGTGATGCATGCTCCAAAATAAGAAAGAATCTGAATTTTAGATTTCTATTGAATAAGACTGAGTTGGCTCAGACTTAAAAAGAGACTTGTGCATCATGCATTATTGTTGGGAAAAGGTTGCGCCTTTGATGATATGCTCAAAATTAAATTCTCCCTCTATTTTATAAGTTGTGTGATTTTAATATTTGACATGTCAAATTTATCATATGAACAAGCGTTTAATTTTAAACTTGAGTAACTTGGAATTAATTCCAAAGTTATATGACTAGAAAATTTTATTTTTTGCAGTCAAGATGAATGAACTAAAAGTTCATATAAATCAGTGTTTAGAGAATTTGAACCTCTAAACTTAATAAATTATGATATGTGCGAACTCGATGACACATAAACTAGAAATGATAAAAATATATTTTATCATATGACTGTAAATTTTGAAAAATAAAATTGATACGCTTGATACGTTCAATTTTTATAACAAAAATTAAAATTTATGTTGAAAAGAGTACCCAAGTCTAAGAACAAAATTTCTAATTAAGAAGTTTTGAAGAAAAGACAACCCAACTTGTCTTATTTTTTGAACTTGAGATTGTCTGGATTATATTTGGATTCTGGACCCCAAGAAAGTTGAACTCACTAGTAGAGCCTATGAATGTGTATTCATTAGGTATGCTATAAATAACGAAGCATGTAAGTTTTAAAACCTAAATGTTAAAGTGAGCATAGAATTAAACGATACTGATTTCTATATAAATAAATACCCCTTTAAATAAAGAATAGTGCGGGCACTAGTGGGGGCGCTAATGGAAGCACGCCATTAGTGGGAGCAAAGTAATTTCCCCTTTTAAATTGAGAGCTAGTGGGGACACTGCATCTGATCACATTCCAGTAATCAGAAACAGTTATGAAAACATCATATGAGATGTTATAGAACCTCGAAGAGGTAAGAAAGCTATAATTGCTAAAGAGTATAAACATAATTATATGGTTTATATATTGGAAGAGGATCCATCTGGCCTTCAAGAAGCTTTGTCTTCATTGGATGCTAACTTTTGAAAAGAAAAAATACAGTAAACGATGAAATGGATTCTCTAGAGTCTAACGAAACACGACTCTTAGTGACTTGCCTCCTGGATGCAAACAAATCAGTTGTATTTGGATTTTGGAAAAAGAAACTAAAACCTGATGGTTCGGTTGCTTAATACAAGGCTCACCTTGTAGAAAAAGGTTTTAGGCAAAGAGAAAAAAATATAGATTTCTTCGACACTTAGTCACCAGTCAATCGAATCATATCCATAAGGGTGCTAGTCCCTTTAGCCGCTGTTCATAAATTGATAGTACACCAAATGGATGTGAAAGTTGCCTCATTAAATGGTGAACTAGAAAAAGAAATCTATATGGAACAACTAGAAGGTTTTGCGATTCAGGACAAGAAAACAAGGTCGGAAAGTTAGAAAAATCTTTGCATGGTCTAAAAATAACCTCCTAAGAAATGGCATGGAAAATTTGACAACCTAAAGATATCGAATGAGTATAAAGTGAATGAAAGTGACAAATGTATTCACTACAAATATGGAAATAACATTTGCACGATCATATGTCTCTATGTAGACGACTTGCTCATATTTGGTTCAAATATTCATGCTATAATTCATGTGAAATCAGTGTTTATCAACAACATTGGTAAGAAAGACCTAGACAAAGTTGAAGTAATTCTTGGTGTCAAGATTACTGGATCAAAAAGGAGAATTTTTTTTAATTAATCTCACAATGTTGAGAAGATCTTAAGAAATGTAATTATTTGACTGTAAACTTGCAAGCACACCTTATGATCCAAGTGTAAAACTCTTCAAGAACACTTGAGGTGGTGTTAGAAAAATAGAATATGCGAGCATCATTGGCAGTCCTTAGATATGTCACTGAATGTATTAGACCCGACATTGCCTATGTCGTGGAACTCTTGTGCAAGTTTACTAGTAGACCAAGTGAGAAACATTGACATGTTATTGAAAGAGTCATAAGGTGCCTTAAAGAAGACTATGACTCTAGGATTATATTATGAGCAGTATCTTATTGTACTTGAATGGTACAAGATACAAAATAGAACATCCTTCAGATGAGTCTTAAGCGACCAGTGGCTGCACATTGAGCATCACTGGAGGATTTGTTTGTTGAAACATATGATATTGACTCAATCCACACTGGAATGATCTGAGATGAGAACACTAGAGAAAACTAGTGAAGAAGCAAGTTGAGAAAATGCTTGCTAGTTGAGATCCCCCAGTGGATAAAACCGTTGCCAGGAGTGTTAATTCATTGTGATAGTACTGCAACTATTACAAAATTGAGAATCGTTACTACGATAGTAAGAGACGATAATTAAGGCATGAACACATAACAAATTAGAGAGCTAGCTACTCTCAAAAGGAACGGTTAAAGTAGATCATGTACGTACTGATAAAGAATTAGTCAATCCTTTGACGAAAGGAATTACTAGAAAGAAAGTCATAAACACATCCAATAAGATGAGACTAATGCCTAAAGATCACAAGTGATGGTAACCCGACCTAAATGACTGGAGATCCCAAGAAATAGGTTCAATGGGTAATAACAAGTCATGAGTGAAAGAACATGCTATGAGAATTAAGAAAGCTTGAATCCTGCAGCGACAGAAGGATGAGATAATATAAACTCTTAATGAGATCTATACTCTATGTTGAGTGGAGTACATAGCTACATGAGTACTCTTGATAGACTCACCTATACGAATGTGGAACTGAGGCCGGTTCCTATGGGATTTTGAGGCAGAATACCTAGAGCGTTCGTTAAAACTGGGATAAACGTGCATGGCCATAAACGCACGGGCTTTTAGAATACACCTTAGGAAAAGGTTTGTGTGCGGACTCTATGTCTGAGATAGAGTTCAATGCTGTAAGCAACTCTTGTTGAATCGGAATAGTTTCCTCTATGCAAAGGTTCAAGTTGTAGGCGACACCTTTGTTTATTAGCAACCTTATAGAAACGTTTTGACATATTATTGAAACCATTTTTTAAATTCAAGTGGGGGATTGTTGGAACATTGGTGTGAAGTTGGAAGGAAATTGAAAGATTAAACACCAAGTAATAAGACTTTGAGCTAGTGTGATGTGAATTAAAAAAATAGAGAGTGGGGGTCCCACATAAAATAGAACACACACATTAGTAGTGTTTAAATTGCGGTATTTAATTTTAAATACTTTATAATGATAAAAATAATAATTATTATTATTTTTATTCGTGAATATCACTTCCCATAAATTTAGTTTATGTTGTTTGTGATAAGAATAAGAATTCAACTGAGTTCTTATCTTTCCTTCATTCATATCCAATGAGTTTGTTTCCTCCATTTTTGTGGATTTGTTTCTTTTTGATCTTATCCACAAGTATTGTTGAACTGATTAGTGGTTAAGTTTCCTTTTGATCTTATCCATTAGAGTAACTGCTGCCGCAATATTAGCTAAAACAGTTACAAAATCTCTATATAAATAGAGGACTCCACTCAGTTCAAAAATCACACCAAAGAGTTCTATTGAGTTGTCGAGAACTCTTTCTCTCTTCTCCCTCCAACTTGTGTTAACGAGTTATTCTTCTCCTCATCTTCTTTTTCTGTCCCTTCGGAATTAAGAGTGTTCTTACGACCTTAGTCCCTATTCGGTATAATGTCCCTTCGGAATCAAGAAAGGTCTTAAGAACATAGTCCCTTTGATAATATATGTCCCTTCGGAATAAAGAGTACGTTTAAGATCATAGTCCCTTTTGAAATAATAATGTCCCGTCGGAATTAAGAATGATCTTAACGGTATATAAAAATATTCTTTCGATATTTTTCTATTTTTGGAGAAGTTAAAAAGTTAGAACGGTGGTATCACCGTATTTGAGTGGTCTTAGTACCATATTGATATTTTGGAGAACTTAAAGGTTAGAATGGTGATAACACCATATTTGAGTGGTCTTAGCACCATAATAGAGTGGTCACAGTACCATATTAGAAAGTGGTTTCAGTACTAAAGAGTGGTCTTAGTACCATATTGAAGGTGTAAATCTCGAACGGTTTTCTACAGTGCAGTAGTTAACCGCACAGTTGTAGCTGGACTTGTTTTATCATGGAGGCGGCGTGGTTGATAGTCTGTCTTGCACAATTTTGGGCAGTGCCACGAAACGTTTTAAAGAGAGCGACCTGGTTTCAAAATAGAATTTGGAAATCCAAATACAACAGTTTGGAAATCCAAAAACAACAGATACAATACTTCATTTTGCATCAAGAAATTTAACAACAGATTCAAAGTCAATTTTTATATTTGTGTGAGAGTCTAAGTCAGTACCTAAAACCCAATTGAAGGAACCACTAGAGAGCCGTAACTTCAGCTAAAGTGGGAGAGATTGAGTTTTTTTAGAAGTGTGGGTGAGGCTGCAAAACTCACTTCCTCGTCCATTCTTTTTTTTTTTGTTTTTTTTTTCCTATCTAGTCATTTATCTCTGCAATCGTGTAGTGGTGGGATAATTAAATTGATTTTGTAGTCCTATATTTGACATATATTACAATTGAAATAAACATTTAATCTAGATGAACAGATTACTTCAACATTTTCACCAAAAGGAACATTATCGTGAAACAAGAAACAAATTACACTTAAAACTAAACAAATAACAATAACAAGCTTCATGTTATTCTTCATTAACGTTGAACACACTTAGAGAGATAAAGGACTAGATTGGGAAAAAAAATATAAAGGAACTAAATGTTACAAATAAATAAGATAAAAGATCTTTGGAGTAATTTTGCTAAAAAAAATGTATTTTTTTTTTGCTTACAAAAAAAAATTGTTTTTGACAAAAAGCAAAAACAACCAACATTTTAAACCAAGCAAAACTCGTGCAACCTCTTGATTGTTTAATGTCATGATGGAGTTTTTGGGTTTTACCAAGTAAATCTTATGCTTTGATCAAAGAGTTTTATCAAACAGCTAAAATGCAAAGTAGCTTTTATCAAAGGGAATGGGTCATAGATGATACTAAATCATAATACTACACAAATGTAACTCACTCTTATGGCAAAAAATTACAAGTGTCAAGTTTTAAAGCATGCCACCTATTCATCATACTTTTCAAAGATTCTCATTTTTAACTACTTTTGGCTCAAAACACAGACAATACATTAGGCGGCAATTTGTTTCATTTTGAATTTCAAATCCTAACTAAAAAACAAGAGAAGATTCTGTCGGTACTTCTAAAAAACTCAAATATCTCACACCATTCTCTCTCTAATTCAAATTTGTTCCCTCAAAGCTTGAACCCCATTCTCTCTCACCCAATTCAAATTTATCTTCTCTCCTCTCCTTAGATCTGTCTCGCAACAGTAAACGTCGATTCCGATTTCGGTTCCAACCTTTATCGTTCAGTCCGCTGCCGTTTTAGATAGCTTTGCTTGTGGTGTCGATCAAGGCGTTCACGCTGTGCCATAGCTGATGAGACGGTGAATTCGATTAATTAGTTTTGTTTAAATTATTTTGCCTATTTTGTTTGGTCATTAGTTTGTGATTAAGATGAATTGAAACTGCACTGTTCATATTTTCGTTTTCTTTGCTTAGAGGGAAGATGAAGATACCTCAAAAATGGGATTCTTTTGGAGCTCTTGATGAAAGGTAATCGTGAATCTCAATTCGTTAAATTTTTTATTTAACTTACTAAACCCATCAAAGTTTTTTGATTTTTTTCTTTCAATTCTATAAAATTTGTGCAAAACCATAAAAACATGTTGTTTGCTCTGTCACAATAAGCTATGATATCGGTGGCAGATATCAATATTAATGTCGTCATGGAGTTTCAATCTCATATTCATGTATGATTTTAGGTGATTTGTATATTTGAAGTACTAAATCTGCAGTTCATATGACTTTTGTTTTATCCTTTCCATTGGCGTAGTTGTCATATATGAATCTGATATCAAGTTGTTCTTGTTGTTATCATTTTGGTCCATGATTATACCTCTGCATAATTTAATATATCAAATAATCAAGTATGTGTGATAATTCATTGTTTAATGATTCACTGCTTTTGCCATTAACTTTTTGTGATTTGCCTTACAGGTAATCCATGGTGCTATACCAATGATTTTGGAAAGGCTATTTTGAAGAGATTCTTCATATTGGTAACTGTTTTGTCTTTTTTTTTCTTCTTTAAAATCAGAACTTATTTACTTTCTTCAACCATGTCTATTTTGTATTAATGTCTCTTGAACCGCTGTTATTGGAATGCTTGGTTGTAGGAGGAAAGTGAACATGTTTGTCTGAATGGTGAATTAATCTTTAGATGTTTTTTCTTGCACGCAAGAGTATTATTTGTGTGTATGTGCTTTCATGTATTATTTTCAGTGATCTGAAGATCAGAGTCTGAAGAACAATGTCTTAAGATCAGAGTCTGAAAAACAGCGTCTGAAGAACAATGTCTGAAGATCAGAGTCTGAAGAACAGCGTCTGAAGAACATTGTCTGAAGATCAGAGTCTGAAAAACAATGTCTGAAGATCAGAGTCTTTTTTTCTACCTAAGTCTTAATTAGTGTCTGTGTTTTTGTCTTCTAAGTCCCACAATGTATTGGGCTGTTGTTGGGCTAAGTCCCACAATGTTTCAGGATTTTTTTTGTGCCAAGACCCACAATGTATTGGGCTATTTGTTAGCTAAGTTCCACAATGTATGTGGCATTTTGTGATCCAAGTCCCAATCTGTTGGGCATTTTGCTATCTAAGTCCCAATTGTTCTTGGGCATTGAATCTAATATAATTAAGTTTAGTTTAATTAAAGTCTTTTGTTTCACTAATATTTCATATTTAATTTAATTTAATCACTATTGTTTTATCTAAGTCCCAATTGTTCTTTGCCGTTGAATCTTAATAAAAGATTATTAATGAGCTAATAGTTAACAGTTAAAACCATAGATCCATCACAAATCCATCCCCACCACATATCAAATGTTAAAACCACTAAAAGCCAACAAGTGCTATAGGATTTAACCTCTTATAGTGTTGACATGCTCCCACATACACGGTTCTCTGTCACTCCATAGTCCATATGCAGAGAACAAATAATATCTCTTTATTTTTTTAGAATTTTTTTCTTCCGGTTTAAATTATGTTCACTTATTTATCTACATCTTCTCTGATACAAGCAATAGTGCTACACCCAGACAATCTCTTGGATCCCATTCAATTGTTTCTTCGTAGTTTAAAGATAAGATGCATTTTGGCTACAATTTTCTTTTGAACTTTCTACATACTTATGTTTCAAATCTGAAACTTAATTGGTGCATTTGATTTTTGTTGCAGATGATAATGTTGGAACAAAATGTATGAACAAGTCCCTTTTGAGTTTTGATGATAACAAAGTGTGCAAGACCATATACTTAAAAATTATGTATCCAACAGTGGTTCTGAAAGATCAAGTTAAGAGCGAAGAAAAATTTTGAAGCCTGTGTTGCAAGTCTGAAGACATTCATGATCTAAAGATCAGAGTCTGAAGAACAGTGTGCGCACCTCGTTTTAAAAACGCGCAAATTCCCCCCGAGGACGTCCTCGAACGCTCGGAGGGCCTTTTGTGAAGTCGCCACCAAAGTTTTTGTGTAAAGGGAACGTTGATAAACCCTTATGTTTTTTTTTGAAAGGGAAACGATAATAAAACCCTTGACGATGAGGAAAAGGACTGGTCATCGCAACCATTGTCGAGTTCGGGAGTCGGTTACGCAAGGGGAAGGTATTAGCACCCCTCACGTCCGTTGTACTCAACGGGAACCTTCTTTTTGGCTAAAGCTTGAATTATTTTTAAATGTTTTGCGCGCATGCTTATCTATGTCAAAAGAAAATATACTAAAGGGGGGGGGGGGGGGGGGGAAAGAGATAAAAACAAACGAAGGAGAAAAAAGTTTTTATTATTGCGCTTGACAAGATGTCGATCTTGCTCCTACGTATCTCCCGGTAGTCGGAGAATTCAAAGCGTACGTAGTTCTTTGGTAGAAAAACGTACATGTGTTGGTTAATTTTAAATGGACGATGTTTTAACCGAATTCTTGCGATTTAAACGTAGCTTGTATGCTCGCGCTCGGGAGACTTATTAAGCGTATAGCTTGTATGCTCGCGCTTGGGAGACTTATTAAGCGTTTGTTTACGAATCGCGCTAGAATTGTTAAAAGGTACATTCGTTGGGTAAAAGGGTTGAGTTGGTCGCTATGGGACCAAAATAGGTGCAATGGACTCAATCGAGTCAATCATTGACCGAGGAGACTCCAACGAGTCGGGGGATTGTTCGATTGATCCATTGGGATCAAGAACGGGTACAATGGACTTGGACGAGTCGAACATTGACCGAGTGACTCAAACGAGTCGAGGGTTTGAAGCTAGTGGCCACGGGGGACCAAAAGGTTCGGATTGACCACAAGGGGCCAAGATTTGGTTTGGTTATGGTTGGATACGTTAAAAAAAGGAATGACGATTGTCCGAACGACGAGACATACGTCACGCATTCGTACAATCGGGGCAATGGAGAGACATACGTCACACCATCCCTTTTTCATTCAAGTTTTTGGGTAGAATTCTTTTAGAAATCCCAAGGTATATCAAATCATTTGGTTTGAAAACTCAAAATGAAAGATTTTAGCAAATTTGTTAGAAAACGCGCAAGTTCGGCTCATTTTGCGAACGGTTTTGAAAAGCGAACAAATTCGGCGTATGTTCATGTTTGGGTTTTGAAAATCATGAATAATGTTTATTGCTCAAGTTTGGATTTGAGATGATGAACATAGCTTGTTTGTTCATGTTGTTTTGAAAGATTGGGAGCATGACTTGTTCTACAAGTTATCCACAAAATGTCACCCGGACTTGCGAATTTTTCAATATTGTGCAAAATTCTTTGACCTGGTTTGAAAAACATGAGTTTTAAAACTCCTAGGTTCTGAGCTCTTGGGCTAGAACCTCAAAAATTGGCCATTTGGGCACCTAAACTCAGATTCTGAGTTCTGTCATGGTCGCTCTGCGACCATGACTTCGCACTGCGAACAATGCGAATTTTTGAGTTTAGAAGCTGTTTCTGAACTTTTGTTCAGAAACAACTTCTGAACACACTCAGGACCCTTTAGGTGAGTGAAAAGCTTTGAGTTTTTGGGATGAAAAAGGCTGGACAAACCAGTTTTGATGTTTTGAAAACCTTGGGATTTCTTTGAAATTCAAAAGGGGTTTTTTAGAACCAAAAGGTTTTGGACCAAAATTAAGATGCAAACACAATTGTAAATGCAAGATCAGTACTTAGAATACTTACAGAGGTCCTTATCAAAGCTCCAGCTGCAATGGATTTGAATTGGTTGAAGGTTCTTGCAAGGTTTTGAATGTTAGTAATGAGCAATGAACTTTGTGAGGCTTTGTGTTGGAATTGGTTTTGCTAGTGCTTTGCTGGTTGTCTGGTTGTTTGTAAGTGTTTCAAGTGTTTATGAGTAGTGTTTTCTGGTTGGAATAATGCTCTTGAATGCTGGTATTTTCTGCTGCATTTGCCCTTGCCTTGCATCTCTATTTATAGGCCAAAACCAAATCAATTTCATCATTAGAAATCCCCAAAATCCAGCTGATTTGTGGGCTAGGATCAGGCTAAATCCCTTTGCATTAAATGCTAATGGATAGATGTAACCTTGCCTTGTGCCAAGGGTCAAGACTCAGCCTGATTTCAGCCACAAATTCAAAGGTTTTTGGATAGCAATGATGATGAAATAGGGCTGGATTGCAATTGGCCAAGCTTGGGGATCAATCCTTGCAATCTCAATGGTTGATCAATAAAAACGTGCACTGTGATGTGCAGAGATTGGGGGATGCAAAAGGCTACAAATGGCTGGTGTGAGAGGGTGAAAAGCTGTTGCAAAACAGGGTAGGCACTCATGGCTTTTTCAAGTGAAAAATCCAGCTGGTTTGACTGGTTTTGGGGAAGCAAGCAGGAGGAAAGTCATCAAGCAGGTGGCTGGCAACCTTGGGGTGGTTAACAGGTCACTTGGGAGGGACAAGAGCTGCCCAAGGGCAAGCCCACTTGCTTGTCACATGCTAGGTTGGAAGAAAAAGCTTCCAACCTTGGCATTAATGGCAAGTCTCTCATTTCTGGTTTTGCTTGGCCCAATTACCCATGAATGCTGATTAAAATAAATATGGAAATGATATGCAACAAAATCTGGAATTAAATCAAAGAAACCAAAAATCTGCAGAAAAATCGCAGACTTCGCAGTGCGAAGGGAGCTTCGCAGTGCGAAGTCATCATTTTTGAAATGTTGACTTTTCTATTGACTTTTGTTGACTTTGACTTTTTCTCCCTCTTTGATTTTTTTGGTTTTTTTTGTTTTAAAAGGCTTAGGACAAAATTGGGGTACTACAGCTGCCCCTACTTAATTGTGTCTTTGCATAGAGTGTGTGAGTGCCAAGGGCATCTCACGAACTCTTTGCGAAGATCAATTAGGTAAAGAAGGACCCGAATTTTGTCCTTCGCGGGAATGAAAAGATTGCAGTGAAAGTAAAATATGCAAATGCAATGATTTGAAAAGGTTGATCGTATCCAGCCGCTAACACTGGAGGTAGATCCACTGGGGGATGAAGGTAATCGTATCCAGCCACTAACACTGAAGGTAGACTCCTAAAGGCAAAAGGTGATCTTATCTAGCCGCTTACACTAGAGGTCGATACCTAATGGTGAAGTGATCTTATTCAGCCGCTAACACTGAAGGTCGAACACTGAGGAAGGTGATCTTATCTAGCCGCTTACACTAGAGGTCGATACCTAAGGATGGTAATCTTATTCAGGCCGCTAACACTGAAGTCGATTCCTAAACAGGGGAGTGATCTTATTCAGCCGCTAACACTGAAGGTCGAACACTGAGGAAGGTGATCTTATCTAGCCGCTTACACTAAGAGGTCGATACCTAAGGATAGGTAATCTTATTCAGCCGCTAACACTGAAGGTCGATTCCTAAACAGGGGAGTGATCTTATTCAGCCGCTAACACTGAAGGTCGAACACTAAGGAAGGTGATCTTATCTAGCCGCTTACACTAGAGGTCGATACCTAAGGATAGGTAATCTTATTCAGCCGCTAACACTGAAGGTCGATTCCTAAACAGGGGAGTGATCTTATTCAGCCGCTAACACTGAAGGTCGAACACTGAGGAAGGTGATCTTATCTAGCCGCTTACACTAGAGGTCGATACCTAAGGATAGGTAATCTTATTCAGCCGCTAACACTGAAGGTCGATTCCTAAACAGGGGAGTGATCTTATTCAGCCGCTAACACTGAAGGTCGAACACTAAGGAAGGTGATCTTATCTAGCCGCTTACACTAGAGGTCGATACCTAAGGATAGGTAATCTTATTCAGCCGCTAACACTGAAGGTCGATTCCTAAACAGGAGAGTGATCTTATTCAGCCGCTTACACTGAAGGTCGAAACACTGAGGAAGGTGATCTTATCTAGCCGCTTACACTAGAGGTCGATACCTAAGGATAGGTAATCTTATTCAGCCGCTAACACTGAAGGTCGATTCCTAAACATGGATGGTCTTACCCTAAACAGGTGCCTAACTTTAAACCGGAAAACATGATTGTATGATGCATGTTATGCTCCATGTTATGCAGTATGATATGCAATGCAATATGATATGAGGTAGACTCAATCAAAGATTCCTGCTGGGGAATTGGGGACAGTTTGTGAAGGAGGTTCACTGGGGAACGCTTACTTAACTGTTGATGGAGGCTGGTGAATATGTGATATTCACTGGAGGATCCTTGTTGAGGATGCATGACATGATTTATGCAATGCATGTGTATGAATGATTTGTATCTGCATGCATGATATGTGATTGACATGATGCGTGTATTATGTTATGCATGATATGTGGGATGCATGTTGAATGCTGGGAGTTAAGATTGGATGTCGAGCAAGGTCGGGCTTTTCCTGGGGATTTGTGATGGTCTGCCAATGATGATTGGACTTTTTGTTTTGAGTTGAGACTCCCTGGGGAATGTCAATAAGGTTTGGCTTCGTGGGGATATAAGGATCATTTTGGAAGCATGATCGATATCCAGCCTTGGTTGGTGTTTGGATGTTTTAGGGTGCTTACTGGGGAATTTTGTTCCTCTAACCCTTGGGGCTTTTGCGCTCCGCGTGCCGTGAGCCATGCACTTGCCTTTGCTGAAGAGCATAAGTCCTTTGGTGCGATATTTGGTGGGAATTACCGCAATTCTTTCGAAATTTACACAAATTCAAATAAACAACGTTTGCTTGTTTTCTTTTTTGGAAGAAATTTCTTTTGTTTATTTCCCATGTTTTAAAGCATTCTATCATGAATAAAATAAAATTTTATGTGTTAATGAGAACACAAAATAATAAAAGGAATTTTATTCAATGCAGATTTGACTTCTTGAATGGGTAAAAATACATGAAGTGAGAAGTGATTACTTCTCTGAGGAGAAAGATAGAGAAAGACAAGAAAAGAGCAAAAAGAAAATTGTTGGTTTTGGCACAACACATGCTATTTTCCTTATGACTTCGAGAGATTTTGTTTTTGGAAGATGCTGACGAGACCGATTCTTCTCCTCTTGAATCTTGTCCGGAGCTTGGATGTTGCAGTCATTGCCTTTCTTCTTTTGTTAACCCCTAACTTTTGCCTGGACTGCTCTTTCGAGTTTTCAATCCACCGGGGTGTATTTCCTTTTTTGATGTCCTTAATTTTTGCCTAGACCGCCTTTTCAGGTTTTCGATCTAGCAGGACGCTCTCTATTGCCTAAACCGCCCTTTCAGGTTTTCGATTTAGCGAGCTTTTTTCTCTTCTTTTCTTTTTTCTCTTAGGCATAATACCTCTTGACTGCATCGGAGTTTATTGAGAGTGGGAACTCTTCTCCGTCCATGGTGGTGATGATCAGGGCTCCGCTTGAGAAGGCTTTCTTTACCACGTATGGCCCATCATAGCTGGGAGTCCACTTCCCGCGGGGATCCTTGTGGATAGGTAATATTTTCTTGAGCACTAGGTCTCCTTCTTTGAATTCTCGGGGACATACCTTTTTGTCGAATGCCCTCTTGAGTCTCCTTTGATAGAGTTGTCTGTGACATATCGCCGTTAGACGCTTTTCCTCTATGAGATTCAGTTGGTCGAACCTCGTTTGAACCCATTCAGCTTCCTCTAGCTTGGTTTCCATCAGGACCCTTAACGAAGGAATTTCCACCTCTACGGGAAGCACAGCTTCCATACCGTATACTAAGGAGAAAGGGGTTGCCCCAGTTGAAGTGCGAATGGCTGTTCTGTAGCCATGTAGCGCAAAGGGAAACATCTCGTGCCAATCCTTATATGTTGTTACCATCTTTTGGATGATCTTCTTTATGTTCTTATTGGCTGCTTCTACCGCACCGTTCATCTTTGGTCGGTAAGGGGAGGAATTATGGTGCTCAATCTTGAAATCTTTGCACAACTCCTTCATTGTCTTGGTGTTCAGGTTTGCCCCATTATCGGTGATGATTTTGTGGGGCGTGCCGTAACGGCAAATGATTTCCTTCTTGATGAATCGGGCTACCACTTGTTTGGTTACGTTTGCATACGAAGCTGCTTCTACCCATTTGGTGAAGTAGTCGATGGCAACGAGGATGAAGCGATGTCCATTTGACGCTTTGGGCTCGATCATTCCAATCATGTCTATGCCCCACATAGAGAATGGCCAAGGTGAGGTCATGACGTTCAGGGGAGTTGGTGGCACATGCACCTTGTCGGCGTAAATCTGGCATTTATGACAAGTCTTGGCATAGTGGAAACAGTCAGCTTCCATGGTTAGCCAATAATAGCCCGCCCTTAGGATTTTCTTTGCCATTGCATGCCCATTGGCATGGGTTCCAAAAGATCCCTCGTGGATTTCTTTGATGAGCATGTCCGCTTCATGTTTTATCCACACATCTGAGCAGGACCATGTCGTAGTTTCTTTTGTAGAGGGTATTTCCACTGAGGAAGAACTGGGATGCCAATCTTCTGAGGGTTCTCTTGTCGGTGTGCGAGACATTTTCTGGATATTCTTGCTTTTCAAGGTATCGCTTGATGTCGTAGAACCAAGGTTTGTTGTCAAGTCCCTCTTCGACTGCTGCACATACAACCGGTTTGTCTCTACGATCCATCTTTATGATTGGTGCTTCATTGTAGAAATTTACTTGGTACATTGATGATAATGTAGCCAAAGCATCCGCCACCTGGTTTTCTTCTCGAGGTATGTGATGGAAGTTGATTTCATCAAAATGCTCAATCAACTCTACAACCCGGGCTCGGTAGGGGATTAAATTGGGATGTTTTGTTTCCCATTCTCCTTTGACTTGATAGATGACTAAGGCCGAGTCACCGTATACTTCAAGGTTTTTGATCCTTAGATCAATTGCTGCTTCAAGGCCTAGGATACATGCTTCATATTCTGCCATGTTATTGGTGCAGTCAAAGCATAACCTTGCTGTGAAGGGTTGATATCCATTTCTTGGGGAGATTAAAACTGCTCCAATTCCGTGCCCCATGGCATTTGAGGCGCCGTCGAAAGCGAGCTTCCATCGAGCTCTTGGTTCTGGCCCTTCGTCATCGCTTGTGACCTTTTCGTCATTCAAAGCTACGACATCTTCATCCGGGAAGTCGAATTGTATGGGTTGATAATCCTCCAATGGTTGGTGAGCAAGGTGCTCGGATAAAACACTCCCTTTGATGGCTTTTTGAGCAACGTATTGGATGTCGTACTCAGACAGCAGCATTTGCCAACGGGCTATCTTCCTGTGAGGGCAGGCTTTTTCGAAGATGTACTTGATGGGATCCATCTTTGATATCAACCAAGTTGTATGGGTCAACATATATTGCCTTAGGCGTCGAGCGGCCCATGCTAGAGCGCAGCAAGTCTTTTCAAGTGAAGTATACCTTGTTTCACAATCGGTAAACTTCTTGCTTAGGTAGTAGATTGCGTGCTCTTTTCTTCCCGTTTCATCTTGTTGTCCTAACACACAACCCATCGATCCTTCAAGTACGGTTAGGTATAAGATGAGGGGTTTACCCGGAACCGGAGGTATTAAAATTGGTGGTTCTTGCAGGTATTGTTTGATCTTGTCAAACGCCTCTTGGCAATCCTCATTCCAATGAATGGCTTGGTTTTTTCTTAGCAATTTGAAAATTGGTTCGCAGGTAGCTGTCATGTGTGAGATGAACCTAGCGATGTAGTTCAATCTTCCTAAGAAACCCCGGACTTCTTTCTCGGTATTTGGCGCTGGCATTTCTTGGATGGCCTTTACCTTGTCGGGATCCACTTCGATACCTCTTTGGCTGACGATGAAGCCCAATAACTTCCCGGATCTAACGCCAAATGTGCACTTGTTAGGATTTAAGCGCAGCTTGAATTTTCTTAGGCGTTCGAAAAGCTTTTGTAGATGGACTAGATGATCCTCCTCCGTTTGGGATTTGGCAATCATGTCGTCGACGTAGACCTCAATTTCCTTATGGATCATGTCATGGAAAAGAGTCACCATTGCTCTTTGGTATGTTGCTCCGGCATTTGTTAATCCGAAAGGCATTACCTTATAGCAGAATGTCCCCCACGGGGTGATGAATGTGGTTTTCTCCATGTCCTCTGGAGCCATCTTGATTTGGTTATATCCCGAGAAGCCATCCATAAAGGAGAAGACCGAGAATTGGGCTGTGTTGTCCACCAATATGTCGATGTGTGGTAGCGGGAAATCATCCTTTGGGCTTGCTCTATTCAAGTCCCGATAATCCACACACATTCTAACTTTGCCATCCTTCTTCGGAACTGGCACAATGTTGGCAACCCATGTTGGATACTTGGTTACGGCTAAGAAGCCGGCATCGAATTGCTTTTTGACCTCTTCTCTGATCTTGAGAGCCATATCAGGTCGAGTTCTTCTCAATTTCTGCTTCACTGGCGGGCATTCCGGCTTGAGTGGCAGCTTATGTACGACGATGTCAGGGTCTAAACCCGGCATGTCTTGGTACGACCAAGCGAATACGTCCACGTACTCTTGCAGAAGCTTAATCATCTTTCCTTTCACATCCTCATGTAGGGAGGCTCCTATCTTGACCTTTTTCTTATCCTCTTCGGTCCCCAAGTTGACCTTTCAACTGATTCTTGATGAGGTTGTATTACCCTATCCCCTTGATTGCAAGTCTGGACAATTCTTCAGGCGGTTCATAATCATCCTCTTCATCATCTTCCGTTTGATTAATCGGGAAATCGAAGTCATAAGGGATTAAGGCAGTGTTGTTTTTGGAGGGTGGATTTGTAGATCTGCATGAGTATGATTTTTTTTTAGGCTTTTTGTAGAAATTTTTTTTTTAAACAAATGCAAAAAAAAGAAAAAGACTCAAATGAACATAAAAGAGTGATTTTATTCATGATTGAAAATAACTTTAAAACATGGGGGCCCCACATGACTAATCATTTGCCTTGGGCAGAGCTAAATGATTTTTTTTAAAAAAAAATAAAATAAATACAAACATGGTTTATTACTTGATCCTGGTAATGATCTCGGGAATCGCGATAGCCCTCCAATTGTTCAAAGCTTCATCCGAAGCGCAACGGTACACCAAATCAGGCACGTCCTCATCTACGTCTTCAAGTAGAGCCACTTGATCTTCATTGATAAATCCCGCACTGATAATATTTCCGAAATAGGGAGGATCCCTTGCTTTGGAGGCTTTGAGAAAGTTTCGGCTGATGGATGATACCCCAACCCGAAGCGATTCTTTTTTCTCCGGTATGTCCAATAATTTGCCCCATCCGGTAGGTCGGCTTTCTTCTAGGGCCTCTCTTATTGCCCTCCATGATGACATGGCTGTCCTAGCCTCTTTCTTGGGCTTTGAGCTCAAAGTCACGACATTCGCCACTTCCAAAGACTGGAATGGAACATCCACAGCTTCTTCGTCCGTTTCTATATAACGGAATGATGAGAGATGGCTTACCATCATGTCCTCTTGCCCGGAAACTACAATCATTTGGTTATCAATGATGAACTTAAGCTTCTGGTGCAGAGTAGAGGTAATGGCTCCGGCCGCATGAATCCATGGTCGTCCGAGAAGACAACTGTATGTTGGATTAATATCCATGACTTGGAAGGTTATGGTGAAAACCTTAGGTCCGATTTGGACTGGTAAGTCGATCTGCCCCTACGACGGCTCTTCTTGACCCATCGAAAGCTTTTACGACCAAGGCGCTGGGCTTCATTACTGTCCCTTCACATGATAGCTTGAGGAGGGTAGTCTTGGGCATGACATTCAATGATGACCCCGTGTCCACTAGCACTCGAGAGAGGATATGGTCCATGCATTTCACGGAGATATGCAAGGCGCGGTTATGAATATGCCCCTCGTCGGGTAGCTCATCGCCATTGAAACCCAAGTACCTACTTGAGGTAATATTTCCGACTATCCCGTCGAATTGGTCCACAGGAATGTCCTTGGTGACATGTGCCTCACTGAGGATCCGTAGCAGTGCTTCTCGGTGTGCTTCCGAGCTTAGTAGTAGGGATAACATGGAGATCTTGGAGGGAGTTTGACCTAGCTGGTCAATGATTTTATACTCGCTCTTTTGGATTATCCTTAGGAACTCTTCGGCCTCTTTTTGTGGGGTTGTCTTTTGAGAAGGCCCCGCTTGGTTCTCTTCTTCCCCCACGCTCTTTTCTTTGAGCGGCTCTCTCGGTAGTACGGCTGGCGTCTTCCCGAGTTCTTTCGGAGCGAAGACTCTACCACTTCTGGTTATTCCTCCAACACCGGTGATGTTAGTGATGCTGGGCTCAATTTTGGCTAGTGGTTTTCCTTCCACATAGGCCACAGGTTGGTAATTCCATGGTACCCTCTTCGTGCTTTCAAAAGAGAAGGGTGCAGATACGTGGAATATTATGGGCTGTATAGGTACCTCTCTCCTTCGGTATGGGATTCGAGAGGTTTGGGTCGTGAGACTCCAAGGTAGCAACGTCCGTGCCATCCTTTATATAGCCAATTTGGATCCAACCTTGGTCCATTAGCTCTTGAAGACAACTCTTCAACTTTCCGCACTTGTCCGGGTTGACCTTGCAGGCTTCACAGTTGGCGTGCATTTCCTCGAACAAACCAAAACCGGTTAGACGCTCCCTTATGGTTGACAGGGGGGTCTAACATTGGCTACCCTCTTGATTGGACCAAAGTCCTCTTGTTCCTCCACCGCATTTACAGAGGGACCCGCATGCCCCGGCAATGGGTTATTTTTTACATTGGGGTTTTCCTCTTTGAAGGATAACAGCTTCTTGTCAATAAGGTCCTGAACCTTGTGTTTGAAAACTCTACAGTTCTCGACATTGTGCCCCACGGTTCCTGCGTGGTAGTCACATTTTGCATTTGTGTCGTACCAATGTGGATATGGTGGCGACATTGGTGGTAGTAGTCTTGGCTCAACCATCCCCTTTTGGATTAGATATGGCAAGATTTGACCATAAGGCATAGGTAAAGGATCAAACTGCCTATTGTTATAATTGTTCCTCGGGCCCGCTTGGTTCCTTGATGGGTACCCGCCTTGTTGTTGCTGCTGTTGATTTTGCTGAGGCAACACTACTGGTTGTCGAGGTGGGAGTTGCGGGAATCACTTGAGGTGAGTAAACGCCCTTGAGCCGTTGCTGCTGCCACATAAGGATAGTGGTAGTGAGGCATTTGATTTGGTGGTGGGCAAGACGGTCCCACTAGAACAGCGTTGTCTCCCCCTCTTTCTTTTTGTGAAAGTTGCTGGGGGGTCTCCTAGCTCCACTTTGAGCTTCTAGAGGGCCTTGGATCTTTCCCCTCTTTACTCCGTCCTCTATTCTTTCACCAACCATGACTAGATCGGAAAAGCCGGCAGATGTGCTTCCAATCATCTTGTCGTAATATGGGCCTTGAAGTGTGCCCATAAAGGTGTCAACAAGCTCCCTTTCCAATAATGGTGGTTGTACACGAGAAGCTAGTTCTCTCCACCGCTGAGCGTACTCCTTGAAGGACTCATTGCTTCTTTGCAGGAGGTTTTGTAGTTGCATCCTATTTGGAGCCATGTCCAAATTATATTTGTATTGCTTTAGGAAGGCATCGGCTAGATCCTTCCAAGTTTGGACATGGGTACGCTCAAGCTGCATGTACCAATCCAAGATGCCCCGCTTTAAAACTATCTTGAAACACATGCACCATGAGTTTCTCGTTCATTGCGTAAGCTGCCATCTTCCTACAGAACATCCGTAGATGGTTCCGAGGGCATTGTAATTCCTTGTACTTCTCGAAGTCCGGTGTTTTGAAACTTCGGAGGGATTACCACGTCGGGCACTAGGCACATGTCCAAAGCGTTGTGGGCACCGTATGAACTGAACCCTTCGACAGCTTTCAACCTTTCTTCCAAAACTCGATACATTTGGGTGGTATCATTGTCTTGGTGGGGTGGTGTCGGGAGCAGATTGCCTTGGCTGATTATTTTCCACATCATGGGAAATCACCTCATGCTGAGTAGTGGAAGCTCTTTGAGGACTGACGCTCTTCATTTCTTACGGGGATTGTGAGCGGGGGTGGAGGTGGTCCATGGCCCTCATTCTCAAATGGTGGGGTATAATCCACAGGTAAACCGTAAAGAGGCCATTGCACATTGGCCGCGTCCGTTGCTGGGCGAGGATTACTTTCTCGGCCGATAGAGTTTGCATTAACTCTAGCATCTGATCCATCTTCCCCTTCATTCCATCAACCTCTTCTCTCAAAGCCGCTTGAGTTTGTTCCAAATTGTCCATGATTCTTTGTTTGTTAGCTCGTGTTCCGTACGAGTGTTGGAGATCTGGCTTTTGGACCGAGGGCTTTCGGGGTTTTCGGGCTATGATGCTTTGAACTGTTTTTAGGGAAATGAATGATTTTTTTTTTTTGGGAAAAAAAATGCATGAAGATGCATGTGGATGTATGTATGCGATGAGTATGCAAAATATGCGTTTTTTTTGCTTTATGGAGGAATTTAAAGGTGCACAATTAATATTAGCAATTCGAAATATTAAAGACCGGGAAATTGATTATGCTTCAAAATATATTTGATTAAATAACATTTGTTTACAAGGTGTAACTAACGCTATTACAAATCAAATAGCCGCTCGCTTCTCGGCTTTGCTCATCTCCTCCCTATAGAAATCTATGGTGTCCTTGCAGAACTTCATAAACTTCTGGATCTCCATAGGGATGACAAAGTAGGGCATGACCATCTCGGCCTCCGCTAGCCTCTTTGGAAGTTGGGTGATTACCAAGTTTGAGAATGCAACCAATTTAGTGAAATCCTCACTTAATCGGGTGGCGTCTTGCCATACATACTCAATTACTTCCTTGCGCTGGTCTAGCTTGACTCTTGCACTCCTAATTTCATCATGTAGTTGTGCAATATGGTCCCCGTGAGCTCTTGCAATCTTGTCGAAGTACTCTTCGAATTTCTTGATGTCTTCTTCGAGACGATTGCACTTTAACCTCCCTTGATGAGAAAGGCTCTCATGTCTTTGCCGTTGGACGCGTTCGGCTTGAAGCTGCTCTTTGTAGTCTTTAACTACTTCTTGGAGCATGTTGATTTTTCTCTTGAAATTTCAACCTCCATTTCCGTTGAGCTTCGATGGCTAGTTCGCCGAATTTCTTGAGCTCTTGGTTGGAATGTAAGATTCTTTCCAACTCTTCGTCCTTGGCCACAAGGTTGGCATCCGCACTAACCAAGCCGCCTCCTATCCAATCTCTCTTCCCTTCGGAGATTCTTAGCCCGCTTTTGGCACACTAGGAGAGAATTTGATACTTCATCACGATCTCTCTTCGTCCTAGTGATTTCTCCTAAAGCTTGGAGGTGCTTCAATTCTAAGTCTCCGTTTTTGTTTTGGAGTTCTTGAACTTTAGCTTTGAGTTCCTCCACTTCTTTGTTGGGAATGGTTGTAATAGGTTTAGGTGTAGGAGATTTTGGAGGGCTTATGACCACGAAGGGTAGCTTGATTGCTTTGACCCTCTCCTTCGCCCCATTGAGTATAAAGGGGTTTGGTGACACAGTTTCTCTTGCCGACCCTTTCTTTGCGCACTTGGCTCCATGCCCCCCGGATTCTCTCTAGCAATGCCGGGTTTTGATCGCCTTCCCTTAAGTAGAAAGCTTCCAACAAAAGGTCATTAGGTTTATCTTCCATTGAAAAACCTAGTTGTCGGAGAGAGAGGACCGGATTGTAGTTAATACATCCCTTAGTACCAATGAGGGGTACGTTAGGGAAGTCCCCGCAACTGAGGATAATTTCCGGGTCCTCTAAGTTTGGTGAAAACCAATGGATGTCCTTCTCGGTGAGGGCTGTCATCCGTTGCGACCATTGAATGTATTAGACCCGACATTGCCTATGTCGTGGAACTCTTGTGCAAGTTTACTAGTAGACCAAGTGAGAAACATTGACATGTTATTGAAAGAGTCATAAGGTGCCTTAAAGAAGACATGACTCTAGGATTATATTATGAGCAGTATCTTATTGTACTTGAATGGTACAAGATACAAAATAGAACATCCTTCAGATGAGTCTTAAGCGACCAGTGGCTGCACATTGAGCATCACTGGAGGATTTGTTTGTTGACACATATGATATTGACTCAATCCACACTGGAATGATCTGAGATGAGAACCACTAGAGAAAACTAGTGAAGAAGCAAGTTGAGAAATGCTTGCTAGTTGAGATCCCCCAGTGGATAAAACCGTTGCCAGGGAGTGTTATTCATTGTGATAGTACTGCCAACTATTACAAATTGAGAATCGTACTACAATAGTAAGAGACGATGAATATTAAGGCCATGAACACATAACAAATTAGAGAGCTAGCTACTCTCAAAAGGAACGGTTAAAGTTAGATCATGTACGTACTGATAAAGAATTAGTCAATCCTTTGACGAAAGGAATTACTAGAAAGAAAGTCATAAACACATCCAATAAGATAGACTAATGCCTAAAGATCACAAGTGATGGTAATCCGACCTAAATGACTGGAGATCCCAAGAAATAGGTTCAATGGGTAATAACAAAGTCATGAGTGAAAGAACATGCATGAGAATTAAGAAAGCTTGAATCCTGCAGCGACAGAAGGATGAGATAATATAAACTCTTTAATGAGATCTATACTCTATGTGGAGTGGAGTACATAGCTACATGAGTACTCTTAATAGAACTCACCTATTACCGAATGTGGAACTGAGGGCCGGTTCCTATGGGATTTTGAGCAGAATACCCTAGAGCGTTCGTTTAAAACTGGGATAACGTGCATGGCCATAAACGCACGGGCTTTTAGAATACACCTTAGGAAAAGGTTGTGTGCGGACTCTATGTCTGAGATAGAGTTCAATGCTGTAAGCAACTCTTGTGAATCGGAATAGTTTCCTCTATGCAAAGGTTCAAGTTGTAGGCGACACCTTTGTTTATTAGCACCATATAGAAACGTTTTGACATATTATTGAAACCATTTTTTAAATTCAAGTGGGGGATTGTTGGAACATTGGTGTGAAGTTGGAAGGAAATTGAAAGATTAAACACAAGTAATAAGACTTTGAGCTAGTGTGATGTGAATTAAAAAAATAGAGAGTGGGGGTCCCACATAAAATAGAACACACACATTAGTAGTGTTTAAATTGCGGTATTTCATTTTAAATACTTTATAATGATAAAAATAATAATTATTATTATTTTTATTCGTGAATATCACTTCCCATAAATTTAGTTTATGTTGTTTGTGATAAGAATAAGAATTCAACTGAGTTCTTATCTTTCCTTCATTCATATCCAATGATGTTGTTTCCCTCCATTTTTGTGGATTTGTTTCCTTTTGATCTTATCCACAAGTATTGTTGAACTGATTAGTGGTTAAGTTTCCTTTTGATCTTATCCATTAGAGTAACTGCTGCCGCAAATATTAGCTAAAACAGTTACAAAATCTCTATATAATAGAGGACTCCACTCAGTTCAAAAATCACACCAAAGAGTTCTATTGAGTTGTCGAGAACTCTTTCTCTCTTCTCCCTCCCAATTGTGTTAACGAGTTATTCTTCTCCTCATCTTCTTTTTCTGTCCCTTCGGAATTAAGAGTGTTCTTACGACCTTAGTCCCTATTCGGTATAATGTCTCTTCGGAATCAAGAAGGTCTTAAGAACATAGTCCCTTTGATAATATATGTCCCTTCGGAATAAAGAGTACGTTTAAGATCATAGTCCCTTTTGAAATAATAATGTCCCGTCGGAATTAAGAATGATCTTAACGGTATATAAAAATATTCTTTCGATATTTTTCTATTTTTGGAGAAGTTAAAAGTTAGAACGGTGGTATCACCGTATTTGAGTGGTCTTAGTACCATATTGATATTTGGAGAACTTAAAGGTTAGAATGGTGATAACACCATATTTGAGTGGTCTTAGCACCATAATAGAGTGGTCACAGTACCATATTAGAAGTGGTTTCAGTACTAAAGAGTGGTCTTAGTACCATATTGAAGGTGTAAATCTCGAACGGTTTTCTACAGTGCAGTAGTTAACCGCACAGTTGTAGCTGGACTTGGTTTTATCTGGAGGCGCGTGGTTTGATAGTCTGTCTTGCACAATTTTGGCAGTGCCACGAAACGTTTTAAAGAGAGCGACCTGGTTTCAAATAGAATTTGGAAATCCAAATACAACAGTTTGGAAATCCAAAAACAACAGATACAATACTTTCATTTTGCATCAAGAAATTTAACAACAGATTCAAAGTCAATTTTTATATTTGTGTGAGAGTCTAAGTCAGTACCTAAAACCCAATTGAAGGAACCACTAGAGAGCCGTAAACTTCAGCTAAAGTGGGAGAGATTGAGTTTTTTAGAAGTGTGGGTGAGGCTGCAAAACTCACTTCCTCGTCCATTCTTTTTTTTTTGTTTTTTTTTTCCTATCTAGTCATTTATCTCTGCAAATCGTGTAGTGGTGGGATATTAAATTGATTTTGTAGTCCCTATATTTGACATATATTACAATTGAAAATAAACATTTAATCTAGATGAACAAGATTACTTCAACATTTTCACCAAAAGGAACATTATCGTGAAACAAGAACAAATTACACTTAAAACTAAACAAATAACAATAACAAGCTTCATGTTATTCTTCATTACGTTGAACAACACTTAGAGATAAAGGACTAGATTGGGAAAAAAAATATAAAGGAACTAAATGTTTACAAATAAATAAGATAAAAGATCTTTGGAGTAATTTTGCTAAAAAAAATGTATTTTTTTTTTTGCTTACAAAAAAAAAAATTGTTTTTGACAAAAAAGCAAAAACAACCAACATTTTAAAACCAAGCAAAACTCGTGCAACCTCTTGATTGTTTAATGTCATGATGGAGTTTTTGGGTTTTTACCAAGTAAATCTTATGCTTGATCAAAGAGTTTATCAAACAGCTAAAATGCAAAGTAGCTTTTATCAAAGGGAATGGGTCATAGATGATACTAAATCATAATACTACACAAATGTAACTCACTCTTATGGCAAAAAATTACAAGTGTCAAGTTTTAAAGCATGCCCCTATTCATCATATACTTTTCAAGATGCTCATTTTTAACTACTCTTTGGCTCAAAAACACAGACAATACATAGGCGGCAATTTGTTTCATTTTGAATTTCAAATCCTAACTAAAAAACAAGAGAAGATTCTGTCGGTACTTCTAAAAAACTCAAATATCTCACACCATTCTCTCTCTAATTCAAATTTGTTCCCTCAAAGCTTGAACCCCATTCTCTCTCACCCAATTCAAATTATCTTCTCTCCTCTCCTTAGATCTGTCTCGCAACAGTAAACGTCGATTCCGATTTCGGTTCCAACCTTTATCGTTCAGTCCGCTGCCGTTTTAGATAGCTTTGCTTGTGGTGTCGATCAAGGCGTTCACGCTGTGCCATAGCTGATGAGACGGTGAATTCGATTAATTAGTTTTGTTTAAATTATTTTGCCTATTTTGTTTGGTCATTAGTTTGTGATTAAGATGAATTGAAACTGCACTGTTCATATTTTCGTTTTTTCTTTGCTTAGAGGGAAGATGAAGATACCTCAAAAATGGGATTCTTTTGGAGCTCTTGATGAAAGGTAATCGTGAATCTCAATTCGTTAAATTTTTATTTAACTTACTAAACCCATCAAAGTTTTTGATTTTTTTCTTTCAATTCTATAAAATTTGTGCAAAACCATAAAAACATGTTGTTTGCTCTGTCACAATAAGCTATGATATCGGTGGCAGATATCAATATTAATGTCGTCATGGAGTTTCAATCTCATATTCATGTATGATTTTAGGTGATTTGTATATTTGAAGTACTAAATCTGCAGTTCATATGACTTTTGTTTTATCCTTTCCATTGGCGTAGTTGTCATATATGAATCTGATATCAAGTTGTTCTTGTTGTTATCATTTTGGTCCATGATTATACCTCTGCATAATTTAATATATCAAATAATCAAGTATGTGTGATAATTCATTGTTTAATGATTCACTGCTTTTGCCATTAACTTTTTGTGATTTGCCTTACAGGTAATCCATGGTGCTATACCAATGATTTTGGAAAGGCTATTTTGAAGAGATTCTTCATATTGGTAACTGTTTTTGTCTTTTTTTTTCTTCTTAAAATCAGAACTTATTTACTTTCTTCAACCATGTCTATTTTGTATTAATGTCTCTTGAACCGCTGTTATTGGAATGCTTGGTTGTAGGAGGAAAGTGAACATGTTTGTCTGAATGGTGAATTAATCTTTAGATGTTTTTTCTTGCACGCAAGAGTATTATTTGTGTGTATGTGCTTTCATGTATTATTTTCAGTGATCTGAAGATCAGAGTCTGAAGAACAATGTCTTAAGATCAGAGTCTGAAAAACAGCGTCTGAAGAACAATGTCTGAAGATCAGAGTCTGAAGAACAGCGTCTGAAGAACATTGTCTGAAGATCAGAGTCTGAAAAACAATGTCTGAAGATCAGAGTCTTTTTTTCTACCTAAGTCTTAATTAGTGTCTGTGTTTTTGTCTTCTAAGTCCCACAATGTATTGGGCTGTTGTTGGGCTAAGTCCCACAATGTTTCAGGATTTTTTTTGTGCCAAGACCCACAATGTATTGGGCTATTTGTTAGCTAAGTTCCACAATGTATGTGGCATTTTGTGATCCAAGTCCCAATCTGTTGGGCATTTTGCTATCTAAGTCCCAATTGTTCTTGGGCATTGAATCTAATATAATTAAGTTTAGTTTAATTAAAGTCTTTTGTTTCACTAATATTTCATATTTAATTTAATTTAATCACTATTGTTTTATCTAAGTCCCAATTGTTCTTTGCCGTTGAATCTTAATAAAAGATTATTAATGAGCTAATAGTTAACGGTTAAAACCATAGATCCGTCACAAATCCATCCCCACCACATATCAAATGTTAAAACCACTAAAAGCCAACAAGTGCTATAGGATTTAACCTCTTAGTGTTGACAGGCTCCCACATACACGGTTCTCTGTCACTCCATAGTCCATATGCAGAGAACAAATAATATCTCTTTATTTTTTTAGAATTTTTTCTTCCGGTTTAAATTATGTTCACTTATTTATCTACATCTTCTCTGATACAAGCAATAGTGCTACACCCAGACAATCTCTTGGATCCCATTCAATTGTTTCTTCGTAATTTAAAGATAAGATGCATTTTGGCTACAATTTTCTTTTGAACTTTCTACATACTTATGTTTCAAATCTGAAACTTAATTGGTGCATTTGATTTTTGTTGCAGATGATAATGTTGGAACAAAATGTATGAACAAGTCCCTTTTGAGTTTTGATGATAACAAAGTGTGCAGGACCATATACTTAAAAATTATGTATCCAACAGTGGTTCTGAAAGATCAAGTTAAGAGCGAAGAAAAATTTTGAAGCCTGTGTTGCAAGTCTGAAGACATTCATGATCTAAAGATCAGAGTCTGAAGAACAGTGTGCGCACCTCGTTTTAAAAAACGCGCAAATTCCCCCCGAGGACGTCCTCGAACGCTCGGAGGGCCTTTTGTGAAGTCGCCACCAAAGTTTTTGTGTAAAGGGAACGTTGATAAACCCTTATGTTTTTTTTTTGAAAGGGAAACGATAATAAAACCCTTGACGATGAGGAAAAGGACTGGTCATCGCAACCATTGTCGAGTTCGGGAGTCGGTTACGCAAGGGGAAGGTATTAGCACCCCTCACGTCCGTTGTACTCAACGGGAACCTTCTTTTTGGCTAAAGCTTGAATTATTTTTAAATGTTTTGCGCGCATGCTTATCTATGTCAAAAGAAAATATACTAAAGGGGGGGGGGGGGGGGGGGGGGGGGTGGGGAAAGAGATAAAAACAAACGAAGGAGAAAAAAGTTTTTTATTATTGCGCTTGACAAGATGTCGATCTTGCTCCTACGTATCTCCCGGTAGTCGGAGAATTCAAAGCGTACGTAGTTCTTTGGTAGAAAAACGTACATGTGTTGGTTAATTTTAAATGGACGATGTTTTAAACCGAATTCTTGCGATTTAAACGTAGCTTGTATGCTCGCGCTCGGGAGACTTATTAAGCGTATAGCTTGTATGCTCGCGCTTGGGAGACTTATTAAGCGTTTGTTTACGAATCGCGCTAGAATTGTTAAAAGGTACATTCGTTGGGTAAAAGGGTTGAGTTGGTCGCTATGGGACCAAAATAGGTGCAATGGACTCAATCGAGTCAATCATTGACCGAGGAGACTCCAACGAGTCGGGGGATTGTTCGATTGATCCATTGGGATCAAGAACGGGTACAATGGACTTGGACGAGTCGAACATTGACCGAGTGACTCAAACGAGTCGAGGGTTTGAAGCTAGTGGCCACGGGGGACCAAAAGGTTCGGATTGACCACAAGGGGCCAAGATTTGGTTTGGTTATGGTTGGATACGTTAAAAAGGAATGACGATTGTCCGAACGACGAGACATACGTCACGCATTCGTACAATCGGGGCAATGGAGAGACATACGTCACACCATCCCTTTTTCATTCAAGTTTTTGGGTAGAATTCTTTTAGAAATCCCAAGGTATATCAAATCATTTGGTTTGAAAACTCAAAATGAAAGATTTTAGCAATTTTGTTAGAAAACGCGCAAGTTCGGCTCATTTTGCGAACGGTTTTGAAAAGCGAACAAATTCGGCGTATGTTCATGTTTGGGTTTTGAAAATCATGAATAATGTTTATTGCTCAAGTTTGGATTTGAGATGATGAACATAGCTTGTTTGTTCATGTTGTTTTGAAAGATTGGGAGCATGACTTGTTCTACAAGTTATCCACAAAATGTCACCCGGACTTGCGAATTTTTCAATATTGTGCAAAATTCTTTGACCTGGTTTGAAAAACATGAGTTTTAAAACTCCTAGGTTCTGAGCTCTTGGGCTAGAACCTCAAAAATTGGCCATTTGGGCACCTAAACTCAGATTCTGAGTTCTGTCATGGTCGCTCTGCGACCATGACTTCGCACTGCGAACAATGCGAATTTTTGAGTTTAGAAGCTGTTTCTGAACTTTTGTTCAGAAACAACTTCTGAACACACTCAGGACCCTTTAGGTGAGTGAAAAGCTTTGAGTTTTTGGGATGAAAAAGGCTGGACAAACCAGTTTTGATGTTTTGAAAACCTTGGGATTTCTTTGAAATTCAAAAGGGGTTTTTTAGAACCAAAAGGTTTTGGACCAAAATTAAGATGCAAACACAATTGTAAATGCAAGATCAGTACTTAGAATACTTACAGAGGTCCTTATCAAAGCTCCAGCTGCAATGGATTTGAATTGGTTGAAGGTTCTTGCAAGGTTTTGAATGTTAGTAATGAGCAATGAACTTTGTGAGGCTTTGTGTTGGAATTGGTTTTGCTAGTGCTTTGCTGGTTGTCTGGTTGTTTGTAAGTGTTTCAAGTGTTTATGAGTAGTGTTTTCTGGTTGGAATAATGCTCTTGAATGCTGGTATTTTCTGCTGCATTTGCCCTTGCCTTGCATCTCTATTTATAGGCCAAAACCAAATCAATTTCATCATTAGAAATCCCCAAAATCCAGCTGATTTGTGGGCTAGGATCAGGCTAAATCCCTTTGCATTAAATGCTAATGGATAGATGTAACCTTGCCTTGTGCCAAGGGTCAAGACTCAGCCTGATTTCAGCCACAAATTCAAAGGTTTTTGGATAGCAATGATGATGAAATAGGGCTGGATTGCAATTGGCCAAGCTTGGGGATCAATCCTTGCAATCTCAATGGTTGATCAATAAAAACGTGCACTGTGATGTGCAGAGATTGGGGGATGCAAAAGGCTACAAATGGCTGGTGTGAGAGGGTGAAAAGCTGTTGCAAAACAGGGTAGGCACTCATGGCTTTTTCAAGTGAAAAATCCAGCTGGTTTGACTGGTTTTGGGGAAGCAAGCAGGAGGAAAGTCATCAAGCAGGTGGCTGGCAACCTTGGGGTGGTTAACAGGTCACTTGGGAGGGACAAGAGCTGCCCAAGGGCAAGCCCACTTGCTTGTCACATGCTAGGTTGGAAGAAAAAGCTTCCAACCTTGGCATTAATGGCAAGTCTCTCATTTCTGGTTTTGCTTGGCCCAATTACCCATGAATGCTGATTAAAATAAATATGGAAATGATATGCAACAAAATCTGGAATTAAATCAAAGAAACCAAAAATCTGCAGAAAAATCGCAGACTTCGCAGTGCGAAGGGAGCTTCGCAGTGCGAAGTCATCATTTTTGAAATGTTGACTTTTCTATTGACTTTTGTTGACTTTGACTTTTTCTCCCTCTTTGATTTTTTTGGTTTTTTTTGTTTTAAAAGGCTTAGGACAAAATTGGGGTACTACAGCTGCCCCTACTTAATTGTGTCTTTGCATAGAGTGTGTGAGTGCCAAGGGCATCTCACGAACTCTTTGCGAAGATCAATTAGGTAAAAGAAGGACCCGAATTTTGTCCTTCGCGGAATGAAAAGATTGCAGTGAAAGTAAAATATGCAAATGCAATGATTTGAAAAGGTTGATCGTATCCAGCCGCTAACACTGGAGGTAGATCCACTGGGGGATGAAGGTAATCGTATCCAGCCACTAACACTGAAGGTAGACTCCTAAAGGCAAAGGTGATCTTATCTAGCCGCTTACACTAGAGGTCGATACCTAATGGTGAAGTGATCTTATTCAGCCGCTAACACTGAAGGTCGAACACTGAGGAAGGTGATCTTATCTAGCCGCTTACACTAGAGGTCGATACCTAAGGATAGGTAATCTTATTCAGCCGCTAACACTGAAGGTCGATTCCTAAACAGGGGAGTGATCTTATTCAGCCGCTAACACTGAAGGTCGAACACTGAGGAAGGTGATCTTATCTAGCCGCTTACACTAGAGGTCGATACCTAAGGATAGGTAATCTTATTCAGCCGCTAACACTGAAGGTCGATTCCTAAACAGGGGAGTGATCTTATTCAGCCGCTAACACTGAAGGTCGAACACTAAGGAAGGTGATCTTATCTAGCCGCTTACACTAGAGGTCGATACCTAAGGATAGGTAATCTTATTCAGCCGCTAACACTGAAGGTCGATTCCTAAACAGGGGAGTGATCTTATTCAGCCGCTAACACTGAAGGTCGAACACTGAGGAAGGTGATCTTATCTAGCCGCTTACACTAGAGGTCGATACCTAAGGATAGGTAATCTTATTCAGCCGCTAACACTGAAGGTCGATTCCTAAACAGGGGAGTGATCTTATTCAGCCGCTAACACTGAAGGTCGAACACTAAGGAAGGTGATCTTATCTAGCCGCTTACACTAGAGGTCGATACCTAAGGATAGGTAATCTTATTCAGCCGCTAACACTGAAGGTCGATTCCTAAACAGGAGAGTGATCTTATTCAGCCGCTTACACTGAAGGTCGAAACACTGAGGAAGGTGATCTTATCTAGCCGCTTACACTAGAGGTCGATACCTAAGGATAGGTAATCTTATTCAGCCGCTAACACTGAAGGTCGATTCCTAAACATGGATGGTCTTACCCTAAACAGGTGCCTAACTTTAAACCGGAAAACATGATTGTATGATGCATGTTATGCTCCATGTTATGCAGTATGATATGCAATGCAATATGATATGAGGTAGACTCAATCAAAGATTCCTGCTGGGGAATTGGGGACAGTTTGTGAAGGAGGTTCACTGGGGAACGCTTACTTAACTGTTGATGGAGGCTGGTGAATATGTGATATTCACTGGAGGATCCTTGTTGAGGATGCATGACATGATTTATGCAATGCATGTGTATGAATGATTTGTATCTGCATGCATGATATGTGATTGACATGATGCGTGTATTATGTTATGCATGATATGTGGGATGCATGTTGAATGCTGGGAGTTAAGATTGGATGTCGAGCAAGGTCGGGCTTTTCCTGGGGATTTGTGATGGTCTGCCAATGATGATTGGACTTTTTGTTTTGAGTTGAGACTCCCTGGGGAATGTCAATAAGGTTTGGCTTCGTGGGGATATAAGGATCATTTTGGAAGCATGATCGATATCCAGCCTTGGTTGGTGTTTGGATGTTTTAGGGTGCTTACTGGGGAATTTTGTTCCTCTAACCCTTGGGGCTTTTGCGCTCCGCGTGCCGTGAGCCATGCACTTGCCTTTGCTGAAGAGCATAAGTCCTTTGGTGCGATATTTGGTGGGAATTACCGCAATTCTTTCGAAATTTACACAAATTCAAATAAAACAACGTTTGCTTGTTTTCTTTTTTGGAAGAAATTTCTTTTGTTTATTTCCCATGTTTTAAAGCATTCTATCATGAATAAAATAAAATTTTATGTGTTAATGAGAACACAAAATAATAAAAGGAATTTTATTCAATGCAGATTTGACTTCTTGAATGGGTAAAAATACATGAAGTGAGAAGTGATTACTTCTCTGAGGAGAAAGATAGAGAAAGACAAGAAAAGAGCAAAAAGAAAATTGTTGGTTTTGGCACAACACATGCTATTTTCCTTATGACTTCGAGAGATTTTGTTTTTGGAAGATGCTGACGAGACCGATTCTTCTCCTCTTGAATCTTGTCCGGAGCTTGGATGTTGCAGTCATTGCCTTTCTTCTTTTGTTAACCCCTAACTTTTGCCTGGACTGCTCTTTCGAGTTTTCAATCCACCGGGGTGTATTTCCTTTTTTGATGTCCTTAATTTTTGCCTAGACCGCCTTTTCAGGTTTTCGATCTAGCAGGACGCTCTCTATTGCCTAAACCGCCCTTTCAGGTTTTCGATTTAGCGAGCTTTTTTCTCTTCTTTTCTTTTTTCTCTTAGGCATAATACCTCTTGACTGCATCGGAGTTTATTGAGAGTGGGAACTCTTCTCCGTCCATGGTGGTGATGATCAGGGCTCCGCTTGAGAAGGCTTTCTTTACCACGTATGGCCCATCATAGCTGGGAGTCCACTTCCCGCGGGGATCCTTGTGGATAGGTAATATTTTCTTGAGCACTAGGTCTCCTTCTTTGAATTCTCGGGGACATACCTTTTTGTCGAATGCCCTCTTGAGTCTCCTTTGATAGAGTTGTCTGTGACATATCGCCGTTAGACGCTTTTCCTCTATGAGATTCAGTTGGTCGAACCTCGTTTGAACCCATTCAGCTTCCTCTAGCTTGGTTTCCATCAGGACCCTTAACGAAGGAATTTCCACCTCTACGGGAAGCACAGCTTCCATACCGTATACTAAGGAGAAAGGGGTTGCCCCAGTTGAAGTGCGAATGGCTGTTCTGTAGCCATGTAGCGCAAAGGGAAACATCTCGTGCCAATCCTTATATGTTGTTACCATCTTTTGGATGATCTTCTTTATGTTCTTATTGGCTGCTTCTACCGCACCGTTCATCTTTGGTCGGTAAGGGGAGGAATTATGGTGCTCAATCTTGAAATCTTTGCACAACTCCTTCATTGTCTTGGTGTTCAGGTTTGCCCCATTATCGGTGATGATTTTGTGGGGCGTGCCGTAACGGCAAATGATTTCCTTCTTGATGAATCGGGCTACCACTTGTTTGGTTACGTTTGCATACGAAGCTGCTTCTACCCATTTGGTGAAGTAGTCGATGGCAACGAGGATGAAGCGATGTCCATTTGACGCTTTGGGCTCGATCATTCCAATCATGTCTATGCCCCACATAGAGAATGGCCAAGGTGAGGTCATGACGTTCAGGGGAGTTGGTGGCACATGCACCTTGTCGGCGTAAATCTGGCATTTATGACAAGTCTTGGCATAGTGGAAACAGTCAGCTTCCATGGTTAGCCAATAATAGCCCGCCCTTAGGATTTTCTTTGCCATTGCATGCCCATTGGCATGGGTTCCAAAAGATCCCTCGTGGATTTCTTTGATGAGCATGTCCGCTTCATGTTTTTCCACACATCTGAGCAGGACCATGTCGTAGTTTCTTTTGTAGAGGGTATTTCCACTGAGGAAGAACTGGGATGCCAATCTTCTGAGGGTTCTCTTGTCGGTGTGCGAGACATTTTCTGGATATTCTTGCTTTTCAAGGTATCGCTTGATGTCGTAGAACCAAGGTTTGTTGTCGAGTCCCTCTTCGACTGCTGCACATACAACCGGTTTGTCTCTACGATCCATCTTTATGATTGGTGCTTCATTGTAGAAATTTACTTGGTACATTGATGATAATGTAGCCAAAGCATCCGCCACCTGGTTTTCTTCTCGAGGTATGTGATGGAAGTTGATTTCATCAAAATGCTCAATCAACTCTACAACCCGGGCTCGGTAGGGGATTAAATTGGGATGTTTTGTTTCCCATTCTCCTTTGACTTGATAGATGACTAAGGCCGAGTCACCGTATACTTCAAGGTTTTTGATCCTTAGATCAATTGCTGCTTCAAGGCCTAGGATACATGCTTCATATTCTGCCATGTTATTGGTGCAGTCAAAGCATAACCTTGCTGTGAAGGGTTGATATCCATTTCTTGGGGAGATTAAAACTGCTCCAATTCCGTGCCCCATGGCATTTGAGGCGCCGTCGAAAGCGAGCTTCCATCGAGCTCTTGGTTCTGGCCCTTCGTCATCGCTTGTGACCTTTTCGTCATTCAAAGCTACGACATCTTCATCCGGGAAGTCGAATTGTATGGGTTGATAATCCTCCAATGGTTGGTGAGCAAGGTGCTCGGATAAAACACTCCCTTTGATGGCTTTTTGAGCAACGTATTGGATGTCGTACTCAGACAGCAGCATTTGCCAACGGGCTATCTTTCCTGTGAGGGCAGGCTTTTCGAAGATGTACTTGATGGGATCCATCTTTGATATCAACCAAGTTGTATGGGTCAACATATATTGCCTTAGGCGTCGAGCGGCCCATGCTAGAGCGCAGCAAGTCTTTTCAAGTGAAGTATACCTTGTTTCACAATCGGTAAACTTCTTGCTTAGGTAGTAGATTGCGTGCTCTTTTCTTCCCGTTTCATCTTGTTGTCCTAACACACAACCCATCGATCCTTCAAGTACGGTTAGGTATAAGATGAGGGGTTTACCCGGAACCGGAGGTATTAAAATTGGTGGTTCTTGCAGGTATTGTTTGATCTTGTCAAACGCCTCTTGGCAATCCTCATTCCAATGAATGGCTTGGTTTTTTCTTAGCAATTTGAAAATTGGTTCGCAGGTAGCTGTCATGTGTGAGATGAACCTAGCGATGTAGTTCAATCTTCCTAAGAAACCCCGGACTTCTTTCTCGGTATTTGGCGCTGGCATTTCTTGGATGGCCTTTACCTTGTCGGGATCCACTTCGATACCTCTTTGGCTGACGATGAAGCCCAATAACTTCCCGGATCTAACGCCAAAAGTGCACTTGTTAGGATTTAAGCGCAGCTTGAATTTTCTTAGGCGTTCGAAAAGCTTTTGTAGATGGACTAGATGATCCTCCTCCGTTAGGGATTTGGCAATCATGTCGTCGACGTAGACCTCAATTTCCTTATGGATCATTTCATGGAAAAGAGTCACCATTGCTCTTTGGTATGTTGCTTCGCCATTTGTTAATCCGAAAGGCATCACCTTATAGCAGAATGTCCCCCACGGGGTGATGAATGTGGTTTTCTCCATGTCCTCTGGAGCCATCTTGATTTGGTTATATCCCGAGAAGCCATCCATAAAGGAGAAGACCGAGAATTGGGCTGTGTTGTCCACCAATATGTCGATGTGTGGTAGCGGGAAATCATCCTTTGGGCTTGCTCTATTCAAGTCCCGATAATCCACACACATTCTAACTTTGCCATCCTTCTTCGGAACTGGCACAATGTTGGCAACCCATGTTGGATACTTGGTTACGGCTAAGAAGCCGGCATCGAATTGCTTTTTGACCTCTTCTCTGATCTTGAGAGCCATATCAGGTCGAGTTCTTCTCAATTTCTGCTTCACTGGCGGGCATTCCGGCTTGAGTGGCAGCTTATGTACGACGATGTCAGGGTCTAAACCCGGCATGTCTTGGTACGACCAAGCGAATACGTCCACGTACTCTTGCAGAAGCTTAATCATCTTTCCTTTCACATCCTCATGTAGGGAGGCTCCTATCTTGACCTTTTTCCTATCCTCTTCGGTCCCCAAGTTGACCTTTTCAACTGATTCTTGATGAGGTTGTATTACCCTATCCCCTTGATTTGCAAGTCTGGACAATTCTTCAGGCGGTTCATAATCATCCTCTTCATCATCTTCCGTTTGATTAATCGGGAAATCGAAGTCATAAGGGATTAAGGCAGTGTTGTTTTTGGAGGGTGGATTTGTAGATCTGCATGAGTATGATTTTTTTTTAGGCTTTTTGTAGAAATTTTTTTTTTAAAACAAATGCAAAAAAGAAAAAGACTCAAATGAACATAAAAGAGTGATTTTATTCATGATTAAAAATAACTTTAAAACATGGGGGCCCCACACGACTAATCATTTGCCTTGGGCAGAGCTAAATGATTTTTTTTAAAAAAAAAATAAAAATAAAATACAAACATGGTTTATTACTTGATCCTGGTAATGATCTCGGGAATCGCGATAGCCCTCCAATTGTTCAAAGCTTCATCCGAAGCGCAACGGTACACCAAATCAGGCACGTCCTCATCTACGTCTTCAAGTAGAGCCACTTGATCTTCATTGATAAATCCCGCACTGATAAATATTTCCGAAATAGGGAGGATCCCTTGCTTTGGAGGCTTTGAGAAAGTTTCGGCTGATGGATGATACCCCAACCCGAAGCGATTCTTTTTCTCCGGTATGTCCAATAATTTGCCCCATCCGGTAGGTCGGCTTTCTTCTAGGGCCTCTCTTATTGCCCTCCATGATGACATGGCTGTCCTAGCCTCTTTCTTGGGCTTTGAGCTCAAAGTCACGACATTCGCCACTTCCAAAGACTGGAATGGAACATCCACAGCTTCTTCGTCCGTTTCTATATAACGGAATGATGAGAGATGGCTTACCATCATGTCCTCTTGCCCGGAAACTACAATCATTTGGTTATCAATGATGAACTTAAGCTTCTGGTGCAGAGTAGAGGTAATGGCTCCGGCCGCATGAATCCATGGTCGTCCGAGAAGACAACTATATGTTGGATTAATATCCATGACTTGGAAGGTTATGGTGAAAACCTTAGGCCCGATTTGGACTGGTAAGTCGATCTGCCCTATGACGGCTCTTCTTGACCCATCGAAAGCTTTTACGACCAAGGCGCTGGGCTTCATTACTGTCCCTTCACATGATAGCTTGAGGAGGGTAGTCTTGGGCATGACATTCAATGATGACCCCGTGTCCACTAGCACTCGAGAGAGGATATGGTCCATGCATTTCACGGAGATATGCAAGGCGCGGTTATGAATATGCCCCTCGTCGGGTAGCTCATCGCCATTGAAACCCAAGTACCTACTTGAGGTAATATTTCCGACTATCCCGTCGAATTGGTCCACAGGAATGTCCTTGGTGACATGTGCCTCACTGAGGATCCGTAGCAGTGCTTCTCGGTGTGCTTCCGAGCTTAGTAGTAGGGATAACATGGAGATCTTGGAGGGAGTTTGACCTAGCTGGTCAATGATTTTATACTCGCTCTTTTGGATTATCCTTAGGAACTCTTCGGCCTCTTTTTGTGGGGTTGTCTTTTGAGAAGGCCCCGCTTGGTTCTATTCTTCCCCCACGCTCTTTTCTTTGAGCGGCTCTCTCGGTAGTACGGCTGGCGTCTTCCCGAGTTCTTTCGGAGCGAAGACTCTACCACTTCTGGTTATTCCTCCAACACCGGTGATGTTAGTGATGCTGGGCTCAATTTTGGCTAGTGGTTTTCCTTCCACATAGGCCACAGGTTGGTAATTCCATGGTACCCTCTTCGTGCTTTCAAAAGAGAAGGGTGCAGATACGCGGAATATTATGGGCTGTATAGGTACCTCTCTCCTTCGGTATGGGATTTCGAGAGGTTTTGGGTCGTGAGACTCCAAGGTAGCAACGTCCGTGCCATCCTTTATATAGCCCATCTGGATCCAACCTTGGTCCATTAGCTCTTGAAGACAACTCTTCAACTTTCCGCACTTGTCCGGGTTGACCTTGCAGGCTTCACAGTTGGCGTGCATTTCCTCGAACAAACCAAAACCGGTTAGACGCTCCCTTATGGTTGACAGGGGGGTCTTAACATTGGCTACCCTCTTGATTGGACCAAAGTCCTCTTGTTCCTCCACCGCATTTACAGAGGGACCCGCATGCCCCGGCAATGGGTTATTTTTTACATTGGGGTTTTCCTCTTTGAAGGATAACAGCTTCTTGTCAATAAGGTCCTGAACCTTGTGTTTGAAAACTCTACAGTTCTCGACATTGTGCCCCACGGTTCCTGCGTGGTAGTCACATTTTGCATTTGTGTCGTACCAATGTGGATATGGTGGCGACATTGGTGGTAGTAGTCTTGGCTCAACCATCCCCTTTTGGATTAGATATGGCAAGATTTGACCATAAGGCATAGGTACAGGATCAAACTGCCTATTGTTATAATTGTTCCTCGGGCCCGCTTGGTTCCTTGATGGGTACCCGCCTTGTTGTTGCTGCTGTTGATTTTGCTGAGGCAACACTACTGGTTGTCGAGGTGGAGTTGCGGGAATCACTTGAGGTGAGTAACGCCCTTGAGCCGTTGCTGCTGCCACATAAGGATAGTGGTAGTGAGGCATTTGATTTGGTGGTGGGCAAGACGGTCCCACTAGAACAGCGTTCGTCTCCCCCTCTTTCTTTTTGTGAAAGTTGCTGGGGGGTCTCCTAGCTCCACTTTGAGCTTCTAGAGGGCCTTGGATCTTTCCCCTCTTTACTCCGTCCTCTATTCTTTCACCGACCATGACTAGATCGGAGAAGCCGGCAGATGTGCTTCCGATCATCTTGTCGTAATATAGGCCTTGAAGTGTGCCCATAAAGGTGTCAACAAGCTCCCTTTCCAACAATGGTGGTTGTACACGAGAAGCTAGTTCTCTCCACCGCTGAGCGTACTCCTTGAAGGACTCATTGCTTCTTTGCAGGAGGTTTTGCAGTTGCATCCTATTTGGAGCCATGTCCAAATTATATTTGTATTGCTTTAGGAAGGCATCGGCTAGATCCTTCCAAGTTTGGACATGGGTACGCTCAAGTTGCATGTACCAATCCAAGGACGCCCCGCTTAAACTATCTTGAAACACATGCACCATGAGTTTCTTGTTCATTGCGTAAGCTGCCATCTTCCTACAGAACATCCGTAGATGGTTCCGAGGGCATTGAATTCCTTTGTACTTCTCGAAGTCCGGTGTTTTGAACTTCGGAGGGATTACCACGTCGGGCACTAGGCACATATCCAAAGCGTTGTGGGCGCCGTATGAACTGAACCCTTCGACAGCTTTCAACCTTTCTTCCAAAACTCGATACATTTGGGTGGTATCATTGTCTTGGTGGGTGGTGTCGGGAGCAGATTGCCTTGGCTGATTATTTTCCACATCATGGGAAATCACCTCATGCTGAGTAGTGGAAGCTCTTTGAGGATGACGCTCTTCATTTCTTACGGGGATTGTGAGCGGGGGTGGAGGTGGTCCATGGCCCTCATTCTCAAATGGTGGGGTATAATCCACAGGTAAACCGTAAAGAGGCCATTGCACATTGGCCGCGTCCGTTGCTGGGCGAGGATTACTTTCTCGGGCCGATAGAGTTTGCATTAACTCTAGCATCTGATCCATCTTCCCTTTCATTCCATCAACCTCTTCTCTCAAAGCCGCTTGAGTTTGTTCCAAATTGTCCATGATTCTTTGTTTGTTAGCTCGTGTTCCGTACGAGTGTTGGAGATCTGGCTTTTGGACCGAGGGCTTTCGGGGTTTTCGGGCTATGATTGCTTTGAACTGTTTTTAGGGAAATGAATGATTTTTTTTTTTTTGGGAAAAAAATGCATGAAGATGCATGTGGATGTATGTATGCGATGAGTATGCAAAATATGCGTTTTTTTTGCTTTATGGAGGAATTTAAAGGTGCACAATTAATATTAGCAATTCGAAATATTAAAGACCGGGAAATTGATTATGCTTCAAAATATATTTGATTAAATAACATTTGTTTACAAGGTGTAACTAACGCTATTACAAATCAAATAGCCGCTCGCTTCTCGGCTTTGCTCATATCCTCCCTATAGAAATCTATGGTGTCCTTGCAGAACTTCATAAACTTCTGGATCTCCATAGGGATGACAAAGTAGGGCATGACCATCTCGGCCTCCGCTAGCCTCTTTGGAAGTTGGGTGATTACCAAGTTTGAGAATGCAACCAATTTAGTGAAATCCTCACTTAACCGGGTGGCGTCTTGCCATACATACTCAATTACTTCCTTGCGCTGGTCTAGCTTGACTCTTGCACTCCTAATTTCATCATGTAGTTGTGCAATATGGTCCCCGTGAGCTCTTGCAATCTTGTCGAAGTACTCTTCGAATTTCTTGATGTCTTCTTCGAGACGATTGCACTTTAACCTCCCTTGATGAGAAAGGCTCTCATGTCTTTGCCGTTGGACGCGTTCGGCTTGAAGCTGCTCTTTGTAGTCTTTAACTACTTCTTGGAGCAGTTGATTTTTCTCTTGAAATTTCAACCTCCATTTCCGTTGAGCTTCGATGGCTAGTTCGCCGAATTTCTTGAGCTCTTGGTTGGAATGTAAGATTCTTTCCAACTCTTCGTCCTTGGCCACAAGGTTGGCATCCGCACTAACCAAGCCGCCTCCTATCCAATCTCTCTTCCCTTCGGAGATTCTTAGCCGCTTTTGGCACACTAGGAGAGAATTTGATACTTCATCACGATCTCTCTTCGTCCTAGTGATTTCTCCTAAAGCTTGGAGGTGCTTCAATTCTAAGTCTCCGTTTTTGTTTTGGAGTTCTTGAACTTTAGCTTTGAGTTCCTCCACTTCTTTGTTGGGAATGGTTGTAATAGGTTTAGGTGTAGGAGATTTTGGAGGGCTTATGACCACGAAGGGTAGCTTGATTGCTTTGACCCTCTCCTTCGCCCATTGAGTATAAAGGGGTTTGGTGACACAGTTTCTCTTGCCGACCCTTTCTTTGCGCACTTGGCTCCATGCCCCCCGGATTCTCTCTAGCAATGCCGGGTTTTGATCGCCTTCCCTTAAGTAGAAAGCTTCCAACAAAAGGTCATTAGGTTTATCTTCCATTGAAAAACCTAGTTGTCGGAGAGAGAGGACCGGATTGTAGTTAATACATCCCTTAGTACCAATGAGGGGTACGTTAGGGAAGTCCCCGCAACTGAGGATAATTTCCGGGTCCTCTAAGTTTGGTGAAAACCAATGGATGTCCTTCTCGGTGAGGGCTGTCATCCGTTGCGACCATTGAATGTATTAGACCCGACATTGCCTATGTCGTGGAACTCTTGTGCAAGTTTACTAGTAGACCAAGTGAGAAACATTGACATGTTATTGAAAGAGTCATAAGGTGCCTTAAAGAAGACTATGACTCTAGGATTATATTATGAGCAGTATCTTATTGTACTTGAATGGTACAAGATACAAAATAGAACATCCTTCAGATGAGTCTTAAGCGACCAGTGGCTGCACATTGAGCATCACTGGAGGATTTGTTTGTTGAAACATATGATATTGACTCAATCCACACTGGAATGATCTGAGATGAGAACACTAGAGAAAACTAGTGAAGAAGCAAGTTGAGAAAATGCTTGCTAGTTGAGATCCCCCAGTGGATAAACTGTTGCCAGGAGTGTTAATTCATTGTGATAGTACTGCAACTATTACAAAATTGAGAATCGTTACTACAATAGTAAGAGACGATAATTAAGGCATGAACACATAACAAATTAGAGAGCTAGCTACTCTCAAAAGGAACGGTTAAAGTAGATCATGTACGTACTGATAAAGAATTAGTCAATCCTTTGACGAAAGGAATTACTAGAAAGAAAGTCATAAACACATCCAATAAGATGAGACTAATGCCTAAAGATCACAAGTGATGGTAATCCGACCTAAATGACTGGAGATCCCAAGAAATAGGTTCAATGGGTAATAACAAGTCATGAGTGAAAGAACATGCTATGAGAATTAAGAAAGCTTGAATCCTGCAGCGACAGAAGGATGAGATAATATAAACTCTTAATGAGATCTATACTCTATGTTGAGTGGAGTACATAGCTACATGAGTACTCTTAATAGACTCACCTATACGAATGTGGAACTGAGGCCGGTTCCTATGGGATTTTGAGGCAGAATACCTAGAGCGTTCGTTAAAACTGGGATAAACGTGCATGGCCATAAACGCACGGGCTTTTAGAATACACCTTAGGAAAAGGTTTGTGTGCGGACTCTATGTCTGAGATAGAGTTCAATGCTGTAAGCAACTCTTGTTGAATCGGAATAGTTTCCTCTATGCAAAGGTTCAAGTTGTAGGCGACACCTTTGTTTATTAGCAACCATATAGAAACGTTTTGACATATTATTGAAACCATTTTTTAAATTCAAGTGGGGGATTGTTGGAACATTGGTGTGAAGTTGGAAGGAAATTGAAAGATTAAACACCAAGTAATAAGACTTTGAGCTAGTGTGATGTGAATTAAAAAAATAGAGAGTGGGGGTCCCACATAAAATAGAACACACACATTAGTAGTGTTTAAATTGCGGTATTTAATTTTAAATACTTTATAATGATAAAAATAATAATAATTATTATTTTTATTCGTGAATATCACTTCCCAAAAATTTAGTTTATGTTGTTTGTGATAAGAATAAGAATTCAACTGAGTTCTTATCTTTCCTTCATTCATATCCAATGTGTTTGTTTCCTCCATTTTTGTGGATTTGTTTCCTTTTGATCTTATCCACAAGTATTGTTGAACTGATTAGTGGTTAAGTTTCCTTTTGATCTTATCCATTAGAGTAACTGCTGCCGCAATATTAGCTAAAACAGTTACAAAATCTCTATATAAATAGAGGACTCCACTCAGTTCAAAAATCACACCAAAGAGTTCTATTGAGTTGTCGAGAACTCTTTCTCTCTTCTCCCTCCAACTTGTGTTAACGAGTTATTCTTCTCCTCATCTTCTTTTTCTGTCCCTTCGGAATTAAGAGTGTTCTTACGACCTTAGTCCCTATTCGGTATAATGTCTCTTCGGAATCAAGAAAGGTCTTAAGAACATAGTCCCTTTGATAATATATGTCCCTTCGGAATAAAGAGTACGTTTAAGATCATAGTCCCTTTTGAAATAATAATGTCCCGTCGGAATTAAGAATGATCTTAACGGTATATAAAAATATTCTTTCGATATTTTTCTATTTTTGGAGAAGTTAAAAAGTTAGAACGGTGGTATCACCGTATTTGAGTGGTCTTAGTACCATATTGATATTTTGGAGAACTTAAAGGTTAGAATGGTGATAACACCATATTTGAGTGGTCTTAGCACCATAATAGAGTGGTCACAGTACCATATTAGAAAGTGGTTTCAGTACTAAAGAGTGGTCTTAGTACCATATTGAAGGTGTAAATCTCGAACGGTTTTCTACAGTGCAGTAGTTAACCGCACAGTTGTAGCTGGACTTGTTTTATCCTGGAGGCGGCGTGGTTGATAGTCTGTCTTGCACAATTTTGGGCAGTGCCACGAAACGTCTTAAAGAGAGCGACCTGGTTTCAAAATAGAATTTGGAAATCCAAATACAACAGTTTGGAAATCCAAAAACAACAGATACAATACTTCATTTTGCATCAAGAAATTTAACAACAGATTCAAAGTCAATTTTTATATTTGTGTGAGAGTCTAAGTCAGTACCTAAAACCCAATTGAAGGAACCACTAGAGAGCCGTAACTTCAGCTAAAGTGGGAGAGATTGAGTTTTTTTAGAAGTGTGGGTGAGGCTGCAAAACTCACTTCCTCGTCCATTCTTTTTTTTTTGTTTTTTTTTTCCTATCTAGTCATTTATCTCTGCAATCGTGTAGTGGTGGGATAATTAAATTGATTTTGTAGTCCTATATTTGACATATATTACAATTGAAATAAACATTTAATCTAGATGAACAGATTACTTCAACATTTTCACCAAAAGGAACATTATCGTGAAACAAGAAACAAATTACACTTAAAACTAAACAAATAACAATAACAAGCTTCATGTTATTCTTCATTAACGTTGAACACACTTAGAGAGATAAAGGACTAGATTGGGAAAAAAAAATATAAAGGAACTAAATGTTACAAATAAATAAGATAAAAGATCTTTGGAGTAATTTTGCTAAAAAAATGTATTTTTTTTTTGCTTACAAAAAAAAATTGTTTTTGACAAAAAGCAAAAACAACCAACATTTTAAACCAAGCAAAACTCGTGCAACCTCTTGATTGTTTAATGTCATGATGGAGTTTTTGGGTTTTACCAAGTAAATCTTATGCTTTGATCAAAGAGTTTTATCAAACAGCTAAAATGCAAAGTAGCTTTTATCGAAGGGAATGGGTCATAGATGATACTAAATCATAATACTACACAAATGTAACTCACTCTTATGGCAAAAAATTACAAGTGTCAAGTTTTAAAGCATGCCACCTATTCATCATACTTTTCAAAGATTCTCATTTTTAACTACTTTTGGCTCAAAACACAGACAATACATTTGGCGGCAATTTGTTTCATTTTGAATTTCAAATCCTAACTAAAAAACAAGAGAAGATTCTGTCGGTACTTCTAAAAAACTCAAATATCTCACACCATTCTCTCTCTAATTCAAATTTGTTCCCTCAAAGCTTGAACCCCATTCTCTCTCACCCAATTCAAATTTATCTTCTCTCCTCTCCTTAGATCTGTCTCGCAACAGTAAACGTCGATTCCGATTTCGGTTCCAACCTTTATCGTTCAGTCCGCTGCCGTTTTAGATAGCTTTGCTTGTGGTGTCGATCAAGGCGTTCACGCTGTGCCATAGCTGATGAGACGGTGAATTCGATTAATTAGTTTTGTTTAAATTATTTTGCCTATTTTGTTTGGTCATTAGTTTGTGATTAAGATGAATTGAAACTGCACTGTTCATATTTTCGTTTTTCTTTGCTTAGAGGGAAGATGAAGATACCTAAAAAATGGGATTCTTTTGGAGCTCTTGATGAAAGGTAATCGTGAATCTCAATTCGTTAAATTTTTTATTTAACTTACTAAACCCATCAAAGTTTTTTGATTTTTTTCTTTCAATTCTATAAAATTTGTGCAAAACCATAAAAACATGTTGTTTGCTCTGTCACAATAAGCTATGATATCGGTGGCAGATATCAATATTAATGTCGTCATGGAGTTTCAATCTCATATTCATGTATGATTTTAGGTGATTTGTATATTTGAAGTACTAAATCTGTAGTTCATATGACTTTTGTTTTATCCTTTCCATTGGCGTAGTTGTCATATATGAATCTGATATCAAGTTGTTCTTGTTGTTATCATTTTGGTCCATGATTATACCTCTGCATAATTTAATATATCAAATAATCAAGTATGTGTGATAATTCATTGTTTAATGATTCACTGCTTTTGCCATTAACTTTTTGTGATTTGCCTTACAGGTAATCCATGGTGCTATACCAATGATTTTGGAAAGGCTATTTTGAAGAGATTCTTCATATTGGTAACTGTTTTGTCTTTTTTTTTCTTCTTTAAAATCAGAACTTATTTACTTTCTTCAACCATGTCTATTTTGTATTAATGTCTCTTGAACCGCTGTTATTGGAATGCTTGGTTGTAGGAGGAAAGTGAACAAGTTTGTCTGAATGGTGAATTAATCTTTAGATGTTTTTTCTTGCACGCAAGAGTATTATTTGTGTGTATGTGCTTTCATGTATTATTTTCAGTGATCTGAAGATCAGAGTCTGAAGAACAATGTCTTAAGATCAGAGTCTGAAAAACAGCGTCTGAAGAACAATGTCTGAAGATCAGAGTCTGAAGAACAGCGTCTGAAGAACATTGTCTGAAGATCAGAGTCTGAAGAACAATGTCTGAAGATCAGAGTCTTTTTTTCTACCTAAGTCTTAATTAGTGTCTGTGTTTTTGTCTTCTAAGTCCCACAATGTATTGGGTTGTTGTTGGGCTAAGTCCCACAATGTTTCAGGATTTTTTTTGTGCCAAGACCCACAATGTATTGGGCTATTTGTTAGCTAAGTTCCACAATGTATGTGGCATTTTGTGATCCAAGTCCCAATCTGTTGGGCATTTTGCTATCTAAGTCCCAATTGTTCCTGGGCATTGAATCTAATATAATTAAGTTTAGTTTAATTAAAGTCTTTTGTTTCACTAATATTTCATATTTAATTTAATTTAATCACTATTGTTTTATCTAAGTCCCAATTGTTCTTTGCCGTTGAATCTTAATAAAAGATTATTAATGAGCTAATAGTTAACAGTTAAAACCATAGATCCATCACAAATCCATCCCCACCACATATCAAATTAAAACCACTAAAAGCCAACAAGTGCTATAGGATTTAACCTCTTATAGTGTTGACATGCTCCCACATACACGGTTCTCTGTCACTCCATAGTCCATATGCAGAGAACAAATAATATCTCTTTATTTTTTTAGAATTTTTTTCTTCCGGTTTAAATTATGTTCACTTATTTATCTACATCTTCTCTGATACAAGCAATAGTGCTACACCCAGACAATCTCTTGGATCCCATTCAATTGTTTCTTCGTAGTTTAAAGATAAGATGCATTTTGGCTACAATTTTCTTTTGAACTTTCTACATACTTATGTTTCAAATCTGAAACTTAATTGGTGCATTTGATTTTTGTTGCAGATGATAATGTTGGAACAAAATGTATGAACAAGTCCTTTTTGAGTTTTGATGATAACAAAGTGTGCAAGACCATATACTTAAAAATTATGTATCCAACAGTGGTTCTGAAAGATCAAGTTAAGAGCGAAGAAAAATTTTGAAGCCTGTGTTGCAAGTCTGAAGACATTCATGATCTAAAGATCAGAGTCTGAAGAACAGTGTGCGCACCTCGTTTTAAAAACGCGCAAATTCCCCCCGAGGACGTCCTCGAACGCTCGGAGGGCCTTTTGTGAAGTCGCCACCAAAGTTTTTGTGTAAAGGGAACGTTGATAAACCCTTATGTTTTTTTTTTGAAAGGGAAACGATAATAAAACCCTTGACGATGAGGAAAAGGACTGGTCATCGCAACCATTGTCGAGTTCGGGAGTCGGTTACGCAAGGGGAAGGTATTAGCACCCCTCACGTCCGTTGTACTCAACGGGAACCTTCTTTTTGGCTAAAGCTTGAATTATTTTTAAATGTTTTGCGCGCATGCTTATCTATGTCAAAAGAAAATTTACTAAAGGGGGGGGGGGGGGGGGGGAAAGAGATAAAAACAACGAAGGAGAAAAAAGTTTTTTATTATTGCGCTTGACAAGATGTCGATCTTGCTCCTACGTATCTCCCGGTAGTCGGAGAATTCAAAGCGTACGTAGTTCTTTGGTAGAAAAACGTACATGTGTTGGTTAATTTTAAATGGACGATGTTTTAACCGAATTCTTGCGATTTAAACGTAGCTTGTATGCTCGCGCTCGGGAGACTTATTAAGCGTATAGCTTGTATGCTCGCGCTTGGGAGACTTATTAAGCGTTTGTTTACGAATCGCGCTAGAATTGTTAAAAGGTACATCCGTTGGGTAAAAGGGTTGAGTTGGACGCTATGGGACCAAAATAGGTGCAATGGACTCAATCGAGTCAATCATTGACCGAGGAGACTCCAACGAGTCAGGGGATTGTTCGATTGATCCATTGGGATCAAGAACGGGTACAATGGACTCGGACGAGTCGAACATTGACCGAGTGACTCAAACGAGTCGAGGGTTTGAAGCTAGTGGCCACGGGGGACCAAAAGGTTCGGATTGACCACAAGGGGCCAAGATTTGGTTTGGTTATGGTTGGATACGTTAAAAAAAGGAATGACGATTGTCCGAACGACGAGACATACGTCACGCATTCGTACAATCGGGGCAATGGAGAGACATACGTCACACCATCCCTTTTTCATTCAAGTTTTTGGGTAGAATTCTTTTAGAAATCCCAAGGTATATCAAATCATTTGGTTTGAAAACTCAAAATGAAAGATTTTAGCAAATTTGTTAGAAAACGCGCAAGTTCGGCTCATTTTGCGAACGGCTTTGAAAAGCGAACAAATTCGGCGTATGTTCATGTTTGGGTTTTGAAAATCATGAATAATGTTTATTGCTCAAGTTTGGATTTGAGATGATGAACATAGCTTGTTTGTTCATGTTGTTTTGAAAGATTGGGAGCATGACTTGTTCTACAAGTTATCCACAAAATGTCACCCGGACTTGCGAATTTTTCAATATTGTGCAAAATTCTTTGACCTGGTTTGAAAAACATGAGTTTTAAAACTCCTAGGTTCTGAGCTCTTGGGCTAGAACCTCAAAAATTGGCCATTTGGGCACCTAAACTCAGATTCTGAGTTCTGTCATGGTCGCTCTGCGACCATGACTTCGCACTGCGAACAATGCGAATTTTTGAGTTCAGAAGCTGTTTCTGAACTTTTGTTCAGAAACAACTTCTGAACACACTCAGGACCCTTTAGGTGAGTGAAAAGCTTTGAGTTTTTGGGATGAAAAAGGCTGGACAAACCAGTTTTGATGTTTTGAAAACCTTGGGATTTCTTTGAAATTCAAAAGGGGTTTTTTAGAACCAAAAGGTTTTGGACCAAAATTAAGATGCAAACACAATTGTAAATGCAAGATCAGTACTTAGAATACTTACAGAGGTCCTTACCAAAGCTCCAGCTGCAATGGATTTGAATTGGTTGAAGGTTCTTGCAAGGTTTTGAATGTTAGTAATGAGCAATGAACTTTGTGAGGCTTTGTGTTGGAATTGGTTTTGCTAGTGCTTTGCTGGTTGTCTGGTTGTTTGTAAGTGTTTCAAGTGTTTATGAGTAGTGTTTTCTGGTTGGAATAATGCTCTTGAATGCTGGTATTTTCTGCTGCATTTGCCCTTGCCTTGCATCTCTATTTATAGGCCAAAACCAAATCAATTTCATCATTAGAAATCCCCAAAATCCAGCTGATTTGTGGGCTAGGATCAGGCTAAATCCCTTTGCATTAAATGCTAATGGATAGATGTAACCTTGCCTTGTGCCAAGGGTCAAGACTCAGCCTGATTTCAGCCACAAATTCAAAGGTTTTTGGATAGCAATGATGATGAAATAGGGCTGGATTGCAATTGGCCAAGCTTGGGGATCAATCCTTGCAATCTCAATGGTTGATCAATAAAAACGTGCACTGTGATGTGCAGAGATTGGGGGATGCAAAAGGCTACAAATGGCTGGTGTGAGAGGGTGAAAAGCTGTTGCAAAACAGGGTAGGCACTCATGGCTTTTTCAAGTGAAAAATCCAGCTGGTTTGACTGGTTTTGGGGAAGCAAGCAGGAGGAAAGTCATCAAGCAGGTGGCTGGCAACCTTGGGGTGGTTAACAGGTCACTTGGGAGGGACAAGAGCTGCCCAAGGGCAAGCCCACTTGCTTGTCACATGCTAGGTTGGAAGAAAAAGCTTCCAACCTTGGCATTAATGGCAAGTCTCTCATTTCTGGTTTTGCTTGGCCCAATTAGCCATGAATGCTGATTAAAATAAATATGGAAATGATATGCAACAAAATCTGGAATTAAATCAAAGAAACCAAAAATCTGCAGAAAAATCGCAGACTTCGCAGTGCGAAGTCATCATTTTTGAAATGTTGACTTTTCTGTTGACTTTTGTTGACTTTGACTTTTTCTCCCTCTTTGATTTTTTTGGTTTTTTTTGTTTTAAAAGGCTTAGGACAAAATTGGGGTACTACAAACAGTGTCTGAAGATCAGAGTTTGAAGAACAGCGTCTGAAGAACAAAGTTTGAAGAACAAAGTTTGAAGAACAGTGTCTGAAGATCAGAGTCTGAAGATCAGAGTCTGAAGAACAGCCTCTAAAGAACAGTGTCTGAAGATCAGAGTCTGAAGAACAGCGTCTGAAGAACAGTGTCTGAAGATCAGACTCTAAAGAACAGCGTCTGAAGAACAGTGTCTGAAGATCAGAGTCTGAAGATCATAGTCTGAAGAACAGTGTCTCAAAGTTTTTGAGATAGAAAAAGCCAACACAATTCAACCCCCCTTCTTGTGTTTTTCTCACCTTCAGATAAAACATTGGCTTTGAAGTTATCACTGGAAATGTTTTTTGACATTGCAGTTTGCTTAATTTTGCATGCCTTTATGTTTAATTTTACATGCCTTTAAGGATGTTTAGTGTTTATAAGTCTCAAACTTCATATTACTTCTTACCTTGGAATTCATCTATCAAAATGTTAGTTTATGAATCATAGTATAGAAATTAATAAGATTTAAGATTAACCAATAAAAGCTTTATTTCCTAAATTATGAAGTTAATGAAAGTGAAATATAAAATGTACCAATTAAGATTGCTGACCCTCTTTCAAACTAAAAATGAACTGCCCCTTTAAAGTCAGTAAGGTATTCAACCTTTGAGCCATAAGCTTCAAGGTGATTCACTTTTAAGGATCATATTGATTTAGTATAATATGTTATTATTTTTTTATTTGGTACAATTGATCTAAGCTTTTTTATTTGGTACAGAATGCTGGAGCTATATTCTATCAACTAAGGTTTGAATTATTTCTTTCGGTATTGGAGCTTTTTGTGTTGCTGCTCCAATGGTGATATTACTTCATCCATGTATTAAACTATTTACTATTTGTACTGATTGCCTGATATCTACACATTTTGGATGCAACATTTTTATTTTGTAATACGATTTTCATTTTTGAATATCAATGGTATTTGTATGGCCTAATATATTATGCAATTGTTGGTCTTTATTATTTATGAAATACCATTAAAATATGAGTTATCACAATATGTATTACAAACGTGTATTTCTCTCCGTGCGTTGCACGGGTGTAAATACTAGTTTTACACATCACATTTCCATTTCTATGATTTTGAAACCCCTTACATGGCTGGCTTCACTACAGGTTTGGCTGCTACTTCATACACCTTGTCAGAATTTGTATGCAATCAAAACACCCTGTCTGCCATAAATCAAATCAAAATTGTAACATAACATCAACAAACTCTACACCAAAAGCAAGATTATCATCAAATGTGCATTTAAAACCTAATTAACTTATCTCCATTAATCTATCATAAATTTAAGTAGTAGTTGTATTTTACCCATTCCTTATAATCTTATCATTATTGCATATTCCAAGCAATCTCGTCCTCTCTTTGATACTGTATTTCACTGAGGACAAACAACACCATATCCAAAAATCAAACTACAAAATCAAATTTCATAACAGATGATTTCACAATGTCAAAACCAAACAAAAAAATGATCCAATTGCTCTCAAAGTTTCACAGGGAATTAACTGATATCATAAGAGAAGCAGATATAAGAGTTACATCAACTCGAAGAAATGCTATCCCAATGCAATGCATAATAGGTTGACTCGTTGTGACCACCTCGACTCGGAGCTATGGTTCGGACAATGAGTTCAGCCCCAACAAAGTTGAAAAAGGAAGACAAAGAAGAGTAGGAGTGTGGGACAAACATTCTAAGTGGTTGTTTGGATAAACAACTTAATTAAACGCTTATGTAAAAGTTATTTTCATATAAACTTAAATTGCTGTCATATAAACTATAAGTTGTTTTCGAAGCTATCATGCAAGTAAATAAACTGAGTTGAAATTCAAAAGTTAAGTGATTTAACCCAAATAATAAATAATTAATGATATAATATAAAAAATAACATTAATGCTTTATTGTCTTTAAAAAAACATTAATGCTTTATTGTATAAAAAACGACTTATAATTTGAAAATAAATTTTTCATTCGATTTTATTTTAGAAAGCCAAACAACATGAGAGCACGGTGAAATCACGTTTTGATCAAGGCAAACGCGCGTTTGTCCATTTCTAGTAACTCTCAACCAAACATTGCTTAGTATATTGTTGTTTGACTAACTCTTTTTTTTTCTTTCTTTTTATACGATTTTTTACTTAACACTGTGTATTATAATTTGGGTTTAGGGTTTTACCTTCGTGAACTGTACCCTACCACCATGCAACGCTTCTCTGCGCAACGTCTTCGTAACGTATTCTGCTCCTCCACCCCCACCAAGGCGGCGGGGTCCCTCATCAGCAGCACTATCCATCTCCGTCACTTCTCAGCGGGGAACGTAGCGCGCGCTACAGCGACGACAATTGACAAGGAGCCATGGTGGAAGGAGTCGATGGAAAAGGCTCGCAACATTGGAATCTCAGCGCACATTGATTCTGGGAAGACGACTTTAACAGAACGGATACTATACTACACTGGTAAGATATACAAGATCCACGAGGTTCGCGGGAACGATGGCATTGGTGCAAAGATGGATTCCAAGCCTTTGGAGATAACTATGGGAATCACCATTCAATCTGCTGCTACTTATTGCAATTGGAAAGACTCTAAGATCACCATAATTGACACACCTGGTCACGTTGATTTCACCATTGAAGTCGAGAGGGCTTTGCGAGTTCTTGATGGTGCTGTTCTTGTTCTTTGTAGTGTTGGTGGTGTACAATGTCAGTCCATCACCGTTGATCGCCAAATGAGAAGATATCAGGTATGAGATGTAATTGTTAGTTAATTAGTTACAATAATCAGTTAAATTAGACTAGTTTGTTAAGTCAGACTACTTAGTTGTTCTTATTGGATATATAATGTTAGATATACACCTAGGTTATGATATAGTTTTTAAGAGGATTGATTTTGTCATACACAGTTTGTTGCCCGCTTGCCTTTCATTCATGTATAAATTACTCTGATATATAGTAGATATGTAATGTAAGTAATGTAACTAACTATTACATTTAATATCAGGTTCCAAGAATTGCATTTATCAACAAGCTTGATCGACCGGGGGCTGATCCGTGGAAAGTTATAAATCAGGCTAGGTCTAAGCTGAGGCATCATTGTGCTGCAATCCAAGTTCCAATAGGTTTGGAAGATTGTTTTGAGGGAGTCGTTGATCTTGTGAACTTAAAAGCTTATAAATTTTTAGGCAAATATGGTGAAAATGTTGTTGTTGAAGAAGTGCCTGCAGCTATGGAAGCGTTGGTGGCAGAAAAAAGACGGGAACTTATAGAAACTGTGTCAGAGGTTGATGATGTACTTGCTGAAGCGTTTCTTAGTGATGAGGAGACCATTTCAGATGCTGATCTTGAGGGAGCAATCCGTAGGGCTACCATAGCGAGGAAATTTATACCGGTATTCATGGGCAGTGCTTTCAAAAACAAGGGGGTGCAGCCACTACTTGATGGCATAGTTAGTTATTTGCCATGTCCAATTGAAGTTAGTAATCATGCTCTTGACCAGTCTAAGAATGAGGAGAAGGTCGAGCTAACTGGAAGTCCCGATGGGCCCCTTGTAGCATTGGCTTTCAAGTTGGAGCAAAGGGACTTTGGTCAGTTAACATATCTAAGAGTTTATGAGGGCTTCATTCGGAAGGGTGATTTTATTGTTAATATTAACACTGGAAAAAAAATTAAGGTTCCTCGCTTAGTTCAGATGCATTCTAATGAGATGAATGACATCCAAGAGGCCCATGCAGGCCAAATAGTTGCTGTACTAGGTGTTGATTGTGCATCCGGCGATACTTTTACTGATGGGTCGGTTAAATACACAATGACTTCTATGAATGTTCCCGAGCCCGTGATGTCATTAGCTGTACAGCCAGTCTCAAAAGATTCTGGAGGGAAATTTTCAAAAGCTTTGAACCGCTTCCAAAGAGAGGATCCTACTTTCCGTGTTGGCTTGGACCCAGAGAGTGGGCAGACAATCATTTCTGGAATGGGAGAACTACACTTAGATATTTATGTTAAACGCATGAAGTCGGAGTACAATGTTGATGCTTCAGTTGGAAAGCCCCGGGTAAACTTCAGAGAAACTGTTACTCAACGTGCTGATTTTGATTATTTACACAAGAAGCAATCCGGAGGGCAAGGACAATATGGACGGGTGATTGGATATATTGAACCACTTCCTGCTGGGTCAGGAACTAAGTTTGAATTTGAAAACATGCTTGTTGGTCAAGCCATTCCATCGAATTTTTTCCCTGCAATTGAGAAAGGTTTTAAAGAAGCTGCCAACTCTGGTGCCTTAATTGGACATCCAGTTGAAAATATCCGAGTTGTCTTGACAGATGGCGCTGCTCATGATGTTGATTCCAGTGAACTTGCCTTTAAGTTGGCTTCTATCTATGCTTTTAGACAGTGTTACGCAGCTTCAAGACCAGTTATATTAGAACCTGTTATGCTTGTTGAGCTGAAAGTACCAACAGAATTTCAGGGAGCTGTTGCTGGTGACCTCAACAAGAGAAAAGGTGTGATTGTTGGCAATGATCAGGACGAAGATGATTCTGTCATTACAGCTCATGTCCCTCTTAACAATATGTTTGGGTATTCTACGGCTCTTCGTTCGATGACACAGGGAAAGGGTGAATTCACAATGGAATATAAGGAACATTCACCTGTTTCTCATGATGTACAGACCCAATTGATAAACGCATACAAGAGCAATAAGGCAGCTGAATGATCTGGCCTTGTTTAAGTACACGGTCCTAAATTTTTGGGAGTAATTACGTAGGAAAAAGAATTGCAGGTTTGGTTCATTTTTTAGGGTCAACAAAATTTTGAAAGCAAACAAAAAGTTGCTATAATTTTGATAGTGTACAATTTGGTGTCACTCCAATCTTAGTTTTATTGGGAAATTTGATTTAATATTAAATTTATCATATATTTGAGTTTTCTTATATTTTAGTTGACACATCTATGCTCATTTTCAAATGTATCATATATATTCAACTAGTTTATAATTTTGTTCACTTATCAATGTACTTCTGACTGTAAATCTGTGATGAGATGATAATCATGGCAGGCTTGTATCTTTTTATGGAAAGATAGTATCTGAAGTATGTGTATTGTGTTCCATCTCCAGAAAACTGGGCTGAAGACAATAATATTTCTTCTGATTTTGATAATCAGTTATATAAGATATGTGTCCCTCATATTGAGGAAAATCTCTTGGGGCCTGCGTTTCTAGAGGCAGTTATTGACATATTTGTTTTGTATTCTTAACTATTCATTGAAGCTACGTAACAAGTTTCCCTGCTTCTATATTTCTTTTCTATCAAATGTTTATATTCGATGCGAGAAATTATAGTTGGTATTTGCTTGTTGATAATTTGCTTGTAATGCCAAACATGCCGGGTTTCTTTTAAGCTTTCCGACTGGAATCCTGCAGAATTTTCTAGAAGGCTGTGGCTCCAAGTATTTTAAAGCATTTTATTACAGTTTAGTATTTTGATTGTGGCAAGATTTTCATCCATCTACATGTTAGTGACTGATTAATAAGCAGTTGAATGTTTCGGCAGATATTCCAATGGTTGGCAAGTATGCCTGCGGCTGCAGATTTTTGTTGCAATGTCTAATGTTATGTGGATAAATGTAAGAACTTGATATTCTTTATTTATATATCTAGTATCATATCTTAAGTGGTCATTAGGTAAAACGAATGCTTTCTTATTACACTGTTAAGTTCCCCGTATTGGTCTTTATGGTTCTTTGTTATGCTCATTCTCATGGTTGCTAGTTTTGTTATATGCTTAAATGCACTTTTGGCCCCCTATGTTTGAAAAAGTTGCGATTTTGGCCCCCTTTTAAAAAAAATGGATTATTAGACCTCTAACTTTTGCACCTTTTGCGAAAGGCTGATTTTGACCAAGTCAACGCATACGTGGCAGGTCACTTAACTGATTTGGCAGACAACTGTGTAATTATGAATTAAAAAATAAATAAAAAATCCACGCGTGTAATTATCAAATTAAAAAAAATCAAAAATTGGATTTAATATAGTGTCTCACGTGACACTTGTTATTTACATTTATATCCTTTTCAGAAACTAGGGTTTCAAAACCCCCTATCTTCCCCAATTTCAATCTCACCTCTTCCAACCCCATCTCTTCCAATCGAAAACTCATTCAATCCCAATTGCAACCTTCGAATTCCATCGTTCTTTCAATCTGTTAGCCCGAATCTTTCCATCTGCTTGCTCAAATCTACATCACAGATCGTTTTCCAGAAATAGCAAGGTCCTTTGAGAAGATGAAGTGGGTTGATGAATGTTCGTCGAAGAAGAAGCATGATGCTGACGTGCTTACGAAGAAGAGTGATGGACCATCTGGAAGCAACAATCACATGGTCCCTGAGAATATTCCCGACAAGAATGATTCAAGGTCAGTGCTTTTTTGTATTTTAGTGTCTTGTTTGTATACTATTTTTGAACTGTATGCCATATTTATGATTAAAAAATGGTTGGTGGAACTATGGAATACTATTTTGGAACTACTGATTTGGCAACAGTTTTACACATAACTACCTGAGTTATGGCAAAATCACAACTTTTTCAAACATAGGTGGTCAAAAGTGCATTTAAGCCTTTGCTATATTGAGATGTCTATTTGTGCTCTAATTAGTTGTGTGCAACATTTTTCCACCCCCTCTCTCTGTAATGAATCAGGAATTTCATTAACTAACTAACAAAGAATTAGAACCCCCGTTTTCAAGTTTCTACTGAATTTGATTGGTTCATATTTTTTCTTTCCCTTTCTGATTTCCGACTTCATTTTGTCTCTCTTATGGATCGACCAGTTACTCAAAGACCCTATGTATTATGTGCGTGATCTTGTTGCTCCCAGAAAGTTGCTATCTGGAAGAGGAACTGCTCCAATTCATTTGAATGACATGATCTTCCGTGTAACGAAAGGTTTGTTTCTGTTTCATTTGTATACTTCTTATTTTTGGTTTACTCTTCACCTAGATTATTTGAGTTGTTTTTCCTGAAGAGCATTTTAGAACCTGATCGTTGAGTTATGATAACCTTTTTAGTGTGTTGGTCCTCCATCTCAGAGATATGCATTGTGTTTCTGATTCTTATGAAACAAATTGAACAATTGATGTTTTAATTGTATTTGTGTAATTAATACAAATTTTGCTATTTTGAGTTATAGGCTTTAAGTTATGAGTTTGGAACCTTTCAGTTTGTTTAAATTAACCAATACATTTCAACGATCGCAGATGGAAGTTCTGTGATAAAAGTTGAGGTGAACATACAGGCACCTAAGCTTCACTATATTCATCCCACATGCTTTGAAGTAGGAAAACCGATGGAATTTTTTGCTTGTCGAAGTAACTTGATGCAGCCTAAGTTTCGGTATGCAATTTACACCTCTTCTAAACATCATTTAAAGCATATTTTGCATATTCATTCAACAGAAGTAAGCATATATATATATATATATATATATATATATATATATATATATATATATATGCTTACTTCTGTTGAATGAATATGCAAAATATGCTTTAAATGATGTTTAGAATATATGTCCTAATGTAAGGGAAAACACCTGCAGGTCACAAGGCAAGTGATAGAAACCAGAACCACAATGTTGAGAGCAGTTGAGATGAAACCTAGAGGAACAATGTTTTAAACAATAAATACAGTCTCCAAAATCGTAGGGTTACTTCTTTTCCATGCTTTTAAACAATAAGCTAGGACTAATAGTGTTACCTATTACTTGAATTTGGTTAGACCTGCAGGTCACTGAGAAACCTTGTTAGATGAATACAGTCTAACCAACAATTTCTTAGGTCCCAAGGAACATAGTTAATTGAAGGGAAGCTCGGAGTAACCAGCTTAGAATCAGTCTCAAGAAATAAATTGTGCCAACCTTTACAGTAAGCAATCTCAATTACTAACATTGCACCTACTAGCTCAGCTCTGAATGCATTTGCAAATCCTAGATTATCTACAAAACTGCCCAAGTTATCAGCAAGATGGGACCTAAACATGCCACCACAAGCAGCCATGCCAGTTATACCAGTAGAAGCACCATCAGAATTGCATTTGACTCAGTTATGGATTGGTGTCTTCCAAATAACGTGTTTGATTGTTGGAGCTTTGAGAGGGAGAATTCTGACATCAAAAGGTTTTAGCATTGTAAAATCAGGATGGAGTTGTTTGAGCATTTCTTGGTGTTGTTGCCTAAGAGGTTCACATGTGAGATGATGCTTGCAATAGAAGATTTCCAGTGAATTGATGGGTTGGTGAATCTAAGTTGGGTTCTAGCATGCCAGATGTTGTTGACTGTGTTGATGATAGCTGATAAGATTGTTACTTTGCTCTGGGGAGACCAATTATTGTCCATCCCTTTCCACATACTCTCTGATGACCCTATAGGAGGGACATTGACTGTGCTTGCAATCCAGTTCCATATGTTTTTGGTTAGCAGCTTATTCCACTCCATATTGATGAGAAAGACATTATGAGCAATAGTCCGGTGACCTCTGAGAACTCTATGCTTTAATAGAACTGCCCACTGCTCATTTGAGTTGAAAAATTCCAAACACAGTTTAAGGTTAGCAGCATCATTCAAAGATGAAATAGACCTCAAACCTAACCCTCCATCAGACAAAGGTTGACAACATTTGTTCCGAAGAAAAATATTTGTATAATTACAACTCCAAATAAATATCATTTAGTTGGATACAAAAAAAAAATTACTCATCATTTAATTATTTTAAAAATATATATTATTTAATTATTTTCTCTTCTACCTTTTTTAGTTGTCTTTGTTCCCAAATGATGTTTATTTAGGATTGTGACACACAAGACTTTCTCCATAAGAAAATGAGTGCATCGGCTACAAACCTTGTTGTATACATATATTTACCTTGACTATGATAACTTCCATTGCCAAGTCGTAATATGTTGTTATGACACCAAATATTTACCACCGTATGCCTCAAGCTTTTTGAAATAGTTCTTTTAAACAGTTTCTAAGTCTAATCTTGTAACAAAGCACAACTAAATAGCACGACCAAATAAGATAGATCGAAAAAGAGGAATAAATCCAATAAAGGTGTAATTTGACATACTAATATATAATACTTGTTAGTTTTATCGGTTGTTTTATTTGAACATCAAAATATAGATATAATTTGTGTTTATCTATTATTTTTTTAGTTTCTAACAGCTAATAAACATTATTCTCTAAAAAAAATATACACATTTTAAAAATACGTAGAAAAATCAAATAAACGTTGATGTTAAATATTCATTTCTCGAGTTTTATATGTTGTGTCATACGTAACAAAATCACCAAAAAATTTATAAGCCAACACAACACTTGTACAATATTACAAATTTAAATTAGAGGTTGTTATCCATCTCATACTCATGAGAGAGCCTAGGATGGTGTCTTGTCATGATTCTTAAGAAGATATTATGATTATTGTTGATAGTAGTGCAACAAGAAACTCTAAAGTTGCTGATTTTGGTGACTTGGTGATAACTGGTACCAATGACTGGATCATTGGTTTTCACCGTCGCATTGACTATAGCAATAACCTTCGAAAACTGCTTTTTTTCCAATCAAAATTGCACATTCCCACCTCAAACTGTCTAAAATAACCTTAATGTGAGTTAACTCACGTTGATTTAAGTCACGTTGAGCCAACGTAAGTTAAGTCAGGTTTGGTGTCAATCGTGAGTTTATAGAAACAGAACAACAACCATTTCTCCATTGTGTTTCAAGTTCAAGGCATACAAATTTTCTCCCTCAAAGCACGAATTTGATCAAACTCAACCAAATCAACATCAACTTCTACTTCAATCACAAGTAAGTGTTTATGATCCTTTTGCATGACTTTTTTTGGGTTTAAATGTTAGATTTTTTGGATTAAATTATGAAATTTTAGGTTTTAGGGTTGATTTGCATGTTTGATTTTTGATTGTTAATGATGCAATAAGTTAGAAATTGTAGTTTAGATGTTGATTAGAGTAAGTTTGACTCAAATGTGGTAGCTTATAGATTGAAATGACACAATGAACTCAAAATGTTAATGTTGAACTCTAGGTGTGTTTGATAAAATGTCTCAATGAAAAATTGTTTCATATTTTGCATGTTAATGATGAAGTTGGTTAGAAATTGGATTGTTAATGTTAATTATAGTGAGTTTGAGTGCAATGTGCTAGTTTGAGTGCAATGTGAATTATTGATGTTGATTAGTTAGAAATGACACAATGTCCCTAAGAAAAATCATTGATTTTTTCAGTGTTTTATGTTGTGTAGATATGTCTCAGAGACCGGGCATGCTGAGACAGGGCAAGGCGACAATGATCAGGAGTGCACGGGCAAAGAGACAGGCTAGACGCCCTCCTATTAGAAGGTGTAACACCCATACTAATTTTAACTAGTATATTAGCATGTGCGTTAAACTGATACTGGATACATTTAAAAATTTCAATAATAAAACTCATACATCACAAATAAAAGAATACATATTACTCGTTGTACAAATAATCCAATACTTATACAATGCTTATACAAATATCCATTAAGCCTCTGAGCTGGTACACAACGAGCAATTGCACTCCATCCAGTACCTCTATGAAGATCTTCGTCTCGAACCTCTGACTAACCTGTAAACCTGCACCAGAAGGAATGGGATGAGACATAATGTCTCAGTGAGCTCTACCCAACCTACTGTTGGCAACCACAGGGAACCTAGGGTCGCCATGCCTACCTTGGCAATCTTGGGGATTTCCTAGGATCGCCAAGTCTTTAACTGCCTATGACTATAAGTCCTCCTGTAACTATAAATTGAACTGCCTTTAACCTTTGATGTGTCTATCTATAACCCTAACTGTAATCTGCCTATAACTTTAACTTAGTGATCGAGGGGAAACCTAGGATCACTTTCTGATAACTGTCTATAACTATAACTATGAGTTTCCTGTGGCTATAACTATAACTGTAACTTTGACTATAACTGTAAAACATAAAACGTATAAACAGTTCGATAGCAGTTTTATGTTAGCTGTTAGCGTTGAACAAACAATTAATCTGAGTTCATTTTACGGAGGGCACCCCGGGTGGAGCAACCCCGAGATACGTCTCCCTATGACCCGATGAAACTCCTGACAATCAGGCTAGCACCGGACTCCCTATGAAATTGCATGTGGATAACCCTCTCGGAGAAATCCCATCCGGCGTATCCCGGAGTCTGCTGAACATGCCTATGACTGTAAAACGTGCAAGCACGCCATTATCTTTGATCTTTAATTCTTTAACTTTAACGTATGAACATATAATCTGTTACTTTAATTCTATAACAATCCTGTAATCTATAACCTGTAATCTATAACCTTGGCTTATCGTTCTCATAAGCCTCCTATAATAGTTGGAAGACCAACACTATAACGTATCTATAATCATGATTGCCGAAGCATTCCCACTGCCTATGTATTCCAAATGAATACTTCTATAACTATATTCTTATGTGTTTAACCTATAAAAGGTTCTAACTTAACCATTGAAATATTCTTGGCTTGCTCATATATGTAGTGGGTACATGGAGTTGCTTAGTAAGGGATAATCCCATTACCAGCTCCTTCACTCCTCTATATAACTTAGAATTCGAGTATTCATCTTCCAATGTATTACCCTTTACCCATACCACCTTTAATCCATGCCTATCATCAACACAAAGATGAGTTTGAGGGAAAGTGAAATCGGTGGCCGATTTGCATAAATCGGGCCCCGATTTTTGCCGTAAAATACATAGAAAAGAGCCATAAAATCGGTGGCCGAATCCATGAAATCGGTGGCCGATTTCTTCCTTTGCAGGGTCCAAATTTCAGCTTCTAAGGCTAATCCAAACACTCCCAATCTTCATAACAGCTTATGGCATAAACTCTTAAGACATATTGATAAGTAATAACATAATTCAACATGGAATTAGTAAACAATTGGATCTATGGCATAAATTTGCAAATCTAGCTCTTAATGCTAAAAACTCAAAGCATAGCAAGGTGAGGATCTAAACCCTCTAGGAGCTCACCTTAATCTTGATCAAAACTTGTTAAACCTTCATTCCAAAACCCTTAGCTTGATAGCTTCTTCTTTGTTAATCTTCTTCACCAAAACCCTGGCTTTTTGCCCCTTTTTCTTTTCTTGATTTCTTGCTCCTTTCTTCCAAATTGACCCAAGCTTCACAAGAGTAAGCTTACATGCTAAATTGGGCAAGATTTGAGGTTAAAGGTTGATGAGTGAAAGGAAGAGAGAGTGGCGTGGGAATAGAGAGAGAAGGAGAGGAAACTTGTGATCTTAGAGAGAGAGGAAGAGAATGAGAAATGAGGGAAATTATCCCTTTTCCCTTTTTATAAAAAATATAAACACGGCAATTACCAAATTGCCCTTCCCAAAATATCTTTGATTCATCGTCTCAATATTGATAAATACTTGGGTCATAAGCGGGATATTACACTCTACCCCCCTTAAAGAAATTTTGTCCTCGAAATTTAGAATCCACTCATTATCGTCTGTGAATGAACCTATTATACCACCTTCTCTACTAGCCAAAATTTCAATTCATCTTGCTTATCGGAATCCCTTGGATTTCCAAACTCTATAAGTCGAGTATGCTCGACAATCTTTTCTTTAACTATGATGCTTGTGTTACATTACATAACTCTTACGTAGTAGGGTATGAGGTTATCCGAACCAACATATCCATATTATGTGACTATGATCTCTGTTCGACATTTTCCTTACCAATCCAAATTTAAAATTGTTAAGTCTCGGATTTTCTTTACTAAATTCCATCCGTTCTTCTTTAATTGACAATTCCATATTAACCTGAAGACGTTGAGTCATTCTGTCTTCCCCAAAATATTTCAACTTTCCGAGGAATCTATTACATTACTTTTAGTTCAAAGAACTTTTGTCTATAACTTTCGCCTCGCAAAGCGACCTTTTACTGTTACACTAGTAACATTCTTCATATAAATTATTCTTACACTGAAAAACATTTGATATTGAGTATTCTCAAACGAAAGCAAAATCTATTACAACTATCTTCACAATTCAAATATAAGGTGGCGGCTGAACTTATGGTTTACGTTCCTTTCTTTCTGTTGTCCTGGTGTAGCTATTATCACAACCATAAGCATTACTTACATTCCCACTGCGGGAATCCTGAAAGCTCGAGAAAAATCTCACACAAGTCGGTTATGCTCCGATTAATAATCTATAATAACATGTAGCCAAAGGTCTTAAGAACCTTCTTCTTTATCAATACTTTCAAACTTATGAAAATCCAGTATAAGTGACGTATAGCATAAGCCGTCTCACATACCATCATATGATATTATCCACAGCACATCGCTTCTATACCTGATCGAGTACGTGTACACTCCTATCGGGTACACAGTACGCCACATCGTCATTGTCCAACTAATGGAACACCATACTTAATCAACATATACTTAAGACAAAACCACGTCAACCAAGGTGACTCTCTTAACTTATAATTCATACTTGTACTCTTTGAGTAACTACAATTCCGTATGTAACTATGATTACGTCCCATAGACGTTATAACTTATTTCATTCAAGAACATTCCCCGTTTTCTAAAAGAAAACTCTATTCTGTTCGCTATTCAAAATAGCACTCTAAAACTCTGAACCCTTTAATTCATGACTTGAATTCACGTAGCCTTTTACTATAAACCATGAACAATCCTCTGATCTGTGCAATACATATCATTCCTTTAACTATGAACATCAAGTTCAAGAATTTCTGAACTCCTCAACTGAGATTTATTGGGCAACAACAAACCTGTTATGCATATGACTTTTCTGTTAAAACATTACCGACTGCGTACCACGGTTACCGATACATGTCACACGACTATGAAATATGTTACACTACTATCTAAGTAGCATAAACTCTGCCTGATCAGTATACATAATACTAATCATAACCTGTAACATGCCTGTTACATGCGACATGCTAGCATAACGTGGATACGATGCGGAATAACTGCACGCCACGGAATAATTCCTCTTGGTTAAACTTATTACTCAAGTTAACTTTAAGTTACTGAGCTAAACAGCTAAATCACCGTATGAAATGTGGCCTCCTTCGCCATGTACTTATTGCGCTATAAACACATTCTTTAAGATTGTCAAACTACTTCGATTCTCTTATTCCATGAGTTTCGAGATCTGAAACCTCCCTCGTCTTATCTATTAAAATTTCCTGTTAGAACTGATGATAAGTTCCAGTCACCACTACTTACACATATTCTGTAACTTGAGGATTTATTTCTGAATGCCTTTCCTGTAATTCTTCTGACAAGGACTTCACAAACATCCTTTTCTCTAAACTTCAGCTTTGATTTGTCTGTTAACTCATAATTGGATTACTTCTCCGCTGCGCAACTCTGATTTAAACAATTAACCTTGGGATGGAAGTAACACACCACTATTACCATCTAAAATCTCTTGTGGTTTAATCCACCTGTTCAACTTACTAATTGCTCGACGCTTGACTTTGTGTTTCCTTTCGAACATAAACAAAATTCTTACTTCCACGAAAAACACCGAACCCTGTAGACAGTCTTTAACAATGAATACGAGCCCAATGATGCTCCTATTAAAACAACTTACGTTCATACATTATTTACTTGTGGTAACTTCTAGAAACATTCTATGACTTCCGGAAATTCTCGTCTTTCAAATACTTATTCGATTAATGAATCGAGTCTCATCCTGTAATTATCCGTAGGGATTTTTCACATTCATAACCTTTTCCAAGACACTTAGGTCCACATAACTCTAACATAACTCTTGGTCACTTCTCGGATTGCTCCGGGAATAATCCGTCTGGATAAAACTCAACTTTTACCGGCTCTCCTGTAAATTCAAACACAAAATGAACCTCTTCGAGTACCCTATTAATAAATCTGTAAGCTTCAATACTTAACATTTCCCATTGGATCCTTCCTATAACTTATTACTGTATTCACAATTTCCGTTCTAATCTCGTTATCTGAATAATAGTCCATATGTCTACTCGACCGTTGCCCTCTTATGGTTTCGAACAATCCAAGGTCTGTTTTTTCACCATCTTTACACATACCAACATGGTGTGATCTTTGTCGGCTTACCCGATTACGTATGCAAGGAGCCCATCGAAAGAGAACATAGAACTCCTTAACTTCAACCATAACTTTAACTATAACTTGTACGTTAGTGACGATCTTCCTGCTTAATCCTCGAAAGCGGTCTGCTATAATCCGACAACATAAAATTCGACCTTTACTTCATACCCTTACCGGGGTTTCCTTCACTTGTTGCTAAACTCGCGTTCCTCATACCAAGTATCTTGGTGACCCACAATAAAGGAAGGTAATCTATTCCATCTGTTCATTAATTCGCTTAATCCATAAATGAGTCTCTTACCTATCAGATATTTAAATCTCGTCCATTTTAAGTGTGCAAGTCCTTCCACCTTACACACTATATCCTCACTGGAAGCCCAGAGTTTCCGATAATTAGTTGATCATTCCTTATTCCAAGTCGTTGGGTTTGGTACCGTAATTCTTTACCTCTGTACCCTGAATAAAACTCTATTCCACTTTAACTTTTCAAATTGCGGTTCCAGTTGAGATTTCAAAACATTCCTTAAAGTATTTCCATAGTTCTTTACTGTTCATGTCTCCTCGGAGAAGGCATCGTTCAATGATGCGTTCAACTAGTTAAGGTACCTGACCTTACTCTTTAATACCTCTTATATTCCTGAAATTTTGCCGTTAACTAGCCCAGTTACTTCACTGTTAGAGAACCACCCTTTGACACAAAACACTTTGCCAAATTCGTCTTAGAATCTGACGTCTTAACCTTCACCCTTTGAACACTTCTTTCCTCCTTGGTCACATTCAGCTCTCGGATATTTGTCCTAACTGTCATATACTAGACTGAGTTGATCAGGCTCAACTAGACATGACATTTAGAACAACATCTGGAACCCAATGATTCCACTACTTTTATTGAATCTTAAATGACCCATGGCACGGTCTGAATCGACCTGCTCTGATACCAATTGTAACACCCATACTAATTTTAACTAGTATATTAGCATGTGCGTTAAACTGATACTGGATACATTTAAAAATTTCAATAATAAAACTCATACATCACAAATAAAAGAATACATATTACTCGTTGTACAAATAATCCAATACTTATACAATGCTTATACAAATATCCATTAAGCCTCTGAGCTGGTACACAACGAGCAATTGCACTCCATCCAGTACCTCTATGAAGATCTTCGTCTCGAACCTCTGACTAACCTGTAAACCTGCACCAGAAGGAATGGGATGAGACATAATGTCTCAGTGAGCTCTACCCAACCTACTGTTGGCAACCACAGGGAACCTAGGGTCGCCATGCCTACCTTGGCAATCTTGGGGATTTCCTAGGATCGCCAAGTCTTTAACTGCCTATGACTATAAGTCCTCCTGTAACTATAAATTGAACTGCCTTTAACCTTTGATGTGTCTATCTATAACCCTAACTGTAATCTGCCTATAACTTTAACTTAGTGATCGAGGGGAAACCTAGGATCACTTTCTGATAACTGTCTATAACTATAACTATGAGTTTCCTGTGGCTATAACTATAACTGTAACTTTGACTATAACTGTAAAACATAAAACGTATAAACAGTTCGATAGCAGTTTTATGTTAGCTGTTAGCGTTGAACAAACAATTAATCTGAGTTCATTTTACGGAGGGCACCCCGGGTGGAGCAACCCCGAGATACGTCTCCCTATGACCCGATGAAACTCCTGACAATCAGGCTAGCACCGGACTCCCTATGAAATTGCATGTGGATAACCCTCTCGGAGAAATCCCATCCGGCGTATCCCGGAGTCTGCTGAACATGCCTATGACTGTAAAACGTGCAAGCACGCCATTATCTTTGATCTTTAATTCTTTAACTTTAACGTATGAACATATAATCTGTTACTTTAATTCTATAACAATCCTGTAATCTATAACCTGTAATCTATAACCTTGGCTTATCGTTCTCATAAGCCTCCTATAATAGTTGGAAGACCAACACTATAACGTATCTATAATCATGATTGCCGAAGCATTCCCACTGCCTATGTATTCCAAATGAATACTTCTATAACTATATTCATATGTGTTTAACCTATAAAAGGTTCTAACTTAACCATTGAAATATTCTTGGCTTGCTCATATATGTAGTGGGTACATGGAGTTGCTTAGTAAGGGATAATCCCATTACCAGCTCCTTCACTCCTCTATATAACTTAGAATTCGAGTATTCATCTTCCAATGTATTACCCTTTACCCATACCACCTTTAATCCATGCCTATCATCAACACAAAGATGAGTTTGAGGGAAAGTGAAATCGGTGGCCGATTTGCATAAATCGGGCCCCGATTTTTGCCGTAAAATACATAGAAAAGAGCCATAAAATCGGTGGCCGAATCCATGAAATCGGTGGCCGATTTCTTCCTTTGCAGGGTCCAAATTTCAGCTTCTAAGGCTAATCCAAACACTCCCAATCTTCATAACAGCTTATGGCATAAACTCTTAAGACATATTGATAAGTAATAACATAATTCAACATGGAATTAGTAAACAATTGGATCTATGGCATAAATTTGCAAATCTAGCTCTTAATGCTAAAAACTCAAAGCATAGCAAGGTGAGGATCTAAACCCTCTAGGAGCTCACCTTAATCTTGATCAAAACTTGTTAAACCTTCATTCCAAAACCCTTAGCTTGATAGCTTCTTCTTTGTTAATCTTCTTCACCAAAACCCTGGCTTTTTGCCCCTTTTTCTTTTCTTGATTTCTTGCTCCTTTCTTCCAAATTGACCCAAGCTTCACAAGAGTAAGCTTACATGCTAAATTGGGCAAGATTTGAGGTTAAAGGTTGATGAGTGAAAGGAAGAGAGAGTGGCGTGGGAATAGAGAGAGAAGGAGAGGAAACTTGTGATCTTAGAGAGAGAGGAAGAGAATGAGAAATGAGGGAAATTATCCCTTTTCCCTTTTTATAAAAAATATAAACACGGCAATTACCAAATTGCCCTTCCCAAAATATCTTTGATTCATCGTCTCAATATTGATAAATACTTGGGTCATAAGCGGGATATTACATAAGGAGACAGAGCGGTAGGAGTGGGGAGGGGTCGCCATCCAAGACGGTTCAGTCCCAGATAGTTGACCCCATATAGCAGTATGATCAGCATCATGAAGAGCCTTAGTATGAGCAGCCTCAGCATCAGGAGGGTGAGGCTCAGCAGGAGGCTGGACCAGAGGGTTTTCCTAGGTGACCTACTGACATGTCGCTTCTACCGAATTTCGGTAGACACGTGGTCTGCAAGCTTTGGAGCGACGCCACAATAAGTTTACATGTTCAATTTTATTTAATTACTGTCTTTTTATTTTTAACGATTCAATTGTTATATTAAAGTGTTTATTTAGATTTTTGTCTTTTTTATGCTTCAATTGTTATCTTAAAATGTTTTAATGTTTATTTTAATTATTGTTTTTTTAACGATTAAATTGTCATATTAAAATGTTATGTTAAAATATTTAATGTTTATGTTAATTTTTGTTTTTTTACGATTAAATTCTTATGTCTTTTTTAGTTATTCAAATGTTTATATTTTTAACGGTTTGTTGTTTGTTTATATTTTTTGTATTTCAGTTTCGGGAGGAGCATTGGCTGAACCCTTCCTCGCACTGGAGGAAGATTAGGCATGACCAGCTGACAGTCCCGGGAGAGAGTGCAGATTGGTTCTGGCAGCGGGTGAATACATCTGGTCTTGCCCCCTCCTTAAAACTGGGTATTCCCTCATTAGCCATGCCATCATCACCGCTTTGCCACAGAGGTGGCATAAGGAGACCAACAACTTCCATTTGCCTGTTGGGGAGATGACTGTCACACTCGATGATGTGGCATGTCTTCTACACATCCCCATCCAAGGGAGGCTCATGCACTTCGGTGACTTCAACTACGAGTTGGGTATTCAACTGATGCAGTATGAGCTGAGTTTAACGGAGAAGAAAGCTGAGGATGAGACAAGCACATAGTGGGGTGGGAATATTAGTATTCCTAACATGAAGAGGTTGTATGATAAACACTTTACTAGGTGCAATCAGTTGGAGGACCCAACTGATGAGGAGGAGCTCAGGAGGACTAGGGAGTATTGTATTAAAACATTTTTGTTGTTCTTGGTTGGAGTCGCCATTTTCGCCAACAAGACCAACAAACACGTTAATGTGATATGGCTGATGGGGATGCATGATTTGCACAGGGTGCACACGTGGTCCTGGGGCGGGATGACACTTGCTTATCTTTACACCCAGCTTTCAGAGGCTACGGACCCGGGAGTTGGCTCCATTATCGGATACATGTCTCTACTTATGGTAGTAATTTTTTCTTATCTATAGCATATTATAAATGTGTTGATATTATTGTTTTTGTATATGCATGTGATGCTGAAATATTTGTTTATATATACTTTTGTTGATATGATTGTTTGTTTGTGTTTGTAGGCATGGGCCATGGAGCACTTTAATAAGTTGTATGCGTGGAAGCTTGCTTCGGGGGTATGATCATGGTGACCCGCGTGCTGGCCAATTTAAACCGTCAAGGGGCCATGCTGATCTTGCACACTACTGAGGCGTCATAGATCTGATGGTGAATGATGATGTTATCTGAAGGTCGTACGAGGATACCCAGGACATCATGCCTTTTAAGGATATTTGCTGGTACTCTGGTTGGATCATGGCCAACAAAACGACGAGGTGCCTACACTTGTTGGAGCGGGTTCTCACGTAGTACGACTATGTGTAGGGCATTACCAGATCTCCTACTGTCTTTGCAGCTCTTGAGGTAGAGAAGATAGTAGTGGCCTTCACAGATTTTCTGGTCCATATCATTCCACAACTGATCGGGGTTGGATGGCAGTGGATCCGTTGAAGTGTAGGAGGGGGGGGTACATGACTTAGTTTTACAGTGGCTCACATCCGATTATGAGCCAGCCTGCGCCCGTTGTTGAGTACTTGCCTCCTAGGTCTCCTAATGAGGAGGTTATTATTCAAGAACAGTATGCTAGACAGGTTCCCGACCCACTCCAGATTACTGGGAACATCTCCGCCAAAGTCGAGAATGCATTGCGCTATCAAGACCAACATCCATACTATCACAGTGTGTTGATGAGCATCCAGGAGGATTTTTAGGACATTTTTGGTTTTATTTTGCGTATTTTAATTTTGAATGAATTTGCGTATTTTAACTTTGAATGAATGATTGATTGAATGATTGAATGAATGATTGAATGAATGGATGAAATGTAACAGCCCGATGCTTTAGCGTTAGATTTATCTGTTATTTTTAATTAGTGTTACTTATTTAATTATATTTGTTAATTGATTATTTGTGTGTGATTGGTGTGTTAGTGGAATTATTAGTGCTAGAGAGACATTTTTGTAAATATGCTAGGACTAGTAATTTGAATTTTAGGGAATAGTGGTGTATAATTAATATGGGGGGTTTAAATGAGGTAAGAGTGTAGAGAAAATAATTGTGAGTCAATTGTGACTAAGCCCATTAATGGGAATAACCCTAGACACATATTATAAATACACTAGTAGTGAGTGGTGGTGAATTAGGTTAAACATTATAACACAAAATTTTGAGAGACAAGTGAGAGAATAGAGAGGAGAAAAGCTTGGAGAAGAGGAAACTAGAAGAGCTTAAAGAGAAGAGGTGGATTTACTAGAAGTAGCAAGAAAAGTGAAGAATTAAGGTAAGAGAGAAGATTACTTTCACCAAATGGGTTTAATAAGCAATTATGAGGTTTGAGTGTTTTAGATTATGATTAATTACATGATTAATTGCTGCTGAACTGTTGAATTTTCGTGCTCCTGTTTGTTGATTAAATTAAGCATGCTAAACCTTGATGAAATTGCATTTTATTCATGTCAAAATTCATCTTTAATTATGATTAATTGATATCTTTGTGAATTTTGCTGAATTTGATGATTAGCATGATAATTGAATGATGTTTGTTGATTATGAAACTAATTATGAGTATGGGTATGTGTTTTGTTTGAGAAATCATGAAGTTATGTTGAATAAGTTGCAATTTAAGTGATATTGAGAAAAGTGATTAATGGAGTGAATTTGCTTAAGTTGCTACTGTTTTGATTATTTTTCTGCTTTATGATGAAAAGCATGCTAATCTATGTTGGTTGTGTGGCTTTGATGACAATTAAGTTGTTGTTGTTGGTACTTTTGCTAAAATGACTTAATTAAGTGAAAATGAGTAAGTTGTTGCTTAAATGAATAAGTTGTTGTTGGAATAATTTGAATAAGTGTATATTATGATGTTGAACTTGATGAAATACTGTTGGTGTTGTTAAACAAGCTTAATTGTTAAGTTGTTGGTGAAAATGGAATTTAGAGACGAACTTTGAAATTTACCGAAAAACTTTGAGAATTCATGTCAATTGATGTTTCCTTGTGTATCCATTGTTCAATTTAAGTGTATTGATCATGGGTATTGTCTATAAAATGATTTTGGGTCAATTGGGAAGAAAAATGGGATTTTTGGGTGGAGTTTGGGGCTTTCCCGTAATGAATGCCTTGTTTTCTTGTTGCCCAGAAAACTTAAGCGAAGTCCCTGGTCGCTCAGCGAAGTTGACAGCAACAACATCAGCTGTTCTGTTTGTTTTGGCCTTTGGGGGATGTTTTCGAACATCCATGGGCATTCCTTTTGTGTTGTTTTGATGCTGTTTTGACCTTTATTTGATGGATGATTGCTTGCCATGGATTGATTATGGAATTTGATTTTGAGACGACCTTAGAGATTTTGTGGAATTTGATAATTGACGGAACATACTTAATGATTAATTACAGTAGTATGAATGTAGTTGAATCATGAATATAGTGTGATGTAGTAGTAGGTTGAGGTAACCTTACTTAATTTATTCATGAAATGTGGATTATGTAATTTATAGTGAATAAATGAAAGAATGACGTGTTTATGATTAAACTTGGTGAAATGCAATAAAATGAAGTGAATGATGCTGGATGTGCCTTAATGCATTCTAATTGTGATCTAAATGATGTTGTGATGATTAATCGTGGTTTATGAACTATGTGATTGATATTGAATAAAAGCGTGATGTTACTTGATTAAGTTGTGATGATTAAGCATGATGAACATGATGAAATGATGTTGTAATAATTAAACATGATGAATGTGATGAATCGATTATGCAATGATAGTTGTGATGTGAATGATATGATGACATGATGTTATGGTGATGGCATGGTTTGTAATGTATGGATGTAATGATTTGATAATGCAATTGATAGTTGAGTTATGTTATATGATGAAGTGAATTATATAACATCATGGTGAGTGCATTGTCGAGTCTATACGTGGTGTCCATGCATACATAGTCAGTCGAGTTGTGAATTGATGATAACATGCCGAGGGTTTTAATAATCCAACTTGCCGAGGGTTTTAATAATCAAACATGTCGAGGGTTTTGATGATCCAACATGCCGAGTGTTCTAGTAATCCAACATGCCGAGGAATCCGATATCCAAACTTTGGTACCACATGCATTTAGTGTCGAGTTAGGCACATTGCATGAACATGATGAGTCGTATGTGGAAATGTTTTGGTGTGAACTTGTGCCTTTATGTGGTAAATGTATACTTGATGATAATGATGACGTGGTGAATGCTTTATGCTTGAATTGATGATGAGATATGAACGATGTAGAATTGAGTTGATTATCTGTTGATGACTTATAGATGAGTTGATGATTATTTGTTGATGATTTATAGTTGAGATTATGATTTAATTGTTGATGATGTATAATTAAGTTGGTAATTATATAATGATGAGGGTATGCTATGATTTATGAATTATGCATGAGTAATAGCCAGACTTTTATATTGATGAATATTTAAATGTTAAGTGTTGTTTTTGCTTGAAACTTATATGCGTTTATTATATCATTTTGTTGAATGTATATCTTACCCTCCAGTGGCTTTATTGTCGCCTCATCCGTGGGTTCAACCCTTGTGGATGTAGACCTGCAGGTTGAGGAGTAGTGCTCGGTGAGTTGTGCTGAGGACGTCGTTACACCTTCTCTTTTATGTTGCGTTTTTCGAGGATGTCTAGATTAGGTGGTCTGATCTAGGAGTCTGGGATTTATTTTAGTTATTGAATTTTATGGCGATGTATTTATTTGAGATATTTTGGATGAGACCTGAGATGATTATTATGTTGAGATGTTTATTTTCCGCTGTGCTGTGATAATTGTTGATGAAATTTTTATTATGAAAAATTAGCATGAGATGTTTGTTGTATCGTAATACCTCGATGTTGTTGAATTACATGAATTATTATTTAAATAGTAGTATCGGGGATCGGGGTGTTACATGAAATAGGGGTGAAAATGTATGAATGAGTGTATGGATGAATGAATGAATGAAACCAAGGATTATAAGCAATTTTGTTGTTCTGCTAGCTGACACAAACAGAACGTGAATTAACTCACGTTGGACTATAACATACGTGAGTTAAGTCACGTTGCGTGTTATATAGCTGACCAATGGCTCATTTCTTCATTTCTAATCTCAAATCTCTAAAAACTCTCTCAAATCATCCAACCCCAAATTTCTTCAAGTTCAAATCGGTCATCACTCAAATATCAAGTAAGTTTTCATAATCCATTACCATTAATATTTTATGTTTATATGTTACATTTTTCCTCTTAAATTAAAAATGTTTTAGTTTTAGGGTTTATTTAAATTTTGATTTTTTTTTGTAAGAAATGATTCAATGTTTACATGTAAAGTATTATGAATACTTGTTAGACTAGATTTAAGTTGATTAAATGACTCAATGCTTGCATGTTTATGTCTTAGTTTTAAGGTTTAAGTATAATTTGCACTCCAAGTGTTTAATGAAATGTTTGAATGAGTTTTTCATTGATTGTTTTTAATTTCTTATGATGTAGATCTGAAGCAATGGACAATTATCTAGTAGATTCGAACATGAAGTTAGCTGAAGTCTTCTTTAATGGTGGAAACTCCAATTTGTTTAGGGTTCGGGTCGATGTCACGTTAAAAGATTTGAAGGATCAAATTAACCAACGACTCAACCACATATACACAAGGACGGTGGAAGACATTGGGTATCAATGTCCTTCGATCGACTTAGTCGGGAGATTGCAATTCAGTCGGATGATGATCACGAACGACGACGACGACGACGTGAATATCATGTTCTCGATATTTGGTCAGCACAACATGTTCGCAACGATCGAGATGGATGTTTCGTTGCTGAGATTATCTGTAGATATTCTCAAGAGTTTGATTCGGCAAGATGAAGATGTTTAGGTAGTATTATTATGTTGTGTCATTATTTTGTTGGATTTTAGTTTAATTCTTGTTAGTTTGCTGAAGATGTTGGCATTGAAGTGTCTTTTACTTAGCGTAAAGTGATGACATGCTGTCATTACATGTTTTTATTAGTTGTTTTGATGTTTTTATTGAGTCTGTAGCATTATTAGACAACCTGGAGGTGCAAAAAGCAAGAAAACATCAAGAACCTGAACTAAGTGCATCGTGACACGATTTGGGCATCGTGTCACGATTTTTCTGACCAGATTGGAAGTAGAGTTCTGTCTATAAAATCGTGTCACGATTGCATAATCGTGTCACGATTGGGAAACTGATTATCGTGAATCTTGGGGACTTTAATGCAGAATCGTGTCGCGATTTCATCAAATCGTGTCACGATTTGAGGAGCAGTTGTTGCCTATTTAAGCTGAACTGTTTTCAGAAACAAGGGTTGAGAATTTTGGAGATTGGAGGCACGCTTTGGAGAGCACAAAACTGAAGAGGTGGCCATTCCATCCAACTCATAGTCAGTTTATGTATGTTTTTATGCTTCAATTGATTATGTTATTTGTAATTCATATTATGAGTAGCTAAATCTCTTAGAGATTAGGTCTGGAGATGAATCTGATGTATTCTGTTTGAAACATGTGGATGTGAAACTCTATGGATTATGAATATTAATCTAGTTTTATTCAATTCAATTGTTCTTAATGCTTTCTATATACTGACAATATATAACAATGATTTGGTGAGAATGAATGACTACTGACCCTAGCTTTCAACTTAGACCTAATTGAATTGTTCAAATAAACAGGGTTAGTCTAGGAATGGATAATCGTTTATTTGTGATAATAGGTTAATGTTCGTAAAACCTTCGAGGAATATTAGATCACCTAAGGGATTAGGGGTTGTAATCCGAGAAGAGGGTTCTAACTCAAGGGATTGATTAGGACTATTTTTGTTAATCATCATAAAACTAGAGGAGGATTCATAGAAATAGATGCAGTTTACCAAACAGAATTAATCAGAGGATTTGAAAGACTTGATCTCATCTCTCCTTATATTTTCGAAACAACTTTTTTCAGCTTATTTATTTTTTATGCAATCAAACCAACTGCCTAGGGCGACCCCCATTTAATACATCCTTAATAATAACGACATTGCGGAGTAGAAGTTGAAACAGTCCCTGTGGATACGAACTTATAAATTTTATTACTTCGATAGTTATAGTACACTTGCTAAAAGTCTATCAAGTTTTTGGCGCCGTTGCCGAGGACTGTTGAATCACTTCAACTGTGAAATTTCGTTATTATTTAGGATTTCTGTCATTTACGTTTTTGTTTGTATAGTGAAAAAAAAATTATATAAAAAATATTATGATTTATGCTCTTCATATCTCTTTCTTGTGCTTTACTACTGAAAGGTATTTCTGAGGATAGTCGGTCGCTGATTGATTCAGAAGAGATCGGTATCCTTTGTTATGAAAAATGGATGATCTCTCTACATATAAAGGATTTGGAAGCAAGGTTGAGTATGAGCTGCGATTTTTGTGGAGGCTATCACAATAGTTACTATTGTGAGACGCAATTCATAGAAAAAGAATAAGAGCAAGAGGTGATCAACATCGATTACAATACTCAATTACAAAATATTTTAGATGAATTCTTGAGATTAAATCGAGATTCATTTGAGAAATTTGAAGTTCAGTGTGGTAATCTTGTTGAAAAAGCATATGAGTCTCAGAAGAATTTGGTTGAGATGGAGACTGAGTGTCAGGCTATTGTGGTTGAAGAAAATCCACAAGTGTGGAATGCTGGTTTCTACCTGAAGTCTCAACAAATGGGGTTTAAAGAAACCACTCATGTGCAAATGGATACATGTCCTTCTCCAAAGTGGGAGAGCTCAAATACAGTGGGTGCATGGGAGTATCTGACTCTTTGTGCCAAATTCATGGAATTCCTACCAAACAAGAGGAAGAAGAAGGATGATATATTTTTTCTGTCATTTCTGCCACCCTAACAGTGGTTGAAGCGTCAAGCTCAATGACGTAAAACAAAAGCGCTTGATGGGAGGCAACCCATCCTTTTATTTTTCTCTAATGTTTTTTATTTTGTTTGTTTCCATTGTTGAGTCAAATAATTGTCAGCATGTTGGAAGAATTTCGAGTATGCCCCTATTTTGTAATGAATTTTCACTTGTTTATTATTGATGAATTTGTTTGTTTAATTGACTTTTTCCAGTTTCGTAACAATTGTTTGATCAAGTGGTAATCAAAAGTTCATAAGGAGGTAGAGGCTTGGAACTCAAAGGCAAAGTGTACGGCATTGTGCAGATAGGTAGTCACAACTCCCAGAAATCATAACTCGTAAGGTCATTGCTAAAATTTTATTTTTCAATTTACTTTAAAGAGTGTTCCATGCAACTACATTTCTAGAACTTGTGATTTTTCTCTATTGTTGATTGGTCTTGTCATACACACACTAAGGCAAAATGCTTGGTACCATGAGCCTTTTTGAAGCCTACCTGGAGTATTTTTGTTTGAATCTTATCGTTTTGAAAAGCCAATTTGAGCCGGTAGGTGTAGATCCTTTTGTTCGGTGACAAACTACATAGTAAGCCTAGAGACTTTAAGTGTTATGACCCAAATATTGGTTTGGAGTTAGGCTGTAGGATGTGCTAAAACATAAGTTTGGGGTTGCTTTTGGAATCTGCAACCAACTAAGTTTGGGGTAGGGGTACTAGAGAACTAAAGAGAGTCAAATACCTCTCTGAGTTTGAAAATCGAAAAAATGCACAAAAGGTGCAAAAGAAAAAAAAAAAAGAGAAGAGACAAGATAGATGAATTAATGAAAATATTATTGTCTCAAAGATGAAAGAGTTCTCTAGTCAAAAAAGAAGAGACAAGATAGATGAATTAATGAAAATATTATTGTCTCAAAGATGAAAGAGTTCTCTAGTACTTGTGTTTATTTTGTGGGGTGAATGAGGTAAATGTTCAAATTTTTCCAATATAGCAGGAAAGCTTAACTCCAAAATTTGTTTAACCTACTTTTCCAAAAATTATCTCACTTTCACCTAAGCCCCGTTATAACCCTTAAAGACCTTTACATTGTGTGTTGACATGGACTTTGATTGATGTTTAGAAATTTTTCAAGCATATGGTAATATGTAGACCTGCATGTCGACTGTGGGAAAACCCTTATCAAACTGTTGCGTGGAGTTGTGAATGGTGGATGTAGTCAAGCCAGCTGGCCCATCAAATGGCTAGCAAGGAGATGAACTTTTGGTACTATCACTTGGTTAGGTAAATTGTTATTTTACTGTCATTTGTCAATTCTACAAGTAAATTCCTTGAGGACAAGGAATGATTCAAGTTTGGGGTTGTGATGACATGCTGTCATTACATGTTTTTATCAGTTGTTTTGATGTTTTTATTGAGTCTATAGCATTATTAGACAGCCTGGAGGTGCAAAAAGCAAGTAAACATCAAGAACCTGAACTAAGTGCATCGTGACACGATTTGGGCATCATGTCACGATTTTTCTGACCAGATTGGAAGTAGAGTTCTGTCTATAAAATCGTGTCACGATTGCATAATCGTGTCACGATTGGGAAACTGATTATCGTGAATCTTGGGGACTTTAATGCAGAATCGTGTCGCGATTTCATCAAATCGTGTCACGATTTGAGGAGCAGTTGTTGCCTATTTAAGCTGAACTGTTTTCAGAAACAAGGGTTGAGAATTTTGGAGATTGGAGGCACGCTTTGGAGAGCACAAAACTGAAGAGGTGGCCATTCCATCCAACTCATAGTCAGTTTATGTATGTTTTTATCTTCAATTGATTATGTTATTTGTAATTCATATTATGAGTAGCTAAATCTCTTAGAGATTAGGTCTGGAGATGAATCTGATGTATTCTGTTTGAAACATGTGGCTGTGAAACTCTATGGCTTATGAATATTAATCTAGTTTTATTCAATTCAATTGTTCTTAATGCTTTCTATATACTGACAATATATAACAATGATTTGGTGAGAATGAATGACTACTGACCCTAGCTTTCAACTTAGACCTAATTGAATTGTTCAAATAAACAGGGTTAGTCTAGGAATGGATAATCGTTTATTTGTGATAATAGGTTAACGTTCGTAAAACCTTCGAGGAATATTAGATCACCTAAGGGATTAGGGGCTGTAATCCGAGAAGAGGGTTCTAACTCAAGGGATTGATTAGGACTATTTTTGTTAATCATCGTAAAACTAGAGGAGGATTCATAGAAATAGGTGCAGTTTACCAAACAGAATTAATCAGAGGATTCGAAAGACTTGATCTCATCTCTCCTGATATTTTCGAAACAACTTTTATCAGCTTATTTATTTTTTATGCAATCAAACCAACTGCCTAGGGCAACCCACATTTAATACATCCTTAATAATAACGACATTGCGGAGTAGAAGTTGAACCAGTCCCTGTGGATACGAACTTATAAATTTTATTACTTCGATAGTTTTAGTACACTTGCTAAAAGTCTATCATAAAGGTTTGACAGTCTCTGTCAAAACTTGAAAGAATGAAGAGAACACATTATGTATTCTACCAAATCAACAATATAAGTTTTCACATCGAATTCTTTCGTATAAGATGAGTGTGATGAACATGAATGCATTTCTAAGATGTTGTTTTGATCTTGATCATGCTCTTCTGTCTATTGAAACTTGTCAGTTGACATGGCAGTAGGATTAAGTTCAAAAGAATATATTGGAATGCATTCGTGTTCGTCACTACTCATGTTATATGAGGGAATTCGACGTGAGAACCTATATAGTTGATTTGGTAGAATATCACTACAAGAAATTTAGCATTTTGCGACACCTACTTTGCGACTCTTGTCTCAAAACTGTCGCAAAGAACACAATTGCGACGGTTATTG